>PVIW01001198.1:0-328371 GCA_004026585.1 Noctilio leporinus
AAAAAAAAAAAAAAAAAAGACCAAAGGGCATTTCAGAAAGTGGAGCCTTGAATACAAGGAATAGGCCTTCAGTGGTCAGGGGAACGGGGTAGGGAGGAGGGATAGGTAGAGGCAAAGATGGGGAGCAGCTTAGACAAGAACCTAGTATAAAGGAACCATGGACATGGACAACAGGTGGGATTGACTTTGGGGGGAATGGGTGGGTGGGGAGGGGGACAGAGGGGAGCAAAAAGGGGATGGATGTAATACAACAACAATAAAATTAAAAATAATAATAATAATAAATAAAATCTTTTAAAAAATATCCAAGAACCATAAAATAGATAAATTAACTTCAGTTAATTTTCAGTGTCTTTTCAGGGAAACAATAAACTCAACCACCAAAAGAACTTATAACCAAATAAGTAGATATAATAATGCAGTCTATAAAAGATTTCAAAGTAATATTTTTAACCATCTCAAAGAGCCAAAGGGACTAATTTCTTCCAAAAGCTAGCTTCCAAAAAGAACTAAATATTGTGAAAAATAACAGGTGCTTATGAAAAAGAACAAATTAGAATTCTATAAATAAAACATTGTACTGGGTGGAGGGGGGTAAGGGGGAAAATTGGGACAACTGTAATAGCAAAATAAATAAAATATATTTAAAAAAAATTATTGTACTTTAATTTAAAAACCCATAAGAGAAACTAAAAGATGTGCTGCAAAAACTGACCTAATTGCACAAACTTGTCCTAAATATTGAAAATATTTTTAAAAGATGTAAAAACAATAATAGGTCTAGTATCCTAATATTCAGCTTTAAAAACCATTTCAGAAGGAAAGAATAGAGAGAATGGAGAGAAGATAATGCTTCAGAAATATGGCAAGAATTTTCCAAAAGTGAAGAAAAATATGACTCCTAAGATTAAAAGGGCCCTCTAACTGCCAAGTAAGATTTAAAAATAAACACAAGAACAAATACTCATAACTAGAAATAAGAAAATGAAACCTAAGACTAAAATGATAAGAAATTAACTTCTAAAGATAAATTTTAAGGGAAAAGAAAAATAAATTTCAAAGGAATGAGAAATAGAATAAATAATGTCAGTAATACTGTATTCAAGAAGACAAAGTAGCAATATCTTCATATTATTATAATAAAATAACTTTGAATATAGAATTCTATATCCAGCTAATCCATTTTAGCTTACTAACCATATTAGATAGGCAAGGGGAAATCATTATCTTTATAATCCACTGATCCTCTGAAAGGGCAAGTAATGTGTATAGTCAATCAAAAATAAAAAGTAATAGAAAATTCTAAAATGGAAGGAGGAATTGCAAGAAAAAGTAATCAGTAAATGACATTAGTAAATCTAAGTGTTGGTTGATTAAAAATTAGCTTTGAATGACAGGAAGAAGTAACTTTTAGATATGATGAACATGCGGATTAGATAAAACTAGTGATAACTAAGATTTTTTTTAAATGGCTTTAAATGTATATCCCAAATATTTAAGATTAGATACTAGAAAATAGAATAATTATCTTTCAAGATTTAAAGAGAAAAAAATAAAAAGCACTAGATGAATCCAATAGAAGTACATAAAGGAAAACAATGTCAGCTAGGAGAGAAAAAATACCACAATTGATATTTTTCTATATTCATGTTTTAAATTTTGATGCAAATATATCAATTCTCTCTTGAATGTATTTATCTTTGTGACCATTTGGAAAAGAATTTTTCTACCCCAAGGCTATAATAAATTTTAGTATAATTTCTCCTAATAACTTGAAATTTTATTTTTGTTATTGCCATTTAGATATTATTTGCATCTGAAATTTGTCTTTGAATAATATATTAAGTATAAATCCATTTTTCCAAATGGATTATCAATTTTGAATAGTCCATACTTTCTCCATTGACTTAAAATGTTAACGCATGTGTCTTTTTCCTTACTTCTCTATTACATTTCATTAATCTATTTGTTCCTGTAAAAATACCACACTATTCAAGTTAATGTAACTGCTAAATGTATCTTAAAAATTATCTGTAATTGTCTTCCAAAATACTTCTGCCTTTACCTTTACAAGAGAAAGGAGGAGCTACAAAACATAAAAATACTCAATTTAGCAAGTAAAAGTATTACTAAATTTGGATAGATAATTGAAATATTGGTATCACAATTTCATAGATAACATAAGAAAAAATCCTCCCTGGCTGGTGGTACAGTGGATAAAGCACTGGCCTGCGAACCCAAAAGTCGCTGGTTCAATTCCCAGCCAGGGCACATAACCAGGTCTCCAGCCAGGTCTCCAGCCAGGTCTCCAGCCAAGTGAGCTGGAGGCAGGTGAAAGGCAACTATACATTGATGTTTCTCTCCCTCTCTGCGTCTCTCCCTTCCCCTCTCTCTAAAAATAATAAATAAAATATTTTAAAAATAATTTAAAAATTAAAAAATCATTTCACTAGGCAAACCATTTAAAAAGAAAAATATGAAAAATCCTAAAAATAAGTATTTTCAGTCCATGTGACAAATATATTCACATAAGCAATATATGAAAGTTACTTTATATAAGAAATATTTAACTCTCCAACTAAATTAACAAATGATACAAATTTACAAAAATAAATATGAATTATTAAACATAAAATAAAATTTCACAGTTCCTAATACTAAAAATTAAATAAAAATAACATAAATTTATATTTTAAAGATTTTAAAAATCTTTAAAGATTTTAAAGATATTTTAAAGATTTTACTCATTATCTTTTAGAGAGAGGAAGAGAGGGAGACAGAGAGGAGAGAGACATCAATGTATGATTGCCTTTCACCTGCCTCCAGCTATGGACCTGGCTGGAGACTTGGCTTGTAACCTGATCATGTGCCCTGGCTGGGAATGGAACCAGTGACCTTTGGGTTCACAGGCTGGTGCTTTGTCCACTGTGCCACCAGCCAGGAAGGCAACAAAATATTTTAAAATCTAAAACAGTAAAAACAGTTTAAGCTACTGAAGAAAATGATCTTGTAAATGTCATCAGAATTTAAACAATTAAATTTATTTATCATCAATTATAAGATTAAAATGGGGAAATATCTAAATTGTTTAAAGGTATTGTGAAACATACAACATTGTGCCCTCAATAAAGTAATAAATTTGAAGAACATTTAATGGCAATTAAAATTATCAAGACATAATATTAACTGAAAACATTTTGGTTTCTCTACAGAATCCTGACTGTTGCAGTTGATATTAAATTGATGTTTGATTCCAGGTAGTTTGAAGGAGCAGGGAAATAGACAGAGTGTGAAGAAAAAGCAAATGTAAAATGTAGATTTGCAAATGTAAAATGTAGATTTTACATTTGAGTAATTGAGTCTATGGTACTACCACCTACTGTGATAGGAAAAATAAAGGAGAAATAGGTTTGGGGTATGGGGACTCAAGGGCTCATTTTAGAACCCATAGAGATATTTATTAGATACAAAAAGGAAATGTTTTGACTCCTTATGTTGATCCAAGATTAAACAGACTGCTGAGCCACACTACTGGCTCACTTAGTGGTAGAAATGGGGGTTTATTTATTTATTTATTTATTTTTAGACTTTATTTTTCAGACCAGTTTTAAATTTACAACAAAATAATCAGGTCATGTGTAATGCTATAACAAAAGAATGTGCTTACTAGCTCAGATCCTTCATATCCAGGCTCAAATCTGACCTATTCTTTGAATAAACCTAAACCTACTTTTGTCATACCTTCACATTTTCCTTAGCCCTGATTAGTTTACCCAATATTGGTCTATGTTTCTTTGACCTAAGTTTCCTTCTGGGAGTCTTAAATTGCTTTGCATTTAAATTTTGATGAAACTCTTCCTTCACAGGCTTATTTATTCACTCATCAGCAGCTGGTTAATTCATTATCCAAAACACTTATTTGGGATTTTACCATAATATACTGAAAATCATAACAATGTAATGGAAGGAGTGTAATTTATATGTTTCATTAGAATTTGCAAGAGCGGAATTGGGAAAAATACATTTCAGGCATTCTCATGCACCCCCAAGGGGATTGATTCTAGAAGTTCAGATTCTTCAATGTCACACCTGAACCTCACCCACTACACTAATTTGCATTCTAATCAGTACAATAGTCTTTATTTGTGCCGTGGTTGACATTTATCCTTTTTAAAAAGATTGCGGTGTTTTCATTCTGTCTTATTCTAAGGATTAAATAATAAATTTTTTTAGAAGATTATTATTCTGTAAAAGAAATAATTCTGTTGTAAATACTTATGATTATTGGTTATTTTCAGCCCAGCTAAAAGTGTAGATTCCAAACAAATTATGACAAAAATGTATTTTAATATGCACTCTACAGTGAGTGGTCTTGTTAGATTTTTATTACTGTCTCAATATTACAAGGTCTTTTACAGATCTCTAATATTTATAAGTTAGGTAGTTCATTTCCTTATTCAGGGCAGATCGGAACACATTTTCTGGGGAAAAGATAACTGTCAGCTCTGCTGCAAGTCTTGAACTGTGAGAAGCCAACTGCTGCAGGAAGGGCCTCAAAGACTGAGGATCTAAAAGGCAGCTTTTTCGCCTTTAGGTGGAGCCACCTGAACACAATTTGAAAAATTAATTAATTGATGGATTAATTTAACCCTAAATAATCATTCGAGCAGTCATCCCTCTTTCTTTCTCCCTCTTTTTACTCTCTTCAGCAGAAAATCCAATCTCTACTATTCTTCAGTTCTTTTCATTCTCTCTCTTTTATTATTTTGTTTTTTTCCCCCATGTTCTTTGCTGCTTCTTTCTCCTTAATTTGTAAGTAAAACAAAAGACACAGAAATCTGTAAGTGTTTAGTACGAAATTATTAGAGTAAGAATGTTATACATGAAAGTGGTGTTGTCTCTAGTCCCTTTCTGCCTGGGATTCCAGGACCAAGTCTTAGAGATTTCAGGATTTATCAGGAATCTTGCTTTCCCAATTGACTGGGCAGGTAGGGAGCAGGAGTCTTGAGAAGGAGCAGTGTTCTGTCTTGTCTTTTCTAAAAATATGTCCACTGATTTCTGCCTCTTTAAGAGAGTATTTTTTATTCCGTTTATAATCAATACCCTGAACATGGTTTTTCCTCTCAAATGTCATTTCACAAGGCTCTCAAAGAAATAAATGACTTTTGGCTGAAGTGGTGGTGATGATAATTCAATTCTTTGCTTAACAAAATACTTCTTAAGCACATTCGAGGTACTGTCATTTTATGTTAGCTATGTTTCTCCTTTCCTCTGCTAACAGCTGTTAAATCAGTGGGAACAAAAGGAAAAAACAAAGGCGATTTTCATGAGAGAATTTAAAAAATTCCACACTTAAAGTAAAAGAAAGGGTAAAGTCAGTAAATGTTCCTTCTCATATCAGCCTTGTTTATATGAAATTAATCACTTTGGTTTCCTAGAGAAGACGTAGAATTCTCCAGATCTCCAAACAGGAAACAAAAGCCTGAATTCTTATAGCTTTAGGGCTGACATTGCAAAAGATATTGCATTTGACTTTGTGGCAAATTATGAAGGAAGTGGAAAGCAATACTTTTGTTCCTGAGGAACTTAAATTGAAGGGAAGGTGGAGCAACACCTTTTGTTTTGGGAAAACAAAAAAACATAAAAGCTATCATAGAAACATTGCACACATCCTTATACAAGTGTGATTGCACAGACATAGACTCTATTCACAGAAACAACCATTAGCAAGATCAGGAGAAAAGTAGTTTGACTTATTAGACAGAAAAGTGGGCAGCAAAAGGAAAAAGGGCAGTGCTCTGTAAAAGGAAGGGAATATGCGTATAAGCTTACCTGCTTTATTGACATAGTAATTTTTCTGGTCAAAATAAAGAATATGATGGGTGGGTGGGGAGGGGGAAAGAAGGGATCAAAAAGGGGATGGATGTAATACAACAACAATAAAATTTTACAAAAAAGAAAAAATAGAGAATATGAGTTCAGGAAAAGCAAGATATTTTGATAGTAGGAGGTCAGAGCAAGGAAAAACAATTATGGTTTTTAGAGTGATTCAAGTGGCATTTTGAAGCCTATAGAAGAAAATTTTTTCTTTTACATTTCACTATGAACATTTTCAAACTTGCTTCAAAGTACAGTGGTGTCATGGACCTTTATGTACCTCTAATAAATATCAACATTTTGGCAAATAGTTAGGTAGTTGATATTTCTAATGGAAACATGAGTTATTTTATCTCTTGTGAGTGATGGTATGTACTTGAATATCAGAAAAGAATCAATTCTGCTTTTAAATCAGCTTCTCAAACATCAGAAACAGGAACAAAATGAGAATTTCCCAAGAAGTTGGGTTTTTGACATGACGTTCTTGCCACAGGAGCCAACATGAGGCATAAAGGCCCTCACATAAACAGTGTTTCTCACAAATGTAGTTTAATTCTACTTAAAGAAGACAAGTATTCTTTTTTCTGAAAAGTTTTTAAAGTTCATTTTATTCACATTCAACAGAGAGGGGAAGCAGGGAGGAGAGCGAGAGAGAGACATTGATGTGAGAGAGAAACACCTATCCCCTGCCTTCTGCACATGCCCCAAGTGGGCATGAGGCCTGTAAGGTGGGCATGTGCCTTGATGGGGAATTAAACCAGCACCCCAATAAACTGAACCATGCCAGCCAGAGCAAGCCAAGTGTTCTTGAAGAGCAGAACCAACCATTATACTCAGTAACTATATTTCAGACAGTAGAATTGGAAATACCATTTAATAAAAATGTTACATTATACTGGATATGTTATAATGGATGTGTTACCCATATTATGCTATATAAGTCTCACCAATAAAACATTTTTGTATTGTTTCCCCACTTTATGTGTAAATTAACTGGGGCATAGAGCTCTTAAATCACTTATTTATGGCACACAGTCAGATTTAAGACAGAAACCCAGGTTATCTGATTCCCAATTCTCCCTGTTTCCCTACACAACCAAGAAACCAGAGAGGGAAAACCAGGTCTTCCTCAACATCACAATGCTCATGGATTCAAAGCCAGAGTGACCTCTGAGAGTGCAGATGGACCATGCTGAGCATGGAAGAATGTTTCATATTCAGGAAAACAATATTCAGCCTAGATAAGAATGTAACTTCTTGATCAAGAAGATTGTGAACTGGGTATAACTAAAAACTATGCTTTTTAAGCCACTACTTAATGTACTCTTGTTTTTTTGTTTTTTTGACTTTTATGTATTTGGTAGCAAAAGAGATTTTGCCCACAGATGAAATAAAGAAAAGGATTCAGATAGGTGAGGCCAGGGAGTGGTAGAAGATTTCCAGGATGCAGTAGGTGGGTAGACCTGGTGAATTGGACAGCTGTTAAGGAAATAACTAAGAAGTAGAGAGTGAGGGCAGTCGAGAGAGCTCCATTATGAGGAATGGGTTCCTCGTGGAGCCCAAATAACCTTTGGAAAATTTGAGTTTGCCAAAGCATAATTTGTTTATGACTGACGATATTCAAGATTTTGGATATAGGAATAAATATTTTTTTAAAGTTATGCATTAAGTTTCATGAGTATTAGAAAAAAATTGCCTTCCAAACTTGTGAATTCATAAGTAATAAGTTAGAATAAGGATGAAGTTTTGCAAATTATTTTAAAGAATAACATGAAGTTAAAGTAGTGTGGATGTTGCATTGGTAGACAATACAAAGCATATCTGAGCAAGATATTGGCAAGAAAGGATAGATTGGAAAAGAAGGAAAAAAATAAGGGGGATTTGGTGTGGAAATGTAGAGGATAAAAGCTGATGTTACAGCACTGTAAGCCATATGTAAATGACACATAGAACTTCCTTCTGTCACAAATGGAAAATCTGAGGTCTACAGGTGAAAAGAATTGCCCACTATCACAGAGAGAGTTAGTCATAGATTAATATAGATTAACATAGATTAGACATAGTTAGTCTGCGATTGGGGGTTTTGCTTCATAATCTAGTAAATTTTTTCATGAAAGCATGCTGTTCTTAAAAAAGTAAATTTTGGTTTCATATGAGTGTTACCATTCAATTTATCATGTTGTTCATTCTTACTCAAACCCTTATTGATATGTTATCTGCTGCTTTGCATTTACTCATTCAAAACTATTTGTCTGGAAGATGCTCAATATTGTGAAATTTTCAGTTGAAAATTATCTTTGGATACATCCAAATGATTAAAACCATTTAAAACTAGTTTACATAATTAAAGTAAAATATTTTTGAAAGAGTAAAGGAGTGGAGCCTTGGGCCGGGCGGCCGGGTGGCAAGAGAGGAGCAGAGCAACACAGGTTTGATCCTGGCACTGCTGCTCCACAGCAGGACTGTCTCAATGTACCGAAGGTTCCTGGGGTCTCGGTTTCTGTACAGCAACGACAGTGAAAACCTTCTTGCAAGATGTATTTGCAGATTATAGCTCATGACGATCACCAATGTTGTTCTGACACTTAGTGGGAATTCAACATGTGTGTGGCAGGGGTAACAGAGAGGAGAGGAAACGCAGCAGAATGGTCGTGCAGCCAGAAGAAACAAGAAGCTTCCTTGATGTGGTACCAACAGAACGTGGGTAAGTAGAAAGGGAAGGTTGGGTTTGGGGTTTTAGAATCACTTTCAGAGGAGCTGGCAGACATGTGTGTTCAGCTTATGTTAGCATCCCCATTCTAGAGAGTGAATCATTTTTCTCCACATAGAGGCTTTGATAGTTATGCTGTTTCACTTCATATTTCCACAAAAATACTGAGAATTTAAAAGGGAATTCCCTAGTGTCGGCTCCATGAGGCCACAGTGTTGAAACTTTTGGCACCTGGATTATATCAGCTGTCCTTGGATCATGGATCTTTTATATTTCCCACTTCTGCAGAAACAAATTAATAATATTGTTTCCACATGATTATATTACTTTGCATAGCAGGGCATAGAAATATAAAGTATTTGGAGAGGAAGCAAATATATTGTATAAAACTCGAGTTTACCAGCAAACTCCCCCCATTTAACTTTGTATAGTTCTTAGGAGTTTGCAAAGTACTTTTACACATATTATTTTATTGACTTTTTGTGAAAATAGTATGAGATAGGTATTAATATTCTCATTTTTTTTAGATGAGGCAAGAAAAGCTCAGAGTTCCAGTATCATGTTCAGGGTCACATAGCCAATGAGCAGTTGATCCAGGTCATCTGACTCCAAATTCAATATAGTTTTCACTCTGTATCTCCATTTTTATATCCATCATTCTATATAAGATGAGACATGAAACCTGTTTACCTCTGCCCTCAAAGACTTCCCAATTTCATTTGGCACGGCAAACCCACCATGCACATCTCATAGTGAAACCTCACTACTGGTGAAATATCACTACCTGATGCTAAGTGTCTCCTTATAAGTGTTACTCACAATGCAGTTAGTATGAACAGGAAAAGAGAGATTAACATCACTATGAGTTTGACTGGTCAGGAACATATCACAGAGAACGTAAGAAAAATATTTTTAGAGAGTAGGAAACTAGGCACCCATTTAGGATGATTGTAATAATCAAGCTGTCTTCCACCCACAGCCTCCAACTCTCATCAGTAAACATTCCAGAAGGAATAGGACATTGTATTCTTGGCTGGAAATGAAACAAGCAAATGAATCATCCAAAAATTCAGGGTTGGAGTAGGTTTCTATCTAATTAGAGAGATATTCATGTGCATGGACTCCTTGCTGGTGGTGTACCCAACTAACAGTAACTAAATCTGCAATTTCTTCTACCTTTTGAGTTCTGGTACCTGGAGCCTTACCAGGGTTTGACAAACCAAAGCATGACTTTTTCTGAGCTAGTGTGGTGGTCAGCACTGTGGACAAGGAGACAAAGGAAAGAACATTGCATTAGGAATCAGAAGAACTGGACATTGTGTTGTAGCAGCTGTAGGAAGGTAACCTCACGCAACTCACTTCCTCTCTCTGTGTTTGTTACAACATCTGTGAAATGGGGCTCAATGATACTTGCCCACCGTACCTCTTCATAAAGAATAAATGAGGCTACATATATGGAAGTGTCCTAGAATGGTAAAATATATAAAACAGTACACAAATTTACAACATGTGGGTGTGTGTGTGTATTTCCAAAGGATCCTTTTGTAAAATTGTTTTCAATTCTGTCTAGTAACTTATCAAGCACTTAAAAGATATTTTTGCCGTATCATAATTCTAAATATCTAAAGTACACAGAGATAATTATGAAATTATTGTAAGTAAACACCTAGAGAAAAAATTATTTTCCCCTAAACCTACATATCAGTAAAAGTATGGGTTGTCATTTTTCAGCAGAATTCACTATGTTAAGTGAGCAGTTATGAAGTTATTGGATGTGTAGGTGATGAGAAGGGTTAGAGAAGGAGTTGGTAAAGGAGGGAAAATTTTTAAATGTAAAGACTGAAGAATATCTTCTGCAAACTTGTTAAAATAGACTAATAATTGTCAATTACTGGCTGACAGCTTTCTCTTTACCACCATGCTGTTTAAAATGTGCTATAGGGACTCCTACATGGAACACCACCAGAGAGCTCGTTAGAAATGCAAAGTCCCCAGCCTCACCCCAGACATACAGAATCTGCACTTGAACAAGATTCCCCAATGTTTTGTATGCAATTAATGTTTGAGACTCCTTTGCCTATGAGAAAATTGAAAATACATGTCATTTGATTCTTGAGACTATTCTATTAAAAACAGTATTAATACTTTGCCTGCCCCACACCCCATTCTCCAGCGGCACTCGGAGAAGTTCAGCCAGAGTGACAGGGTGAGGAGTGGCAGCTGAGGGATTTAAACTTCAACTTTCTGATTCTAAAGTTTGAGTTTCTCCCACTACACACCTCTTCTGTTAGATCCTCGCTCTTGAGTTTTTTGTGCAAGAGGACCTATTCTGAAACCAATCTGACCTTCAGCAATTTTGACTTAAAGATCCACTTGTTTATCTAAAGTAGCCATTCATGAAGCCCTGACTCAAGGTGCAGGAAGCATCACAGAAGGAAAGGAAGAACTGCTTCCCTTTGTGGTACATTCCACCTTTTGAGTCTATGCCAAGGAGATGGCAGAGGAAATTCCCATGTCACATTCTTCCCCTTTTACGTTGATAATTGAAGTCTTAATGACATCAATATTTCTGAGATCTTCCTGGGAGTTCATTCTTAGTTGGTCTCATCATCAGAATATCGCTATTATAAAGGGGCCACTCCTGAAACTGCTCAAATCCTGGGGCTGACTGAGCTTCTTTCAGTGCCTCAGGGTGGTAGTTGAAGCATTGACTCTGCTTACATTATAAGGTAAAGGCCTGATGCAATCATTTATGAGAAGTGCTTGAATGATGGTGCTAGATGTTCTCCAACTTTTGCTTTCCTAATAGAGTCCCACCCTGGTCACAGAAATCAGGTTTGGGATAGTGGTCAACCCACAGTGGGTTGGAAAGTTTCATTAGCAGTGATTTATTTACAAAGGAGAACTGGGAGATTGATCACATCCCACTTAATATATATGCACACATGAACAAAAACTATATATAAAAAAAAATACAAACCCAACATGAGAAACTCGAGAAAAGGAAACAAAGACACTGACGTTGTTCTTCAAAACTTTCTGGCATACCAAGTGTGCCCACTGTATTCCTATCAAGATAGGAGGCTTTCATGCATTCCTTAAGAATAAGCTCAAGTGACCTTCCAGAGAGGAGAGATCTATGCTTACAACATATTACCCTCTTCCTGTCTATTCTTAGATTGAAGCACAGAAGATGCCAACAGGTTCTATAGAGCTTTACGTGAAGATATCTATGGAAATCCTCAGTATGTAGCTAGACACAAGAGTCATTCTCAAAATAAGAACTAATGCCCAAATGACTGTTTCTGTTTAGTACCTCTAAATGGGAAAATTCAATTTTATTCCCTACTAAGTCTTCCTATCCATCATGGAAGCCCCAGAAGCCCGACAAGATGTGTTCAACTCTTGCACTATTGTTCTATCTATATATAGCCACTCAAAGATCTTTGCTTATAGTATTGATTTAGCCTGAAATGTTCTTCACCAACTCTGCCTTTTCAAAGCCTGAGCAACATTTAAAGTTTTATCTATGTTTGTTTTTTCCTTTTGAATCATTCTGATTACTAAAATCAAATATAACCATAATTCAAAATCTATGTCTCTACTAGAGCACTTGGGTTTTCTGCCTGTTTGAGAGTTATTTATGCAATCATCAGTCTCTCTTACTGGGCACATATCAATCTATTTTACAATATTATGTTTTTCTTGTTTGTGGGATTTCTTGAGTTCTTATAATAACTATTCCTTGCTCATTCTGAAATGTGTGGGTGCAATAATAAATCACTATTTGAATGGGAACAACTTTCTGAAGGTTAAGAAAGAAATGTGAGGCCTTGCTTATGCAGTTTGGGGCAGGCAAGTCATGATTATAGCTCTCAGGCCCTGTGGTTCCAAGAGGTTGCCTATGTACCCCGAGGGCTGTTTCCAAACCCGTTGGACTTGTTCTCCAGCCTCTTCACTTCAAAAAGTTGTTTCTCCCTTTCTTATTTTATCAAACCTAATATTCTCCTCTAACACAATGTAGGTATATATGCTAGGCTTTAAGAAGATATTTTTATCTTTAAAAAGTTAATGATGTGATATAGTGAGAAAAGAAAAATTCATGAAAATTAAAAATAAATACTGTTCTAAATTCTATTATTATCTTTAAATATGTAAGTTCATATGGCTGTATAAAGGAAGCATTTCAAACAGTTTTGGGTAAAAAACTGGTAATTTTTCCCTGACAGACACTTATAAAGAAGATGGCTTGCAAAGTTGGGTGCCTGGAAAAAAAAAAAAACCAACTCGTAACATTTTAAGATTCTATAAAGAATTCCAATGAGGATGACAAAGAAGTGTGATCTTTGAAGTACTCTGATATTTAAAAGGTAAATGAAAAAATTGGAAGGAGGAGGTGAAAATGACAAAATATTTGCTGGTGGCGGATGTTGGTAACGGGAGAGGCTCTGCCTGTGTGGGGGGAAGGAAGTATATGGGAATTCTCTACCTTCATCTCAATTTTCCTGTGTACCTAAGACTTCCAAAAGAAAGAAAGCCTTTAAAAAGGTTTTCTGGATATTGCCAAATGTTCCCTGGAAGGCAAAGAACCACTGATTTACATTTGTTTGAAATGCAAATTGTGGGCTCCACCCAAAACCTACTGAATTAGAAACTCTGGGAGGGAGGCTTAGCGACCTGTATTTTAACAAGCGTTGTAGCTCATTTGACAGTTTACGGTTTAAGAACAACACTAGTCTTACTCACAGCAAGTGTATCCCATAGGATATAGACTAGGATTCCTTAGCTGGGACCATGGAATATCTATGTCAGAATCACCTTTGCTGTTTATTAAAATTGCATCTAGAGCCGGATCCTCGAGTTCTTTAATCACAATTTTGAAGAAGATGTGAAGAGTGAAGTGGAAAGCTGGGAGTGTTTTTGTTGTTAGTTATTACTGTTTTTAAGCTAAGCACATCCCATCGAATGTTCACAGATGTTTGAACACATTTATTGGTATTGACTCTTCAGACTTGCTTAACTCATATCACTAACATCCCAAGATCTGGTTTTGTATTTCCAGAACAACTTACTGATGGCAAATTGGCATCTGGTTTATACCTGCCTACAGCAGTGTTTCTTAGCCCTGTGAGCATTTTTAAATCACCTGGGGAGCTTTTAAAAAATACCAGTACTCACTCCCCATCCAAGACCTATTAAATCAGAATCTATGGGGGCGATATAGTTAAGAGTGCCAGATGATTCTAATATGCAACTAAGTTTGGAAACCACTATCTGTGGGAGGAAAATGCACTAGTCTTATGAGTGGTAACATTCCAGTTGGTTTAATGCTTAAACATCCCATTATAAATTATAAAAGTAATATTAATGTTTGTATTTCATGCTTTTTTGGGTGTTTCTTTAAATACACTCAAGCTCTGAGGACCAGTGCTAAATACCCAATCCTGGGAGGCAGTAGCATAGGTGGGACAGTGTCCTTCTCAGACCACCTGCTGACCTTTCCTGCATCCTTCTTACTATTCCTTGAAAGGCCAGGGTTTTATTCAGTTAATTAAAATAGAAAAATGGCTATAAATTTCTGTCTTCAAAAATGAAGGCACTTTGATATTAATGTAGTCAAGCCTTTAAATGTTAGTTCTAATTCATAGGAAATATGGGAGACAGAGAGACAAACCAAATACCCGTTGAGAAGAATTTAGACTAACTGAGAAAGTATGGATGGTTTATAGAGTATTGCCTGACTCTTAAACAACTCAATACTATAAGAAAATAATAAATAAAATAAAATAACATATTATGACATTAAAAGGGAGAACATTTTAAATTAGAAGAGACTTGGGAGACATAACCACTGGAGACAATGTTTTGATTGGATCCCAGTTAGACAAACCAAGTATTGTCTAAATGACATTATTGCAGCACTTGGCAGAATTTACAGGTGATCTGGGTATCAGGTGATATTAAAAATTATTTGTGATTTTGTTCTATGGTAATGGTATTATGTTATATAGGGAAATACACTTATTTTTTACATAGCAGGGACAAAATGCCATTGTACATATGAGTAATTTCCTTTGCATTGACTACTTCAGTCAAACAAAAAGAAATAGATTATGCATATACAGCAAAATATTAGCAATTATCTGATTAGATTATAAACCTAAGAGTATTCATTACACTGTTATCTCTCCATTTTTTATTTTATTGAGTTTTTTCATGGCTATATCTATATCTATATATCTATATCTATATCTATATCTATATAGACAATTTAGGTTGTGTAGAAACCTCTGGACTGGGGATAAAACCACTTGATGTATTGGGTATGGGTGTAAGGGATGAAAAACGGATGGTTCCTAAGATGTTGGTCTGAGGAACTGGTGAACAGTGGTATCATTTATTGAGACAAAAAGGACTTCGGAATGCGTAGCTTTGGAAGAAAGACATCTGTAGTTCTATTGTAGCTATGTTAAGGCTAAGTTGGTTCTTAGACATCAGAATCTAGTCTTGGAATTTAGAAAAAAAGTTGACTTGGTTTATTCCAGCCAAAGAGACATCTTGGTAGGCATAATTTCCTCTGAAATAAATTCAGTCTGAGCAATACAGAGAGGCACATGTGGCCAAAATTTATTGGTTTAGATCAACAGTTATGAATAGGTGGCCCAAGGGATATGTTTTGTTTGGAATTAAAAATATTTTAAACATTAGGATCTCATGTAAAAATACTCCCAGCTTCTCTTTTAAAAATAAGAACACTAAGAAATATTGGGCCAATGCTTCCACATTTGAACCTCCATACTTCTCCACAAACTTCTCCAGTCCTTGTTGCATTGCTCTTGCTCAGCTTTTATAGGAATTTGAGTTCCTGGCACATGAACTAAATTCTAGTCTTCACTCTGCCACTTCTGATTATTTGCTATTTTGCAATTATTTCTTTTCTGAGCCTCAGGTACTCAACCATAAAATGTGTGCTGTGACTAGCTCACAGTGTTCTTTTGAAAATTACATTAAGTAATAGATATAAAGGCATCTTGCACTGGTAATTTACTCTAAAACTGTAAACTATTACTCCCTTTGAAAAATCAAGAATTGAGATTATTGATGTATAACTGCCCCATGAGAATTGAAAATACCTAAATTTAATTATTTAGGTGTTTGGGAAGGTTCAAACTACTCCCCAAAATAAAATCAACTTAATATAAAATAAAAATGGGGAAGAAGTGACACCTGAAATCTGAGAGAGGACATTCTTTGAGGAAAGAAATACCCACACAATACTGAGAATTCAAAACATTAAAGTGACAGAAGATTAAAAGGGAGAATAAAAATGGGAAGAGCAAAAGAACTGGAGTTAGAAATCAGAGATTCTTTTCCTAGCTTAACAGCTTCCCCTCTGTGTGAACTTATGAATGGTGGTAAAAGAAATTAATGTTTAATAAGTGTTTCACATACATCATTTCACTACTTAGCACAAGAATCTTACGAGGTGGGTAGACTACTGTCACACATGAGAATATTGAGGCACAGAGTAGTTAAATAATCTACACTCAGTTACAAAGCTGGCCACTGTGAGAACCAGATGAGTCAGTCATTTTACCCTTCAGTTTGTTGAAATAAAATATGAAAAAATAAAATTTTATTTTATGAAGATTTTTCTAAAGTGCTATAGAGCAATACAGAAGTTATGATTAATACCAATTAGGAACTGTGATTTTTTAAAAATTTTATTTATTAGTTTTAGAGAGAGGGGAAGAGAGAGAGACAGAGAGGGAGAGAGATAGCAATGTATGGTTGCCTTTCACCTGCCTCCAGCTACAGACCTGGCTGGAGACCTGGCTTGCAACCTGGTTATGTGCCCTGGCTGGAAATCTAATCAGTGACCTTTGGGTTTGCAGGCCAGCACCCATCCACTGAGCCACCAGCCAGGGCCAGGAACTGTGATTTTTATATAATTCATGTAGAATACCTGTAATAATTTAGAGGCTTTACTCATGTGATTTACCAAAGTTAGGAAGTAACAAACTAAGGCATTAGGTTTGACAGTTTATGAAAATGTATGCATGGGTATCAAGCTGTTTAATATTTTAAATTAATCTGGTTCATATATGCATCTACTGAAATGTATATTGCAAACATTATTTTCCAACTTCCTTTAGCTAACACAATCTACAATTTCTATGAGCATCACCAAGACACACAATTAATCACTTTATGCGTCTATTGTTGTTGCTGACGCCTCACAGACATTGCACAAATGGGATCTCATCTCCTCAATCTTCCCAGCATCTCTTTAGTGCTCGTATGTCCATTCTTTTGGCAATCCACAAGTGAAACACAGGCTTTGAGATAATTGATCTGAGTTTTAAAACTTGCTCTCCTGCTAACTTGTGGAGTAAACTTCGAAAAGTCCATATTCCTCTTGGGAGTCTTAGTTCATCCATTTACAGAATGAAAGGGTTGGGCCAAGTGATCTCCAAGTCCCTTTCCTTTTCTGATATTCTGGAACTTTTGAAATCTAAGGAATAAAATGAAGTTGTGCCCTTTCATTGTTATTAGCAGATTATTAGTTGAACTCCCCATTAAAAATAAACAAGTCTCTTGAGAGTTTTCAACAGAACTAGAAGAACAAAAACAAATCACATTACTCATACTTCCTCCTGAAGTCTGTGGCTGGTGCCTGAATGCAAGCCTGTGTTTCACCAGCCCAAGTGCTTCCCTTGAATTTCTGGACTGAATGCTAATCAGAAGCCCAGCTGTGCGAGTGAACCTTGTCTGACAACTGCAGCACAGTGAGCTGGGATACCTGATTCAGTTCCGAGTAGTCACTCAACAGTTCAGTGACACATAGAAGGTCATAGCCTTCAAAGAGAACACCAAATGCAGAGATGAAGGTCTGTGCAGAACGACCCAGTTAATGACCACACTTCATAATTTCACGGTGTACCGATTCTCCCAGACATGGAGCCTTCACCTTATGGTCCCTCCCTGATGCCTCAGCATGTTTGACTGCGTATCTTTCTTTATGTAATTCCTTTTATGATTAGAGAACTCAGCTTAGAGACTAATCCTTGTCAAGTTGGGACAATTTGCTCCATCATTTGAAAGCCTTTTTCACATCCATTACCTCATTTTTCATCTCACTGCGCCTGTGAGGTAGGCAGGGCAACGCAATTACCAACACCTTAGAGACAGTGAAACAGAGTCAGAAAGGAATGAACTTGTCCCAAATTGCATAGCTAGTAAGTGACACATTCACTCCTGTCCAGTGCTCTTCTAGGCCACAATCCAGCAACCAACCTAACAGGAGATATGAGTTCAAGACTTTGCATCCATTATGTGCTCTAGAGGAAAAGGTATAAGTTCTGCTTTTTTTTTTTTTTTTTTTAAAGAATTTTATTCATTATTTTTAGAGATAAGCAGGGAGGGAGGAAAAAAGGGAGAGAAGCATCAGTGTATGGTTGCCTTTCACCTGCCTCCAACTACAGACCTGGCTGGAGACCTGGCTAGAGACCTGGCTTGCAACCTGGTTACATGCCCTGACTGGGAATCAAACCAGCAACATTTGGGTTTGCAGCCTGGCACCTATCCACTGAGCCACCAGCCAGGGCTCAAGTTCTGCTTTTTATATGATGCATTTTGTAGCTTTGATAATAACCATTTCTTGCTCCTTTGTGCTATGCCTAATCTAAGTACTATGTTAGTGCCCATGTAGTTTCCTTTTATGTACAGTGACTTTCAAGCAATGTTCCATGTAACAGTGGGTTTCAGAGGCCTTTTGAGAACCATCAGTGCAGTGATGGGAAGAGGAATAAATAGTAAATAGGTTAGACCATAGGTTCTGTCCCTGTTTCAACTGAAACATCTCTGTTCTCATTTGTTTTATAGTCAATTTCTTCATGATGTTGTGAACAAAAGGCCTCTAGCCAAAATGTTTGAAAACTACAGCGTTATCATTTTCTATGAATATGTAAAGAGGCCATATTGTATTCCAGCCATAAGCTCTGATCAGGTAGCAGGAAGAAACATCAGGCAGATGTTTGAGCGCAATGTCACTCGCTGTGGATGAACCTGAGTAACCTCTTCGAGCTTTGATTTCTCCTCGTATAAAATGGTAAGTACTGTATCTGCTATATTTGTTTGCTGAAGCTGTAATAGCAAAGTATTACTGATCTTAAACAACTGAGATTTACTGTCTCCCAGAGGTGTTGGCAGGGTTGGCTCTTTCTGAGGCTATAAGAGAAGAATCTGTTCCAGGTCTTGAAATGGAGAATTCTTATGATTTTGGTTATATGTAGTTTTAAATCCTAACTCTAGAAAGCATATTCCCCCCTCTATATCAACCCCTCAGAGACCTGGGCTTTCACCCCTGATCATCAGCAACCCCAAGGCAGCAGATGACAGTAACCCAGACTTGACTATGGTCACCAGGTCCAGACTTCTGGTAGGCTAAACGTAGCATCTGGACTTAAGTTTCAATTCCTGAGCCCTCAAGTAAACATACCCTCTGGCTACTTTTTTTGAATAGACAGAGGGAAGCTGGAAAAGACCTCAGAGCTGTTCTTAAGAACTGAAGGAAGAATTTATTACCCTTATCTAACCTCTGATCAATTAGCTTCCAGCATGACCCTGAACCCCCTAACCCACTGGGCCTTGTGATTTTCCCTATATAATCTATAAACTATATGCCATTAGGAGTGGGGATTTTAGCTCCTGATCTCCAAATTGTCTGATTCAATATTAAACAAAATTTTTATTTCTATACAGCAAACTCATGATTGTGCATTCATTTGTGCCAGTGCACTCAGGCAGGCAGACTCAGTGAAAAATATTGGAGTTCTGGTAAGTGTTTCTCTTCTTAACTTGTAGATGGCTGTTCTCTCTGTGTCAGTTCATGTCATCTTCTAGCTAAGGGTGTCTGTCTGCATCCATGTTTCTTTTTTTAAATAAGGAAATCAGTCATGATTGATTGCTCAAATGACCTCATCTTACTAACTGCATCTGCCACAACTTTATTTCCAAATAAAGTCACATTCTGAGGGACTAGGAGTTAAAAGTTGCCAAAACATGAATTTTAGATGGGCACAATTCAATCTGCTTTATTAGATGAGAAGTAGATAAGGTTATGTAGTTAAAGTACTTTATCAAGGATCTAAGACATAATAGCAATTTAACAAGCATGAGTTTCCTGCTCTTTGTGTGATGTAACCTTTGTTCCCAAACATTTCCTTCTGTTCCTCTATGCTATATTTTACTTTTCCCAGTAGTCTCTTGGTATGACCTTTTGAGGCTACTCCCCCACTCTACTCATTCCCAGGGGAATTTTTGAAACATAGGATGAGATTATGTTAGCAACAAGCTGTACCTTTCATAGATTATCCTACAAATGGACACCAGACTGATTTTTCAAGATCATTTAGTTCCTCCACCTTCCTTTCATTTTTTAAAAATTTTATTTATCATTTTCAGAGAGAGAAGAAGGGAGAGAGGCTGAGAGGATGAAAAACATCAATGTATGATTGCCTTTCACCTGCCTCCAGCTATGGACCTGGCTGGAGACATGACTTGCAACCTGGTTAATGTGCCCTGGCTGGGAATCTAACCAGCAACCTTTGGGTTCGCAGGCTGGCGCCTATTCACTGAGCCACCAGTCAGGGCTCACCTTTCCTTTTAAAGAACAGAGATTGACCGTCTTGTCTTTATTCCTTACAGTGAGTGTCTGAGGGAGATCCTGGGCATCTAGAAGGGTAGCTCTGACTTCATTCAGGTATGGCCACAAGACAAAACTTCTGACAAAATATCTCAGAGAGGTAGCATCAGAACATTCTGAGAAAAGTTCATAAACATGTCTGAGCATGAGGGAGTGGTTTGAGCAGCACATGCCAGACTGGGAAGAAAGAACATTTCTGATGGAACAAAAGTTCACTGGGGCAAACAAAGGAGGGGAAAACACAATTGTATTTTTCAATTCACATTTGTCTAAAGCCAGCATGTCAGAAGTACCTCCACTAGTCTTCAGTTAGTTATTCTTCAATAGGAATGTGAAAATATGTCTAACTCCCAGTGCTACCTGGCAAATCCTCTGGGAACTGAGAAATGTTATTTACCAAGAAGATTGCTTCAAAATAGTGATGTGCTTTGAAAGTTCTATGAAAAGTTATTGATAGAAATTGTCTTTAAGAAGCTGTACAGAGGATAAAGTGAAATATGAAAATTAGAGTCCAAAGGCAGGGCAGACCCCCTCTTTCTCTGATCTGCTGAATATACCTGACACACGCCAAACAGCCAGACAGAAGCATGTAATTATGAGCAGTAGAATTGTTGTTTTTCTCCTAATGCATACAGGGAGCTTCAGGACAGAGAGGCGGAAGTTGGCTCCAGGATAGATACATTTTCAAGATAAGAGACACATTGAGAAATGTAAATTCCCTGGCCCTATGCTTAAATTCCCTGACCCTATGAGAAAAATGGATCATTAAATTGAAGGTTCCTTCTGTACACTGTGCCTGGGATCTTAAAATCTACATGCCTACATCTCTAGATATCTAGGGATGGAAGTGGGAGTCTTGGCAAGGCAAGAGAGCGCTTTTGGATAAAAGAATTGAGTGGGTGAAGTTGATGCTGGAAGTTAATCTCTTTATTCAGGTGTGTGTGTGTGTGTGTGTGTGTGTGTGTGTGTGTGTGTGCTGACCTGGAACTTGGCTAGCTCAGCAGTTGTTTTGAAAGGCAAAACAACAGCTCTTATTCCCTAGAGCGCCATCAGCCAGGTTTCCAGTCCCACAATGGTGGTGGTCTTGGGAATGGCAACAGACCACCCACACAGGAAAGAAATAAAAACAACATCTAGCCCCTCAAGCAGGTTTCACACTTTTATTCTCAAAACATTCAGAAGCAAGAAATATTTTACAGTTTATTTTCATGTAGTTCTTGGAAAGAGCATCAGCATTGTAGAAGGAGCAAAGCAAGTCAACATGAGGCATAACAGCCATAGTGTATAGCAGGAACAATGGGAATTTTTACTTTTTATACCTCTTTGAAGAATTTTTTTCGCATGGGGGTTTCCTTATGAGGAAAATGTTATCAGTTTGGAGTGACTTAAGTTACTATTTTGAATCTGGCATTAACTCCATTACTTTTACAATTACCTTTACTTCTCTGAGCCATGTTTTCTCATCAGTAAAAATGAGGCGAATACTGCCTATAGATCTCATCCCTCGGGACTGACTATATATAATCCTAAGTGTGATGATAACCTAAAAAACTGGAGAAAATGAACTGTATTATCACTATGCCTCCTTTGCAAAAGTCATGAAGGAGTTCATAAGCACAGAAGTAATAGCCTATTTTAATCTAACTTTTGAAAATGAAGACTCTCTCCTTTAATTTATTTTAAAGTATACTTTGCCTAAGTGGCAATTGAATTTTTATAATCAACGTAAACAAGGCAAACAAACTGGTGTATTTCATTACCCTAGAGCTTGGGGAAGTTACAGAGCAGTATGGCAGATGGGCTAGTTGGGGAGCAGGCCCTACCCATGGATCAGGCAGGAAGGAGAAATAGTAATGTGCAAATTCACACTATTTTAACTATGAAGTTTCCTCACTTCAAAATCCTGAGACACTATGTTGTCCTCTGTCTCACCCCATAAACACCTCATTTTGTACATTTTAGAGAGTTTTTGAGCATTTGCACCGTCTCCTCGTAAATTAAACGAATTATTTTCATTCCGGCATGAGGTTTAGTTATGCCCCTTGTCCCATTCATGGAGAAGGCATGGTGGCAGCAAGAGCCCAGGAAGATAACACACGTATAGAGACTTTGGAACAGGGGAAAGAGATGCTATTTAGAAATCTGTGTAACTTTTCTATAAAACAAGCTTTTAAATGTTGTCTTCATGTACCCTCACTATCTCTAACCATAAATGTAGAAAATAGAAAAACACTCTAAGTTTCCAATTCTGCCAAACACTTGATTCAAGACATCATGCACAGTGTCAAAATAGCCAAGTGCAACCCTCTTGATGGCCATAAGCGTCAGAAAATACCAGTTGCAACAGTTACCATCTGGCAGCACCCATGGTGTTCATTGAAGTTCAAAACTCTTCCACACCCTTACCTCACCCTTATAAAAGTGTTTGTGAGGGAGGATGGTAGGGTGCAGTGGTTCTCAAACATTAGTGTTCCAAATGAAAACATTCTAAATTTAGATGCTTGAGTCATATCTCCAGAAATTCCCATTCTGTAGCCTTGGAAAATGTCCGAGAAACTGATTGATGAGCACTCTAGATAATCTAATGCAGGTGGTCTGGATACCACAGTTTAAGAAATACTAACACTGCCCTGGCAAGGTGGCTCAGTAGATGGAACCATCATCCCATGCACCAAAAAGATTGCTAGTTTGATCCCTGGTCAGGGCTCATACCTAGATTGCAGGTTTAATCGCTGGTTGGGGCATGTACAGGAGGCAATGTTTCTCTCTCTTATGTAGATGTTTCTTTCTCTCACTCTCTCCTTCATTTCTTCTTTCTCTCTCTCTAAAAATCAATGAAAACATAATCTTTGGGTGAGGAATTTTTTTTAAAGGAGAACTACTAGCACAGAATCTATGACATGCTCAGGATTTCAAGTTAGAAAAGCCTAGATTTAAATTCCAAAGCCTAGAGTCCCTTTCTATCACCACTGGATGAATTGTTCAACCTCTTTAAACTTTAGTTTTTCCAACTATAAAATGGGAATAATGACAATTTAGAGTGGTTGTTAACTTAGCTTGTAGGGAGGTGAGTTACAAAGAACTTGACTCAGAGTGCCACATAATAGACAATAAATTAATGGTGGCTATTATTTAATGATCCCAAACCTAAACTCTGGCAGTCCTTGAAAGGATTTGGCATCTCTGCCCTGGCCAAGTAGCTCAGTTGGTTGGAGCATTTTACTGATATGCCAAGGTTGTGGGTTTAATTCCCTGTCAGGGCATAAACAAACATAAAAGAATCAACCAATGAATTCATCAATACATGAAACAACAAACTGATCTCTCTCTCTCTCTCTCTCTCATCAATAAAAAAGAGAAATATTTGACATCTTGAAGGATTCAGATTTATTCCTGAGTAGACAAAATTAATAGGATTATTATATTCACAAGGTTGAAGCACAATAGTATTATTAGTTTATATTGTTTTCCCATTTGATTCCAAACAACCACAATGAAAAATAAGTTAATTTGAACATTAAGATACGACACATTTGTCCTTGAGGAATCAGTAAGATTGTAAGCTGAGTGACAATAAAGGTCCCTGAGATAGCCATATAAGAGTGTTGAAAAAGATTTTGACAGTTCTCATGGTATGAGGCAGTAAATATGTCCCAGGACTGGAGATATGGGTGGGTATTCTCCTGGTGGTATGGTGTTAACAAAAGTTGTTTTCTTCACAGCAATGTAAGAATCATATGAGGAAGTGCAAGTGAGAGCAATTTGAAAATTGTGCAACACTGCGATAATAAGATTGTTATGATGAGGCTTCTGCTCTAAAAACCAGAAAAGATAACATAAAAAGAAATAACCGGCCATTTCATAAAGAAAACCCAGTGTTATGGATAATCATAGTATAGTCACATGTCACCCACTGTTGAGTGCCTGAAAGGCTAGATGCCCACATGGCAAGAATGATGAAGAGCTGATTCAAGAGTCAGATAGGAAGCCCAGATTAGATCATTTTTGAGGTTTGTTCCTATGAAGATATTAGAAGATTCTTAAAAAGACCACATTTAATTAGCTATTGAAGAGAGTAAGGAAGGAAAATGTACTCTAAATTTTGCAATTAAGCAGGCACATTTTCTAGAAATAAATTTAAAGTACAATATGCACTTGTAAAAGCCTGTATTTTTCAGGCAACTTCTCAATCAAGTAAGAAAACAAAACTAAAATTACAGACCACGTTGTTTACCAAATGAACAGTCCCTCATTATGGCAGTGGGATTTGGATCTCCCAGAGCTACTGCACCTGACTTGTTGAGCAATAAATACCTGTGGCACCATGAGTCAGAAGGAGCATTAACTGGCAAGTCAAGTGAATCAGGAACACAAGTCCTAAAATGAAATCTTCCTACCCATATAGAAACAGCACTTGCTACCCACAAACTAATGCAGCTTAATGTGGACAGAAAAGGGAAAAGAGGAAGTGGCAAGTGGCCCAGGATTGGGAACCACTCAAAGAAAAATATAATTTCTACTGACAAACTTTCAGGCTCCTTCTGTATTCTCTCAATACTTTGTATTTATCAGCACAACTCATTGGGTATTTGTTGTGTATCTTTTCCCTATGAGGCAGGGAATATGCCCAATGTGATTCTATATCTTTAGTGGAACACAATGGTGTTGGCCCTAACACACAGAGCTCAACACAGAGTTATTAATAGAGCATAAAAATATAGATTAAGTATCCCATGTCCAACAAATGCTACCAGTTGGTGGTAGAAAATATGTGTCTGCTTGGAAACCTCCAGGAAAAAGAACATGCATTAATTTTAGATACAATAATCAGGAATCATTTAAAATAAAAGGGTAGTACAATCTAGTAGGCAGGACTTGGAGCAGCATCAAGCTCTATAAAATCTGTATTTCACCCCTTGAGCTAAAGAGGAGTCATCCCATGATAATAGGAGGTCAACGATACTGCTCCAGTCTTCCTAGTTACCACCCCACCCCTGCCAATAAATAATAGCACTTCGTAATATGAAAAACAAGCCTCAGTCTTCAATTTAGCACCTTGAATCTTGGCTTCTGAAGTCATTACTTTTCTGAAACCACTTCTTCCAAATTGTCTTAGGAACTTCATTTGGCTAATTTCCTTAAACAAGCCAATGATGGAGATTTGAAACCCTCATATCTGATGTCTTGTGACAGTACTTTCTTCTGGTGTTCTTCTATTTTACAGATAAATTTCCTATTTTGTTGATTTCACTTTCTCCTCTTACTAAGCCATGGTTATTTATCACATGACATGGCCATTGGTTCTCATCTCTTCCCTTTAAACAATGACCCTGTAGTGATTTAACACATTAGCATGACTTCACCTACATCAGTGGTCAAGACATGTCTTCACAATCTCTATGACTGGTTCTGTACTCCAGTTGCAGATTTCCAAATACTTGTAAGACATCTTTTTGTAAGTACTCCATTGTCAACTCGTCACCTCTCCTTGCTCCTACATGCCACCTCCACAGATGCAGGCCAGCTTTTCCATTGGTCTTGGTTCAATGTTCTCAAAAACTAACCTAGATGGTAGAAGAAGTTATTTCATGTATTCAATGAAGCTTTCAAATTCATGGTGAACATTTGTTATAAAAATCCTTGGCAACTATACATATTTTATCACTTTTTATAACCATATGTCTGAAAGTCCAAGCTAAAAACCACCATGAACATTCTTACCAATATTCAAATCCTCAGACAAACCCTGTTAACTTTACTTATTCCAGGATTTTAAATGGCCATTCTTGGAATAACCCAAGAGAAGTGAAGACCAAGAGTCTCAGGAGGGAAAGTTTGGTATCCTATTATTATTAAAAAGGGTCTTACACTCAGCCTTACATTTTATGTATTCATGTGAATCTGTTTTTCCAACAAGATTTGAAGTCCTAGAAGTAAAGATATATACTTGATTAATCTTTAGTCTCATATTCCAACTCAGGGTCTGATACTTGGCATGTGCTCAGTAAGGTATTTTTAAATTATGCCAATTATCAAATTTTAGGGATTTTTACATGTTACCCTTAAGTAGGGCAGCAGGAAATTACTTAATCTGGACAAGGATGTAGAAGCTTGTAATATTCATAGGGTTGTGAAAAGGGATAGAGTATAACATTCAGTATCCAAAAGACTTGCACAGAGAAAAGGAAAGAAACAGATCTTTTGTGCCCTGTGGAAAGCCACAGACTAAAGAAAATAGGGCTGCACCACTGGTGGAAGGGCAAAGCCCTTTTACTAACTGCCTTGGTTTTATCATCTCTACTGAGAATACCTGGGCAAACATTATTCATGGTTATTTGCCAGAAGCTAGAGAGAGGCAGAGAGTAAATATTACTTTGAAGTTCTGAATATTCCATGAAAGATCTTTCTGAGCTCCTTGCTATTGGAATTGTTCAAACAGAGGCTAGACAGCTGCAGGGCTTAGGCACTATAAGGGGAATTGTAGTTTCTGAGTTGTAGATGGACTTGAATAAAGTGGACTTTAAGTCCACACCTAATACTTTTTTCAAATAATTACATATTTAAAATACATGTCATATTATTTATTGAGCATTGTGTTAGGTACTGAGCAAGGTACTCTATATATGTAGTAATTATAGCCAACCCATAGCATTTACTATGTGCTGAATAGAGTTCTTTGTATGTATGTATTCCATAAACCTTCACAGAAGCCTATGAAATAGGGATTGTTTTAAGTTCCATTCTAGAGATGTAGCAACTGAGGCACATGGATTTCAGCAACTTGCACAAGGATATTCAGTTAGTAAGTAACAGAGTAGAGATTTTAACCCACAAAGTCTGTTTTCGGACAGTGTACTCATACCATTATACTTGACTGCTGCTTTGAGCTTTGTGATAAATATGAATTACTACTCTTCCTTTATACATAAGAAGCTGAGTTGTAGAGTTATATGTGCAAGTCTGTATCTTGTGTCTCTTTCTGCTGTAATCTACTCTGCTGGAGCCTATTAGTGTGTATGCCATTGATCAACATGGAGTCCCCTCCAATTTCCCATTGCCCTTACCTGGTCCTAGTGCTGCTCAGTCCATGCTGGAGACCTTGCAAAGACTTTTTATCTCTACCTTCAACTTTTTCCCTTCCCACCCATCCTTTAAATTGCTGCATGATAGTATTCAAGAATCTTCATTGGCTCTTCTTGTCTGTGATGTTGTTTTCAAATATGTCAAACTTGTGTGGCTTTTCATAACCTGCTTCCCTCAACTTTTTGAAAAGTTATCTCCTACTTTTTAAAACACAGACTATTTTCACTAGGCACTTCATTGTTCCACTCATACCTGTGAGTTTGAGTCCTATAAATGATAAAGACAATGTGCCTTTATTAGGCAATATATTCCATTTATATATTCCTCAAATATAAGCTTTTCTTTCTTTGTTTCTCCAATGTTCATTTTGGCTTCCTGTCCTATCTGTCACCAAATTTGTCCTCTTCTATTCTACTTCACTACAGTGTCAGTTCAGATCCTCCTCATCTTCATACGAATTATTTCTCTGTTTCCTGATCTGCCACCAGTCTTGTTTCCCTGAAAGCCACACTCAGAAATGTCATTCAAAAGCCTTTTAATTATGCTAGATAAAGTTAAAAGCATTTAGCCTAGTGAACCTTGAAAGCCAGAATGGGGATTTGGATTCAGAAAATTGATATAGAACATCATGATATTGACAAAAACCTCTTGCTCTCTCCTGGGCTGTATGCCTCAGGATTGTGTCAAACCAATGACAGGATTACCAAAGGTGCTTAAGAAAGGACCAAACAAGATACTTGTTCTAGCTTCTTTTATTCTTCACCCCTGCTGTGATTTTATCTCTGAAGATTAGCTTCATAGGGAAAACACAAAGGGGAAAAGCGAGATGTGCACAGCAGGATGGTGGCACAAAAAGAACTGAAAAACTGTGTTTCATACCTGTCTGGGGTTACCTTTAAATATCATGGTGTGAGTCTCTGACTCTTATTAGAAGAGGCCCCTTCAAGGTACCCGGCTTCAGGGAAAATTAGACTTTATTTTTTTTATTTTTTAAGATTTTATTTATTATTTCCAGAGAGAGAGGAAGGGAGAGAGGCAGAGAGGGAGAGAAACATCAATGTTTAGTTGCCCTTCACCTGCCTCCAGCCACGGACCTGGCTGGAGACCTGGCTTGCAACCTGGTTATGTGCCCTGGCTGGGGAATTGAACCAGTGACCTTTGGGTTCACAGGACGGCACCTTATCCACTTCACTACCAGCCAGGGCAAAAATTAGACTTTAGAATGGCTTGAAAAATGAAGAAATCTGACCAAGTTTCTTGATTCCATTTCTGATTTGGTAAGTCTTGTTTCTGTTTCATTAGGGCTTTGTGACTTCCTCCATGCCCAAAGTGCATCTTGACCTACTTCCTCAGGCATGAACTATTCCTGCCAGATCACAGTTTGAATATCTCTCCTCGGTTCTCTCTTATGTCTCTTTCTGGTATTACAATTATTCACATGTTACACCTTTTGATATATTGTTCCATAGTTCTTGAATATTCTGGAGTTGCCATTATTTTATTATTTTTTCTCATTGCTTTTCAATTTGGGAAGTTTCTAATGATATTATCTTCAAGCCTGCTGATTCTTTCCTCAGCCCTGTCCAGTCTATTGATACATCTATCAAAAGTGTTTTTCATTTTGTTAGCATTTTTATTTCTATATATTCACTTTTGATTCTTTGCTAGATTTTACATAGCTCTGCTTACATTACCCATCTGTTCTTTCATGTGGTCTATGTTTCCATGAAAACCCTAATATATTAATCAGAGTTATTCTCTGCTACTTTCAACATCTGTGCTATAGCTGAATCTGGTTCTGATCTTACTTTGCCTCTTTAGCCTATGTATTTTCTTGCCTTTCGGAATGTCTTACAATTCTTCCCATTTTTTGCTTAGAGCTGGATATGAGGTATCACATGATGGGAAACGAGGTAAATAAGACTTCAGTGTAAGGATTTATGCTAATCTGCTTGGGAATAGGACTGTTTTTAATATTTGCTGTAGTTGTAAGTTCCAGAGGCTTCAGATTCCTGAAGCCTTGCTTTTGTCTCCTATCTTGGTTTTGGGTTTCCTTAAGTATGCTTCCTCAGAGCATCCACTCTGCTGGAGCCTATTAATATAGTGGTGAACAGGGAAGGTAAGGGGTGAGGGGGGTAGGCAAAAACATTTGATAATAGTATTAAATATCAATCTTTTAGACTCTGTCTATGAACCTCCCAAGTTTCTTCAGTGATACAGCTCTTTCACTTCATCCCCATCAGGTGATAGAGAAAGGCTAGAAAAACAGAAGTAGGAGGAACACCCTGCCCCAGCAAGTGGAATAGAACTCTGGTAATCTTTTCCCCATGTGTCTCTCCAGGCGGTGGGTTGCCCTGCAATCTCACTTCTCTAATGGAGCCAAGAAAAATAATTGGTTTTCAAGTTGTCCACACTTTCTTTATTTTAAGGATAAGACCGATGACTTCTAAGCTCTTTTTATTATTAGAGCTGACATCAGAAGTTGTTTGATATGGAAGAGTATAGGCAAGAGACACATACTAGCTGTGCTTCATTCAGCTTTGTGCCCAGCAGAATAGAGGCTTGACACATTGTAAAATATTAGTGTTGAGTTGACATAAGAGGATAAACAGTCCCCCACATCAGGAAACTGGTACACCCAAGTTAGTCAGCAGAATCAGTAAATATTCTGAAGTATAATAATTGCATAAATCATAATTTCTACAATGCAAAAGCATAAGCTATTTGGCCGTGTTAGATGTGCATTCTTGAATAAAATTACAACCTTATACCAAATAGGTTATTATTCATCCTGTTTATAAATCTAAAACTCAAAAGATAAACCTATTTTCAACAAACAATAGCACCCACACACTTAATTCATATGTCTGCTCATTTCCAAGCCCCAGGTTTTACACAGCTGACTGGAATTTTGTCAGAGAACATCTCAGATGCTGCCAAGAGCATGAGAGAGGAAACAGAGCATAATCTGGCTGATTCCATTCCAACTTTTAGGAAGCAAGAGTCGTACATTGCTGAGTGTTCAGCAAACATGCAGTTGGGAGGTGAAAATAATGGGTGAGGAGAAAAGAATTTTTTCATGGTTGAGACTAAATTCCTAATAAGGCCAAAATTACTTACTGTTAGAATGTATCTTTAAGTTACTGTCCTATATTTAATAATAAATCAAACAGGCATGTTATATGGGTTTAATTGTGTCTTCTGCCTTATATATTGGTATGTTTCAGTTTTGGGTCTTCCCCGCCCTTTCTACTGGCAGCATGTTTTCATAGTATAACTCTTCTCCTTGCCTAAACAATTCAAAGCCTGACCATTTCCATCAATAGAGCTAAGGGTTTTGAACCTCTCTGTTTTTGTTTACTTTAATGTAAAGTGCTCCTCTGCCATCAAAATCTTACTGTTGTTTTCCAGAGAAATTTTAACCCTGTGGTGTTAGATTAGCATCAGAGATATTAGTATGGATTACTGGTTTCATACACTCACACACACACACACACACACACACACACACACACACAGATAGATACATGTAAATATAACATGTATATACATATGATGTTTGGTCAGTATACATGCATATATTCCCAAGATGTTAATATAAGTAACTCTGAATGAAGCTCTGTAGAAAATCTCTATAATATTTTTGCAAGTTTCCTACAATTCTAAAGTTATTTCAACATAAAAAGTAAGAAAGAAACAGTGAAAGGTTAGAAGAGGCCAGTTGACATGTTAAACGTTTACATACACAAAAAAACCTGATGTGACTTCAAGGCCTCTTGTGATCTCTCCATGAAACTTTCACCAGAACTTCCACCAAAGTCACTTGTCCTTTTCCCCGTTAAGTCTTTTTTATGTAACAGGGGTCTGGACCGCTCTGATATCATTTCAGAGATACTTCTCTGACTTTTAATGGATTAACAATGAAGCTAGATAGGAAGGAGAAACTTGGTCACAGATTAAAGAATGATTGACTCCTTATTTCTTCCCTGCTACTTTCATGGGCAAGAGTTCCATTAAAAACCCAGTAAAACTCAGAGCAAGTAGGCCAATGGTTATTCTTTCTCAGTAGCTGCTGAGCAGAAAAGTCTGGCTGAACCTGTAGGAAATTCACAAGCCTGGTTTGAAACCAAAATGTATAGGTGGATTTTAAAGGGAGCTCATGTTTCCAGGGTACAATTACTTTTTTCTCAGCGTAAAACAAGAAGCATCCCGGAGAGGTTGCAAGTGTCCCATACCTTTGTACTTAAAGTTCAGTAAACAACTGTCACCTTTATCCTGGGAAAGGAATATATTACAGCAAAGGATCTGGATTGAGAATCAAGGGAGACCCTTGTGATTTTAGTTAGATTAATAAATACCAGATGTTGGTATGCTACAGTCTGCCTGTCTGACCCTTTCCAGTAATCACAGATACTTTCTCCTTGAAAGGAAGATCCAACTACATTGCTGTCTATAGATGTAGTTTGTTCTTTGTTTTATTGTTGCAAGGTTTTCCATTGTGTTACCTATTCCACTATGTTTTTACTGATGGGCATTTTTCTGTCATAAACTGTGTCACAATGAATATTGTTGTACATGTAGCCTATTGTTCAATGCAATAATTTCTTAGATCCCATTTTCATTAGTTTTTAAAAAATAAATAAGATAAACAGAATGAGAGAAGCAAAACCTACTTACAGATAGCTTGCTAGCAAAGGAGCCAACAACCATTACTTGCAATTTTGGCAGAGACTCTAAGGCAGCCAGAAGAGTGGGAAAGCTTAATACATGAGGCCTGTCCTGAAAGTATCGGTTGTGAAAAATCTTTTAATTATATTGATATTGGCTCAATACTTTCTCGACAAGCCTGTACAGTGGAAACAGGGAAGCCTTCAGGTGTACAGTGGTGAGAGGCTGTTGGGATGAGAAAGCTCTAGGCAGGTTAACTGGAGGCCAGGCATCCTATGTAATTGGTTAGGAGTCATATTTGCCTTTCTCAGGTCCTAAGTTAGAAGTAAGGAAAATTAGGGAAGCTGTCAATTAATAATCAAGTCCTGGTGATTTGAGGCTGCTTGTTGTAGGAGGTACTATTTAGCTTCCTATATTGTTAGAATACTAGAGATACAAATCTGACTTCCTTGAAGTTTCTGTTATGCAGATAGGCTTCCTGGGCTATTTATTGTAGATATGAAACTGATTTCCTGGGCAGATTGCTGCAGGTTTTGGATCAGAGTTATGTTTTTCATATGATTTTCCCATGGTTCATTTGTATATTCAACCTCAGGCATAATAATCAAAGTGTATTTTATGTCACTTTTGTGAAAGTTGAATAATATAATGTACTGGATACCTACTTCATTCTTCAACACACAAATATTCTCTCTTCTTTACATCTCTTTCAATTGGATTGATGCTTGACAGAGTCTATCAATGAACTTCAGACAGCATTGATTGAAGCATAGAAGTTATTCAAAAAATTCAAACATCGGCCCTGGCTGGTAGCACAGTGGATAAGGTGACTGCCTGTGAACCCAAAGGTTGCTGGTTCGATTCCCCAGCCAGGGCACATAACCAGGTTGCAAACCAGGTCTCCAGCCAGGTCTATAGCTGGAGGCAGGTGAAAGGCAACCATACTTTGATGTTTTGCTCTCTCTCTGCCTTTTTCCCTTTCTTTCTCTCTAAAATTAATAAATACATTTTAAAATAATAAATAAATAAAGATATAAAACAGGACTGATATTACTTAATACATTATTAAAATTAAAATATTAAAATTTTTATAAGAATAACTTTTATACACCAGTACTACATTTTGAAACTTAGAGGTTTCAGGGAAAGTTGTGTTTAGAGGAAATTTTTGATCTTTAAATTCATGTACTAGAAAAGAAATACTGGGACAACTATAATAGAATAGCAATAAAGAAGTTAAAAAAATTAAAGTGAATAAAATCTAAAACAATAAAGCAGAAAATCATTGTTAGCTCATCTTCTCAGGAAGTTTTTATTTTTTAAAAGAATAACAAGAATAATAGAACAAACAACAAAGAGAACATGTATATGAATGAAATAAAAAACAAATATAGAGAGAAAATGTCAGAAAGTCAAATGTTAATATTTGGAAAAGACTAATAAAATTGCTAATCCTTGGAAAGATTATCAAGGGAAGGAAAAGGCATGAAGGCAAATAGATTTCTTTCACTTTAATGACTGGAATGAGGAAATGCAGATAGAATGAAGAAAAGATTGTTATCATAGCAGTGTCTTTGCAAACATGGCTAGCAAATGTGTATGTTTCTGCAAAGCAGCTGTTTATATAAATGGCCCACCTTTCCTCACAGGGATTTACCACACCAATGGGATTTTTTTTAATAAGACTATCTATGAAATCTTAATTGCTGATAAAATAGGTATTATTTTTCTTTTCTTAATATTCTAACGTAATGCAGAACATAGTACTTTTTCATCCTTGGAGTTTCATAAAAGAACAAATCTCCCAACTGTCCATCAAGAGAATTGAACCCAAATGCCTGGATTCTCTCTGTGTTTACAGTAGATGAAAGAATGGAATTTGAGTTATTTGTTCTGACATGTCTTATGGCTTATAATGAGACTAAGCACACAATAAACATACAGGTATGAATATATTTTCATGACTAAGGAATTTAAAACATAAAAAGAACTATTTGCTGAACTCTTTAAGTAATAATGCAAATGTCTTCTTTTTAAAGAGGAATTTGACTAGATCTTATGCTTAAATTTTGTATTTTGAGTGGTGTTATATTTCATGTCTAAGTTTTCTAGAATTTGAATCTGAGTAACAAAATAAATGGCAACATAAAAATATAAGAGTAAACACTGTTTATTTGCCTTAACATTTTTTCTCATTTATTGTTAATCACGTGTATATTGTTTATTGTAACATCCTAAACATGCCACCAAGTGGTGCTAATCCTTTCTCAGTCTTATCTACATGTCTATTTATGAAACTTCTAAGGCAATCAGACTATTTCATGATCCCCACAACATCTCTGACATTCCTGGGTCATCTTTGCTTGTGCTATTCTTTTCTTTTCATTATAAAACCATAATCATCTTTCAGAGTTTCACCATTAAGTATTTTCTAAACACCGCCAATAAGATGTAGTCTCTTTTAGTTCTTTGCAACTTCACAACCTATTTCTTGTATTTCTAGTTAACTGTTGAATAATTGGTCATCATCATTTGTCAAATTTTCTAATTTTGAACTTCTAAAGAGCTGGACTTTTTCTTCAGATTCTTATATGCTATTACCCTGACATTAATTAAGTTGAATAAAATTATTTGAAACAAAAAAGTTAGTAAATGAGGAGTGAGAAGGTGGGAGTTGATAAAGGTAGAGAGGCATGAGGGGCGGATTATGTGGCTGGATGAGAGGTACAGGACTTTGCCTGAAGTGGAGAAGGGAGAACAGAAAAGAAGAGAGATTAATTCCTTTTTGGCCACTCTCCTGTATGTTAAATCACCCAGGGGAGTGGGAAAAAAGTGAATTTTGGTGATAGAAGCCCTTGATTTGAATCACATATTTACTAAAGGGGAGTCATACTTTTCTTTACTAGATTCAATGTATTTGGCCTTAAGGAAATAATCACATAGGGATGTTCAGTTAATTATGAAAAACCTAATTTTTATTGTATGCTTAGTAATTGAATGAGGAGTTTATTTGGAATGGGGAGAGACATTTTCTAATAACATTCATACAAAATAAATAGACATTAAGAATAAAAATAACAATGAGAATTGCTAATATACTATAATTAAACTTCTTAGGTGTCAAGCATTCTGGTAAGAATTTTACACAAATATACCATTACTCTTCATAATAATTCTAGTGTTACCCCTACTACAGCCATGAGGAAGCTGAGGCACTGGATGTTCAAGTTACCTCAGCTGACACTGCTGCTAAGTGTTGGAGCCAGGACACCAAGTCAGGTCTCAAACTCAGAGCTCATGCTTTTAACCACTATACTACATTACCATGAAGGGGCAAATGCTGGGATTAAATTACTGTGTCTGCACTGGTATGACTTCCACGTGCTGCTTCCACGGTGTTCAGCAGAGTCTGTGTGACTCTGGGCAGCTGTGGCGTCAACCTTTCTATGCAGGCATGATTCAAGGGGACCCTGGATCTCGGCTGTGAGTGGATAACACTGGTCTGGGGAAAGTCACAGTCAAAGTACCTCTTGGAAAAATTGTTTCTTTTTCTGAAAACTTGGCTTGAAATGAAGATAGTAGTAAAGCTGGAGGCCCAATTATAAAAAACTATGTTTTTTCCCTCTAGTAAATCTCTAATTATAAACAAATTAAATATAGTTTGGAACCCCTTTTCTTCTTTCTAGTTTAATTGCAATGCGTTCACAGCAAATTATGTCTGTAAGGAAAGGAGACCTAGCCAAATCCAAAGCATGATTTTCATGGTATATAAATATAAAAAGGTTGCATATATTTAAATATTTACTGTTCCAAATGGTTTAGACTATCCAGGGGTTTTTGGCCACCAGCATTGCTGAGAAACTGCTAAGACTGCAGAAAGAGAATTGTGTGCACAGCAGAGAAACCTGGCAATTAGAAGAGCACATACTAGCACTCTTTGCTTAGTAGCTGTAAAACAGAAAAGACCCTCCTCAGTGGAAACTTTCATCTTAACACCATTTGTGTATCACTGTGTCTGCATTTATCTTTATGTGGTCTGTCTAGCCAATACAGATGTTCCCTCCAATCATCATATTCAAAAACAAACTGTTAAACAGCCAGAGTGAATCCACATGATAAATAATCATTAGTGGTCTACATGGGGAATATATGATTCATAGTTAGGGTACTTTTTGTATTGCTTCTTAAATGATGTGCAGGTGTAGAATTCAGTTTCAGTGGTGGGCTTATGGTCTTGGCTCTTTCATAGGCCATCCATCAACTAATCCACAATGATAGCCTTGTTATTTTGTCCCATTGGAGTTAGTCTTGGTCTTGGAAACTGGGAAAATGATGCTGGACCCTGAAATTCTTCAGTTGCCCAGGGTAGGGCAAAAGTACAGTTGTTTGCATGGAAAATAATATACTAATTAACAAATCATAATATAAGAATAAACTTTTGTGTTTGGTATAGTCACAACTTACTTTTTGCCTTACCCTGTAGTTGTCTGGTTTCTCTCTCTGGACAGTTCTCGTCTGGGAAGAGTCAGTTGACAATTGGTAGTTGATGAAGTAAATTAAAAGTGAACAGGTGACAGCAAAGTAATCCAGAGTCAGCAACAGCTGGAATTCTCTAACATACCAAAGTTGGAGGGGCAAAGGAAGAAGGTAGTAAACCAACCCCTGCGGGCTGGAACCATAGGAGATGGGAACCAGAGATGCTGCCCTGGGTGGAAAAGGGAAACAAAAAGGCCTGTTCTCCCTTCCTACAGCCTACAATCCCCTGCCCCTATTTCCCATTAGCAGAACCAGCAGGAAGTCAGATGACAAATAGCCTAATTATCACAGCCACAAGGGTTAGCCTCTCCTACAACATCAAGCAGTTCATGGGAAGGAGGCATGAATCTGAGAGCTAACAGGCTCACTACTGGCAAAGGAAGTGGGAATGAATAGAGAGTAGGGGCATATTTAGAGGTATTGAAATAGTTCAGTGGCTTAGACCAAACTAGTGGCAGAGAGAAATAAATGATTTGAACTATATTTAGGAAAAAAAATCAGCATGACACAGTGACAGATTATATTTGAGAATGAAGAGAAAAGAAGCTATTGTGAGCAACTTCAACCACTTCCATTGATTGGGTTAGATTTGTGGTTTCTGCAGAACTATAAAGATGCCACTTGGGATAATCCCTAAGTGTTTAATCAAATTGTCCCTCTAATTATTAATAAGTAAGAAAGGGTGGCCAGCAATTGGCTAGACATCATACAGCAAAAAAGGAAGGAGCTTGGCTGCTGCTGTGGGTTACCATGGTTACTGTTTTTGGTTCTTGTCATCAGGAGGTACAAGAGAGAACAGCAAGTTATGTAACGAAAGAACAGAAGACTTACACAATAAGCAATCTCTTTAGTCTGAAAATTAGTATTGTTTTACTAGTTACAATGACTAGAAAAATGAGAAGGCTACCCACAGCAAGCAGTTATGGTAATAATTGCCAGGTGTGTGTGTGTGTGTGTGTGTGTGTTTAAATATTTGACAAGTGCTTTGTGAATTTCTACAAAGAGCCAATTAGCCAGTCCAAACTTAAGTTTTTAAATTCCAAGTGTCAGAACAAAGGTGGAGACTAAGGTGTGGTGCACAGGAATTCATGAGCCAAGATGAATGGCTGCAGACTTGTTGCAGTCAGTCGCTCCTGCATCAAAGTGGGTGAAGTGATGAGGACAAGAGAACTCAACAATCACCAGGCCTGCCCTTGGCAAGCTGCTGCCTGGTAAGTCCTCAGCAGAGAATCAGAATCTTGATAGTAGCTTCTGTTATTATTATTTTACAAAATTTTAACTTTAGTAACATTGCAAGCAAAAGAGAACTAAACCCACTTTATTAGTATATAAGCCAAACATATAATTATAAATATCAGTATAGCCCAATACAGAGACTTTATTTATTTATTTATTAAGATTTTTATTTATTATTTTCAGAGCAAGGGGAAAGGAGAGTTGCAGAGATAGAGAAAGAGAGAGACATCAGTGTGTGGTTGCCTTTCACCTGCCTCCCCAGCTATGGACCTCGCTGGAGACCTAGCTTGTAACCTGGTTATATGCCCTGACTGGGAATCAAACCAGAGACCTTTGGGTTTGCAAGTCGGTGCTCAACCCACTGAGCCACACCAGCCAGGGCTGCAGAGACATTATTTAAATGCACATAACATGCATGGGTTTGTTCTAGTTCTTGAAAGGATAACAAAGAATTAGTTGGCACACTTCAGCACAATCACATATCTTTACTTTTGATTTTGTAATGCAATTTATTAGGTCTAGTAACATTGAATTCCTAGAAAATTCACCTTCTTGGTACATACTGATATTTCATATGTACTAAACCCTCCACCTCTATCTATTTATGGATCTAAAGAAGTTAATACATAGGTTTATAGGCCACAGGATCTGAAGACTTAACTACAATGTAAATATTATTAAGCTAGACTGGAATGAGGGATTTGAAAGAAAGAGTTGATAAACCAGTTGTGTCAAAAAAGCCCCAAAATGCCATCCTGTCTTGAACACAATCTCTGAACACTGACAAGATAATTATAACAGATACATTCCTCTACCACAAATAAGAAATAAACAGATGCTCTGTATAGGAAACTAATTGAGAACCAGTTAGTAAATAAACAGGTGACTTGCCATAGCTGGTACTTTAAAGAGCAAGATGCAAATACCTTGACAGAAAATACATGAAAAGTAAATTGATTAAACTCTCAATACTGAGATTTTTGATTTTGTGAAGGTATTGACATCTTAATTTCATTCTACATGTACAGAAATAATAGAGTCACATTGGAAGACAATGAAAAGATCAATAGATAGAACCAGGCCCTTGCCTAAGAGTCTAATCAGGAATTTTGACTTTCTATCTACTATCAGAGTCCAATTAGGAATTTTTGACTTCCTAAATAAGCAAGAAATCAGGTCCTAAATTAGAGTAATTTTTACTGGGCAATGAGTCAGGAGAGGCAAGAAGGGAGTGGCAGAGGGAGGGAAGGAGGGAATGCATTCAGAATATTGTAAATTCTTCCTCACTGGAGAGTTCCTGACTTTGACCCTGGGTTTCCAGCTCTATTCAACTTCATAAATAGCCAAGAGAAGTGGTTTGTTTTGAAGCTTTGGCAAGCTGGTCAACAGGAGGAGGATAACAAAAGGGAAAATGTAGAGTAATTAATAGGTAAGGAGGGCACTTAAAATGTGTACACTCTTTAATTGGATTATTTTTATGCACTTTTTTTTTCTTATTGAGGTATAATCATTATTTTGAAAGTTGGAGTCCTCTACTTTCCGGTATTTAGGTCAAAGTCTAGCAAGTCCAGTAGTAACTGATGTCCTGCTTACTTTGTGTTCAAGAGTGATTTTTTAAAGAAAGCTTTGTTGTTTTTAGAGATATTTGAAGTTTACAACAAAATTGTAAGAGGAATATAGAGATTTCCCATATACCCTCTGTCCTCACACATGCATAGCCTCTTCCATTTTCATTAACATCACTCACCAGAATGGCACATTATATATATTTAACCACAGTTTTCCCTTTTTCAGAATGTTATAAAGTTAGAATCATACAGCATATAGCCTTTTCAGATTGGCTTATTTCACTGAGTAGTATGTATTTACATTTCCTTCATGTCTTTTCATAGCCTGATAGTTCTTTTTTTTTTTTTTTTTTTTGTGCTGAAAGTATTTCATTGTCTGAATATATCACAGATTGTTAATTCATCCACCTACTGAAGGATATCTTGATTGCTTCCAAGTTTTGGCAAGATTGAATAAAGCTGCTATGAACATAAGTTTTCAGCCTCTTTGGGTAAATATTAAGGTTTGGGACCGCTGGACTGGTTGGTAAAAGTATGTCTAGTTTTCCAAGAAACTGTCAACCTATCACCCAAGTTAACAGTACCATTTTGCATTTCAACTGGCAGTGTATGAGAGTTCCTGTTGTTCCAAATCCTCCTCAGCATTTGATGTTGTCATTGGTCCAGAGTTTGACCATCCTAACAGGTGTGTAGTGATATCTTTTGTTTCCTGGTACCATAATGTGAAACATCTTTTCATATGTTTATTTGCCATCTGTCTATCTTCTTTGATAAAATATCTATTAATGTCTTTGCCCAATACTATTTTTTAAAGATTTTATTCATTATTTTCAGAGAAAAGGGCAGTGAGGAAGGAAGAAAGGGAAAGAAGCATCAATGTACAGTTGCCTTTCCCCTGCCTCCAGCTATGGACCTGGCTGGAGGCCTGGCTTGCAACCTGGTTATGTGCCCTGACTGGGGAACCAAACCAGTGATCTTTGAGTTCCCAGGCTGGCACCAATCCACTGTGCCACCCAAACCAGGTGCCCAAAACTTTTTATTGCTTTTGTTAGTTGTTTATTTTTTTAACCATAGAATTTCTTTTTTTAATTTAATTTTATTGTTGTTGCATTACATCCATCCCCTTTTTACTCCCCTCTGTCCCCTTCCTCACCCACCCACTCCCCCACAAAGTCAGTCTCACTTGTTATCCATGTCCATGGTTCTTCCATTCTAGTTCCTTAACTAAACTGCTCCCTTTGTTTGCCTTCACCTCCCCACTCCCACCTCCCTCCTTCCCTCTGCCCACTGAAGGTCTATTCATCGTATTCATGTATCTGGTTCTATTTTTGTTTGTTTGTTTATTTATTTGTTTTGTTCATTATTGTCCTGTAATGGGTGGGATCATATGGTATTTGTCTTTCATTGACTGGCTTATATCACTAAGCATAATACTTTCCAGTTCCATCCATGTTGTTGCAAAGGGTAGGAGTTCTTTCTTTCTGCTATGTAGTATTCCATTGTGTAAATGTACCAAAGTTTTTTTATCCAATCATCCACTGATGGGCACTTAGGCTGTTTCCAGTACTTGGCTATTGTAAATAGTGCTGCTATAAACATAGGGGTACATAGATTCTTATGAATTGGTGTTTCAGGGTTCTTCGGGTGTTGTCCTAGTAATGGAATTGCTAGATCAAAAGGCAGTTCCATTTTTAGTTTTTTAAGGAAACTACCTACTGTTCTCCATAGTTGCTGTACCAGCCGACATTCCCACCAGCAGTTCCCTTTTCCCCACATCCTCACCAGCACTTGTTGTTTGTTGATTTGTTGATTATTGCCATTCTGACGGGTGTGAGTTAATATCTTATTGTGGTTTTAATTTGCATCTCTCTGATGGCTAGTGATGTTGAGCATTCTTTCATACACCTTTGGGCCCTTCGTATGTCTCCCTCAGTGAGTTGTCTGTTCAGGTCCTTTGCCCATTTTTTAATTGGGCTCTCTGTCTCCCTGGTGTTGAGTCTCATAAGTTCTTTATATATTTTGGAAATCAAACCCTTGTCTGAGGTGTCATGGGCAAATATATTTTCCCATACAGTTGGTTTCCTTTTAATTTTGCTGGTGTGGTGTTTTTTTTTTAGTTGGACAGAAACTTTTCAGTTTGATATAATCCCATTTGTTTATTTGTTCTTTTATTTCCTTTGTCCTTGGAAAAGTATCAGTGACATATTTTGTGTAGGATATCAAAATTTTTACTGCCTATATTTTTCTCCAGGACCTTTATGGTGGCACTGCTTATGTTTAAGTCCTTTATCCATCTTGAGTTTATTTTGGTGTATGGTATAAGTTGGTGGTATAGTTTTATCTTTTTGCATGTTACTGTCCAGTTCTCCCAACACCATTTGTTGAAGAGACTGTTTTTACTCCATTTTATGTTCCTTCCCTCTTTGGGCTTTCTATTCTGTTCCATTGATCTATATGTCTATTTTTATGCCAGTACCAGACTGTTTTGATGACAGTAGCCTTGTAGTATAGCTTGATGCCCAGTATTGTGATTCCTCCTACCTTGTTCTTCTTTCTCAAGATTGCTGTGGCTATTCTTGGGTGTTTTGAGCTCCATATAAATTTTTGAAGTATTTTTTCTATCTCTGTGAGGTATGTCATTGGTATTTTAATTGGGATTGCATTAAATCTATAGATTGCTTTGGGTAGTATGGACATTTTAATGATGTTCATTCTTCCCATCCATAAACATGGTATATGCTTCCATTTATTTGTATCTTCCTTAATTCCTTTTTTCAGTGTTCTGTAGTTTTCTGAGTACAAGTCTCTTACCTCCTTGGTTAAGTTTATTCCTAAATACTTTATTTTTCTTGTTGCTATGGTAAATGGGATTTGTTTTCTCGCTTCTATCTCTGATGTTTAATTATTGGCATACAAAAATGCTTTTGATTTCTGAATATTGACTTTATACACAGCTATTTTGCTAAATTTGCTTATTTGGTCGAGTAAGTTTTTGGTGGAGTCTATCGGGTTTTATATATACACTATCATATCATCTGCAAATAATGACAGGTTGACTTTCCTCCTTTCCAATTTGAATCCCTTTGATTCCTTTGTCTTCTCTGATAGTTATGGCTAGAACTTCCAAAATGATGTTAAACAGAAGTGGAGAAAGTGGACAGCCTTGTCTTGTACCTGATCTTAGGGGGAAAGCTTTTCGTTTTTGTCTGTTAAGTATGATGTTGGCTTCAGGTTTCTCATATATGGCCTTTATGATGTTGAGGTATGCTCCTTTTATTCCCATTTTGCTGAGGGTTTTTTTTTTTTTTATCATAAATAGTTGCTGTACTTTATCAAATGCTTTTTCAGAAATTATTGATATGATCATATGGTTTGTGTCTTTCATTTTGTTTATGTGGTGTATTACATTTATTGATTTGCGAATGTTGTACCATCCTTGTATCCCTGGAATAAAACCTACTTGATCTTTTTAATGTATTGCTGGATCCAGTTGGCTAATAATTTGTTGAGAATCATGGCATCTATGGTGCATCAGAGACATTGGCCTCTAGTTTTCTTTCTTAGTTGTGTCTTCACCTGGTTTTGGGATTAGAATAATATTGACCTCATAGAAAGAGTTTGAGAGTCTTCCCTCTTCTTGGATTTTTTGGAATAGGTTGAGAAGGATAGGAGTTAGTTCTTCTTTAAATGTTTGGTAGAATTCACCTGTGTAGCCATCTGGTCCAGGTCTCTTGTGTTTTGGGAGATTTTGGATTACTTCTTCAATTTCACTAGTTGTTATTGGTCTATTCAGGCTTTCTGGTTCTTCTGTATTCAGTTTTGGTAGATTATACCAAATTTTCCAGAAATTTGTCCATTCCACACAGGTTGTCATATTTCTTGTCATATAGTTGTTTGTAGTAATTTCTTACAATCCTTTGTATTTCTGAAGTATCAGTTGTTATTTTTCCTCTGTCATTTCTGATTCTGTTTATTTGGGTCCTCTCTCTCTCTTTCTTGCTGAATCTGGTTAAAGGCTTGTCAATTTTGTTTATTTTTTCAAAGGACCAGCTTTTGGACTTATTGATTTTTCAAGTCATAGTTTGAGTCTCTAAGTTATTTAATTCTGCTCTGATCTTGATGATTTCCTTCCTTGTGCTTGCTCTGGGCTTTGTTTGTTGCTGCTCCTGTAGTTCCTGCAGCTTTATGCTTAGGTTGTTTGTATAGGCTTCTTCTATCCATTTTAGATAGGCCTGTATTGCTATGAATTTCCCTCTGAGGACTGCCTTTGTTGTGTTTCATAGGTCTTGGGCTGATGTGTATTCATTGTCATTAGTTTCCAAAAACTTTTTAATTTCATCTTTAATCTCATTTTTAACCCATTCATTATTTAAAAGTGTTTTATTCAGTCTCCATGAGTTAGAGTGTTTTTGGTTTTTTCCCTTGAGGTTGGTTTCTAGTTTCAATCCATTGTGATCTGAGAAGATGCTTTGTATGATTTCAACTTTCCTGTATTTGTGGAGGCTTGTCTTGTGACCTACCATGTGGTCTATCTTTGAGAATGTTCCATGTGAATTTGAAAAGAATGTGTATTTTGCTTCTTTGGGGTAAAATGTTCTGTATATCTCAGTTAGGTCCATTTCCTCTAGAGTGTTGTTCAATGCCACAATATCCTTGGTGGTTTTTGTTTGGAAGATCTGTCCATTGTTGATAATGGGGTATTAAAATCCTGCACTAATAGTGTGTTGCTGTCTATATCCTTCTTGAAGTCCTCCATGATTTCCCTTGTATATTTGAGAGCTCCTATGTTGGGTGCATATATGTTTACCAGAGTTATTTCTTCTTGATGGATTGCTCCCTTATATATTATGAAATGTCATCCTTTGTCTCTTTTTATGGCATTCATTATAAAATTTATTTTGTCTGAAATAAGTATTGCTACTCCAGCCTTTTTTTCATGTCCATTTGCTTGATATATATTTTTCCATCCCTTCACTTTCAATCTGTATTGTTCTTTTGTTCTGAAGTGGGTCTTTTGAAGACAGCATATATGTGGGTCATGTTTTCTTATCCATTCAGCTACCCTATGTCTTTTGATTGGCACATTTAATCCATTTACATTTAAGGTTATTATTGATTGATACTTACTTATTGACATTTTCCCACTTTGTACCTATGTTCCTCTCTGTCTCTCTTTGTTTCTTCATTTTTTTAAAGCAGACCCTTTAGCATTTCTTGCAGTGCTGATTTGGTCTTCTTTTGTCTAGGAAACCCCTTATTTCTCCTCCCATTTTGAATGAGAGCCTTGCTGGATAGAGTATTCTTGGTTGCAGGCCTTTGTTTCCCATTACTTGGAATATTTTTTGCCATTCCCTTCTGGCTTGTATTGTTTCTGTTCAATAATCATTTAATAACCTTATCAGAGCCCCCTTATATGTTATTTGCTGTTTCTCTCTTGACACTTTTAGGATTCTCTCTTTATCTTTGAAATTTGCCATTTTTATTATAATGTGTCTTAGAGTGGGTCTGTTTGGATTTATTCTCATTGGGACCCTCTGTGCTTCCTGAACTTGAGTAATGTTTTCACTCATCATGTTAGGGAAATTTTCTATCATTACTTTTTTGAACAGGTTTTCCATTCTTCGTTTGTCTTCTCTTTCTGGTATCCCTATGATATGGATATTATTGCATTTCATGTTGTCCTGCAGCTCTCTTAAAACCTCTTCATTCTTATTCAGCTTTTTTTCATTCTCTTGCATTGTCCTGGAATATTTGTCTACATTGTTCTCCAACTTGCTGATCCAATCCTCTGCTTCCTTTAGCCTGCTGTTGATTGCTTCTACTGTATTCTTCAATTCAGACATTGTACTCTTCATTTCTTCTGGGCTCTTACTGATAGTTTCTATGTCCTTTTAATGCTGGTGTAGTTCTCAGTAAGTTCCTTGTAGCTTCCCTGCAGTTCTTCATAGTTCCCTTGGAGTTGTTTGTAGTTTTCTTTGAGCTGGCTAAGCTCATTGAGCTTCTTTATCATCATAGTTTTGAATTCCATAGCTGACAGTTTGCTTGCCTCTGTTTCATTTAGTGATCTTTCTGGGGATTCCTCCTTTCCTTTTGGTGATGGGCTGTTTCTTGTTCTCACCATTTTAGGTTTCGTTGTAATCCAATCAGACTGTGATCAGCTGGCAGGCTAAGGAACTGCTAGGCTGGAAGGATTGATTTGGTTGTAATCCTATTGGTCTGTGATCCACCACCAGGCTCAGATGCAGCTTGGGCTGACTGACTGATTCAGTTGTAAATCAATAAATCAGCTACCAAACTTAGGCCCTGCTGTGCTAAACAGAGAGGTTTAATTGTTGTCCAATGGGTCAGCCACCAGCTTAGGTGCAGCCTGGTGGGACAGATTCCTACCAGTCACGTAGTGATGCAGCGGCCTCTTCTGTTCTGTCCATGGTTATAGGGCTTCGTTCTACCTGGTGTTCAGTTGGTAATTCCAACTGACTTTTCTCCAAAAAAGTAATTCCAGCTGCGACCTGGGAGAAGATTGGTGCAGCTCCACTTACTCCTCTGCCCTCTTGTCGAAACTTCCTGTTGCCCTTATTTAACCAGTTTGGTCTTGCTAGTAGAAAAGTTGGAGCAGGCGGGGTAACTCTGGCCCTACCAGCTGGTACATTTTAGGATTTCAATAAGCTTTCCAAATTCTTCATGCTCTGATTTCTTCATGTTGAGTAGTGATATTTCATGCGTTTTTTTTCCGTCAGTATGCCAGAGATATCAAGATGAGGGTTTCCAAAGATTCTGTTCTTTTGTTTTGTTTTGTTTTTGTTTTTTTTAAGATTCTATTTATTATTTGTAGAGAGAGGGATAGGGAGAGAGACAGAGAGGGAGAGAGACATCAATGTATGGTTGCCTTCCACCTGCCTCCAGCCATGGACCTTGCTGGAGACCTGGTTTGCAACCTGGTTATGTGCCCTGGCTGGGAAACTAACCAGCGACCTTTGGGTTCAAAGGCTGGTACCTTATCCACTGTGCTACCAGCCAGGGCTGTTAGTTTTCTTATAGCTAAGGATTAAGGTGGTTTTTTGTCCTACGTTGTGGATAACAATCCTTCATCACTTGTATCTTTTGCTAATATTTTCTCTCAGTCATTGATTTTTTCCCCTCAATATTGTTCATCATAGAGCAGAAGTTTTTAATTTCAATGAAGTCCAGCTTATAATTTTTTTTCTTTCATGGATCTTGTCCTTAATGTTGTATATAAATAAGAATCACCATATGCAAGACCACCTAGGTTTTCTCATATGTATCTTCTAGGAGATCTATAAGTTCGTGTTTTTCATTTAGGTTTATGATCAATTCTAAGTTTATATTTTTATTTTTAAATACATTTTATTGATTATGCTATTATAGTTGTCCCAATGTATCCTTCTTTGCCCCCCTCCACTTGACCTGCAGTCTAGCAATTTGTCCATGAATTGACCAGAATTGAAACCCAGTGACCAATGGGAAGGTCCAATAAGATATCAATAATCAAATGTGAAACTATGTGATTTAGAGTAAGATGGTGAGAAGTGTTTAGGTTTGAGATAACTTTCGAACTATAGCTGAAAAGATTTGATAATGAATTGGTTGTGGTGTTTGAGAAAGAAGATAGTCAAGGATATTGCTCAGACTTTGGCTTAGAGCATTTAAGAAACAGAATTACAGTTATACTGAGGTGAGAGGAATCTTAGCAAGTTTTTCCTCACCTTGGTATCAAGAGCTTGTTTGCCCTTGTCTAGTTTGAGATTCCTATTAAACATCTTATTAGATAGAGATGTGTATCATGTCTGGAGTTCTTGGGAAAAACTGAGCCTCGAGTTTTAAATTTGACATGGTTTTTAGAAGAGTTCTAGTTGAGAGAAAATTAAAAGCAAATCATGAAGAAAAAACCACATAAGGGTGGTTTCCTGTTAGGACCTACGCCAGTCTGAGGCATTTTTCAGCTACAGCAGTCTTTTAACTGAAAACACTACCCTCTAATCTACTTACAGACTCAAACCATGTCGCATCATCTTTACATAGCTAATTTGCTGTGTCAAAATAGACAGCCAATATCAAAAATAATGTTGCTAGTATTAGGTTAGTGTTCAGAGCACACCATGTATAGGTTATGTGCACTTAATCCATAATTTGGTTTGAATAAAAGGCTGATTGGCATAAAAATGAAATGCTTTAATGTTAAATACATGTACTAAAAGTTTTAAAACTGTAAATTAATCTCATATTTTTTATTTTCTGGATAATGCTTGCTTTTAATTTACTTTTTTTAAAAAAGAGAATTTAAAACCCATTACAATAACAATGAGTTTCAACTAGTTCTGCTGAAATTGGATAAATAAATAAGCTTCTTCAAGAGATGAAAAATGCCATTTTCATATAAATTATATATTTAATAAACATAACTTTCATTTCTTAATGAGAAAAGAACTAATGTCATCTGAAGAACAGCATTCTTTAAGGTTATTTTGTGCTCACAACTAAGTCACTGGTTCTTACAGATTCAGGCTTTACTTACATCATTCCTACCATATTAAATATTTTAATGTAACAAACTTAAAAAAATAACAAAATTAGGTGCCGGCCTGTGAACCCAAAGGTCACAGGTTCGATTCCCCAGCCAGGGCACATAACTAGGTTGCAAACCAGGTCTCCAGTCAGGTCTGTGGCTGGAGGCAGGTCAAAAGCAACCATACATTGATGTCTCTCTCCCTCTCTGCCTCTCTCCCTTCCCCTCCTTCTAAAAATAATGAAATAAAATATTAAAAAAAAAAAACAAAATTAAAAAATTTTAAATAAAATATTGCTTTTTCACAACAAACTTAAACTTAGAATTCAAACTTGATTTTTATAAATAATTTTTATTGCTCACAAAATTAGATTAAATAATTAAAAAAATATTTTAAAACTCAGTAAAAAAAAGTAATAATATGAAAATTTAAACCAAGGCTATCACAAATTTTGTTTGCTCCAGGAAAATCAAAATAGAATGTGAATACCACTCTTTTCTAGCTTTATTTAAATCATGTTCTAATAAATATTAAAACATGAAATCCAATTGAGGTGATTGTTTCAGACCTTGAAAACTATAAAAGCTAAAAAGATTTCCCTACAAACTTTTGCAATCCTATGAACAAGAAACATTCATGTTCATATTTAAAGAACTGAAGTTTTCAAATACCCACTTTGAATCAGGTACTGCTCTAGACATTTCCTTATTATTTTGACAGCCCCAATATTGAGCTTGTGGGGGTTGTCACGTCCACACCAGTGAACAGAAATGGTGCTTGGGTTACATTCATTAGGACCCAGGGAATTAAAAGATTTATGACGTGCAATAAGCCAGGAGGAAAAGGCATGACTCTTACAAGTTTCTGAGGAAAAATAAGTCTTTATAAAAAGAATTTTCCCTTCTCTAGCAAATCTATAGCTTAAGTTTGACTGAGAGGATTAACCTTGATATTTTCTTAGAGGATTTTTTCTTTCTTTCTTTCTTTCTTTTTTTTTCTTAGTGAGACTCCTGCACAGTGAGGTAGCAGTTTAAATTAAAAAGATTAAATAACACAGGGGACTTCGTCTCAACCTACTTAATTTCCTAGGATTCCTGGCCCTAATACTAGGCTGTTTTATAAATGTACAACAGCCTGAGATGATGGGAGGGTTTGAATCTATGCATGCAGCCAGCTGAGCAATGAATGGAGGGAAAAGAATAGGGTTTGGACTCAGAAGATCCATCTTACATTTTCACTCCATCATTAATTTTTTTAAATATTTTATTTAATTATTTTTAGAAAGGAGAAGAGAGAGAGGCAGAGAGGGAGAGAGACATCAATGTATGGTTGCTTTTCACCTGCCTCCAGCCAGAGACCTGACTGGAGACCTATTTTGCAACCTGGTTATGTGCCCTGGCTGGGGAATCGAACCTGCGACCTTTGGGTTAGCAGGCAGGCGCCTTGTCCACTGTGCTACCAGCCAGGGCCTCCATCATTAATTTTGATCAAGAGTTTAATCAAAGTTCTTCCTTTTTCCAGATCTCAATTTACCTATTTGTACATGAGGAGATCGATAATTATATTACTCAGGACTCAGACATTCAAGTTTAAATGAATTTTAAAAGCAAGAAACTTGTTGGTACTCCTAACTGAAAAGTCCAATCAGAACTAGCTCTCAGCATGGCTGGACCTAGGGTTTCAGAATGTGCCATCGGGCTCTGTTTCTCCTCATCCCACAGCTGTACTTTCCTCATAGGGTTGGCTTTATTATTATTAAGTTTTTGGCTCTAGGATTTTATCTTTGCCTTTAGCAATTTTTAGAGAGAATTTCCTTTTCCCCTTTTACATATATAATTATCTCTGTTATTTAAGTATTGAATATAATTTTATAATATAGAATAATTATAACATAAGCCTTTCCTTATTGTTGGACATTTATAAGTGTTTAATTTCTAGTTTGGAGGTTATAATGTAAGAAAGTTTTCTCCCTGTACCTTCAGTAGTCCCAGAAATTATGCATCTAAAAATTATTTTGGCTATTTTGGTTATTATTGTTGGTGGTGCTCATTATCTCATTAAGATATTTTATCATTAGTCATTGTTTTCACTACTTTTAGATTTATAATGTAGTTCTTTTTCTAGCTTCCCAAGTTGATTGCTAGCTAGTTGTATTTTATGCATTTTATTGTTGTTTAGGAACAAATGCTAACATGAATGGAACTGGAGAATATTATCCTAAGTGAAGTAAGCCAGTTGGTGAAAGACAAATATCATATGATTTCACCTATAAGAGGAATCTAATGAACAAAATAAACTAACAAACAAAATAAAACTAGAGACATGAAAACATGGAACAGACTGACAGTGACTAGAGGGCAGTGGAGAGGGGGATAGTGGTGGAAAGAAGGGGAAGAAACTAGTCAAAGAACCTGCATGAATGACCCACAGACATGGACAACAGTGTGGGAATTGACTGTTGGAGTTGGGGGTGGGATGGGCAGAGGAGGACAAAGCTGGAAACCTTAGGACAACTGTAATAGAACAGCACTAAAAAAGAAAAAAATCCAATATTAAAACCTAAAACTATGTAGCAATAAATGTCAAATACATCAATGAAACAAAGTAGACTATTTAGACTGGAACACAGTATATTTAAGCTGGTGGGAGATCGTGAAGAATCTAATGAATATGCTTGTTTTTGCACTGGTTCCTAAACATCAATAAAATAAATATAAATAAACTAGCTAACAATCAACATGAGAAACTAAAAAATAATTTTATTTCTTGATAATTATAATAAAATAATGGCATCTCTTTGGCCCAAGTTGCCTCACATACTCTTCATTAAATTAATCATTATTTATTAGTTTATGAATTTATTTAGTAATTGTCATATAAGCTTGACTATGGAATGGGTACCAATTAAGGCATCTGTGATACAGTGATAAACTGACATAAAGAATGTATATACATAAATAAATCCCCAGCCTTTAGAGGGCCTTTATTCAGTGAGACAATTCAGCAATACACTAACACATGAATAAATATATTTTCATTTTCCATCCTTGTCATGTTTTAAGAAAAAATAAAAGTAAAGCAGAACAAAATAATAGAGTGGCAGGGTCCTATTTTATAAAGGGTGATCAGACAATTCATTCTTGGTAGGGTGTTATTTGATTATTTTCTGGGGGAAAATGAAGCTAGGAGAAAAACAATTCAAGGAATTTGTGGGTATCACTTGAAAAGCTAGGAGACCAGAGTGGTTGGGTAGGATGATTCAGCAGGACAGTGGTAAGATACAAAGATGTGAAGGTAGCTGGTGTCCTGTTTTATTTTAAGTTTGTTGGAGTAAGATTTAGAATAGTAAAGAGAGAGGATAGTTATGTCTTGATAACTTCATTATATCTCAACTGCTGTTGCAATTGGAAGAATAGACAGTAGAACACAGGACTAGAAACAGAGGATCTTTTGGGAAATTGTTCTACTGGTCTAAGTACTAGATGATTGCGATTTGGATTATAATAGCTGGTGAAGTGAAATGACCAGATGGTAGAGTGTCAATCATTCCTTGATGATTCCCTTTTTACTAGACTTTTCATAATTTTGGAGACTATTAACTGCTTGTTCTCTGCTTCTGGGCTCCCCATAGCACTTAAAGAAAGTATTGGTATTAACTTTCTTTATTGTTATAGCACCATCATTTGCATTAGTTCCTTAAGGTTTTATTTATCAAGTTAACATCACTGATTCACACTGAAAGGATGAATTTTATCAGGTATTTTGAAATTGGCTCTGTAGCCCTTTATCATTTTATGCTGAAATGTTAGGATGAGAATCCATTTTTTCATATTTTAGCCAATCCTTGGTATTTTTAGATTTTAAGACTTTTACCAAACTGAAAAACATAAAATTAATTGTTTTTCAGAGATTATTAGTAGCCATTCAAGGTTCTTCTTACAAATCTAATCTGTTTTTCATTTGATGCCCATTTAAATCTTTCTCAGAATTTGTTTCTGAGGCCCGTGTGTAGCCCCCGGGCTGTTCACTGAAAAGCCTCTAGGGGGCACTGTTTGTACAGACCCTGGTAAGAATGGTGCTACTGGGATGCTGCAAAAAGGTGGCTCTGAGGCAGACTGTCTTTCCCCACTCTTTCTTTGGGTCAGGATTTGGCATATGGTAAGCCTTAAATAAATGTTGAAATAAAAGATGGTAGTTTTATTGATATTTCAGTAACGTTGCTTTGCTTCCAGCATCTCATGAAAAAGTAAAATGTAAAATGACTTCACTAGACATTATTTTTATTCTGTTTACTTTGTCAGTTTTATTATTTTTTTGAAAGTCAGGAAATGTGCTTGTCTAGGTGATGTATTATGACCTCTGGCTTCTTAATTCTGTAACATCAGACTCTCGATTCTGAGTCCATACAAAGTCTCTCCGGAAAAAGTCCAGCCATTGTTAATATAATGAGAACAGATTGTGCAACACCAATGAAACCAGCCAGCCAAGGAGAGTGAACTGGAATGTGTGCGTGTGTGAACAGTGACGTCTTCACTGTACTAATCAGTGGGGGCGGTAGACGCTGTTGAGTGAGCATGTGTACTGTGTGGCCATTGCATTCAAAATGAGCAAGTAGAGCAACGAATCTGCATCACATTTTGTCTTAAGTTTGAATGTCCTCCACAGAAACTATTCAGATGATTCAGAAGGCCACAGCTATGGGCAACTAGTGATTGGCAGCTTCATCAAGACAACGTGCTTGCTCATGCATCATGTCTTGTGCAGAGTTTTTGGTGAAACGTCATATCACCATGGTGACTCAGTGCCCCTTATATCCCAGATTTGGCACCCTGTGACTTCTTGCTTTTCCAAAAACTACAATCACCTTTGAAAGGAAAGAGATTTCAGACCATCGATAAGGTTCAAAAAAAAATACAACAGGGCACCTGATGGCATTTGGGAGAACTGTGTGAAATTCAAAGGAGTCTACTATGAAGGGGACTGAGGTGTCATTGTTCTGTGTAAAGTGATTATTGCATATTCTTCAGTAAATGTCTCTGTTTCATAGTGTATGGCTGGATACTTTCTAACAGACCTCATCTATTATACCAGAAGACATGAATTGAGGTAGGTTAATATTTGAAATCAGAGGAGTTGTCAAGATAAAGACTTTTTCATTTAACAAAACTAATTGTTCTTATGAACCCTAATCTCTTATATTTGTGCAGTGTTTATGGTTTGCAAAGGATATCCATGCATATTACATCATTTGGCTTCCACCAAATCCCTATGAGTTAAGTTGAACACATATTGTTATTGAGTCTGACAGATATTAGTAAGTTGGTCAAGGTCACAGCCAGTGAGGCAGGCAAAACCTGATTTTAATGGGCAGTAATGTGACCATTTATAAAACTAAATGCCCCCACTTCATTTGCTGCTGAATTCAACCATGGGAAGCTGTTCTGTCCAATGAGACATAAACATGGAAGTTGGCTGAGGATTTGCTTCATATTTCTTTTTTTCAGCCACAGACACTAGCATTCCATCTCTTACAATTCTCTGTTCTGGAGCTCTGCTTCCCAGAATAGCTAAAATAACACGTTTGGTTTCAGCTACATTAAACTATTAAACTGTAATAAATAAAAGATAGAGCTGAAAAGGGCAAATCAGAACTAAGTCCAGGACAGGTCTATGACTAATATACCATACCTCTTCGAGAACACTCTTAAGAAAAATGATGGAATAAATAATTTGTAAGATGATAAAACATCAAATAAACAAATAGGTTTGTTTCCTGGCTCTTACTGACCTTTGAGCCTAGTGATTGCAGCCATCAACTTAAATATTCAAAGACTGGGGCACATTTTTCAACTCAATAAAACATATGAAACTGATGTTTGATTAGTTTGTTTTCTTAAAAATTGTTTCTTTATTCCAGTTCCCTACATTCCTGTTTATTTGTTTTCCTACTGCCTACTGTATATCCATTTCTACATGGATATACAATTGACATCTTAAACTTAACATGGCCAAAGTGAAACCTGCTCCCTAAATTCTTTCCTCTCTTTGTTTTTGGTAGCTCTTTCCCATCAGTTGCTCAGGCCCAAAATTATAGAGTCGTTTTTTAATTTTTAAAGAAGTTCATGCTTCATATCTAATTAAATAGTAAAAACTTGTTTATTTACTTTAAAGTAATAACCAGATTTAACAACTTTTTACTACCTATCCATTGTTATCACAAAGCCATCTCTTATCAGGATTATTGTAATAACTTCTCTCAGAACTCTCTGCTTCTCTCCTTGTCTTCTTATAAGTCTATTCTCAACACAACAGATAAAAGTGATCCTTGAGCCCTGGCTGGTGGCACAGTGGATAAGGTACCAGCCTGCAAACCCAAAGCTCATTGGTTCAATTTCCAGCCAAGGCAACATAACCAAGGTTGCAAGCCAGGTCTCCAGCCAGATCTGTAGCTGGAGGCAGGTAAAAGGCAATCATTCATTGATATTTTTCTCCCTCTCTGCCTCTCTCCCTTCTCCTCTCTCTGAAAAATAATAAATAATAAAATCTTTTTAAAAAAGTGATCCTATTACATCATAATTTAGATCTTGTGTCTCCTCTGTTCAAAACCTTGCAATATCTTTCTCTTTTGCAGAGAGGAAAATGAAGTCTTTACAATGGTCCACTATGCCCTGTACAGTTTAGATTCCTCTTCTTTTCATGTCTTCATCTCCTATTACTCTCTGCCTTAATCCATTCCATCTCGTCTCCTTGGCCCAGGCCCCACCCCCAGAGATTTAAATTGGGAGAGTAAGGATTCTGGTGCATCTACTTAATTTGTGGAAAGTTCAAATCAATCTGATAACAGTCTTAGCCTCTCACCTACCATGCTAATGCCTGAGAGTCATTTAGAGTTACAATTCTTTGTTTACAGATCTCTTTAATATGAAAATTGCCCAGGCAAAAGCTATGATTAAAGCTCTATCAATTATTGATATTTTTAGATAACCAGCAAATATGTTTTAGCACTTGCTTTCCTAAGAGGTAGTTTTGACTGCAATCTTTACAAAAACAAGCATGAATCTCTTTCACTTTTCTATCTGGTGAGAAACACACCACTTTAAGCTTTCAGAGTGCTTCACAGTTGGTTATTTATCATTTGGTTCATCATTACAGTATGTTCCCTTTTTTATGGATGAGAAAGATTAACTAACTTCTTTTGGCATTCTCTATCACCAGCTTCAATGACAAAGGAGCTCCATTTAAGAGAAATAAGGCATTTCTAGGAGGCGGATTCACTCAAATATTTGATAATGACCTAGAAGCACCATAGTTCTTTCTTAGGAATATGGTGAATCAGATCCTGTCCCAAGTCATCTTCTCTTCCAAGCATGACAATCTTGAAATAATAACTTGAAAAACAAGCCAAGAATCTAGGTTTTTATTAAAAAACTCCAACAATTTATTGAAAAAGAATAATGCTTTATACAAATTCCCATTACAAAATCCCAAAATATCTACTGGGTCTGTTTCAAGATACATTAGGAGAATAGAAAAATGTCAAAGTTGACTAGATTCTGGTTTAACAATTATGTTGGTCATTTTGGAGCATAAATTTCTTTGAAGAGTTTAGCAACTAGTGAACCACATGCATTTACACTCCACATTGTTAAGATTTATGTATGTAGCAAAAGTTCTTTGAGTTATACCTTCCAGAAGCATAGACTCAGGTTTGGAAGACACTAAAATTCACTAGGTTCAAATCCTCATATGATGTAATCCTTTGGATAACCTTCCCATGTGGTTTCACTATGAATTACCATTCCCAAACTATCCTAGCTGTGTTAGCTGCTGGTTAACAGCATTACCTCCAAAGGATCACTTAACAAATACCTTTGAATATCCTTGTGAGTTATTATAATTCAAAAAATTTTCCATACTTTGGCTTTTCCAACACTGAGTCTTCTGTTTTACCTATTACACCTGCAGACTTGTCCTAGGTCAAGTCTGCATTCCTAAGAGGAGAAAAGCTTAGCCACAAAAAGCATCAAGCCATACTGATTGAAGGAACTGACTTCCTTAGAATCTTCTTCAGTTACTAAGCTGAATTTCACTGTAGTATGTCATCACTTGAGATATTGAGTAATGCAAGAAACCCATTCCTTAAACTTTCTCTGTTTTCAGTCATTTGAAAAGTAATCCCAAACCTATGCACTTAAATTCCTTAGTTCTTTACCTCATTACAGTATTTTTCACTTTACAGACCATATTTGCCTATATTCTATCTCACATCTAACCCCACAAACACCTTGTGAGGTAGGCAGGTCAGGAATTACAATCCCTTTTTGACAGATGAAACAATAAATCTAGGCCAGCCAAGTGCCTTGCCCAAACTCAGACAGTAATTGATAGCACCAAGACCCAAATCAGGCCTCCAGACACCAACAGTAACACCCTTGTCATTATATCATCTTGCTCAAGTAAAGTAGCATTTTCCACAGACTAGAAAACTAAGAGCAATTATTAAATAGAACAGAGCACAAACAACATGACTGACACAGCTGAAAGAAAGGAAATGGACTTGGGGAGAAAGGAAGGTACTGAACCTTGTGAAGGTGTGTGTGTAGGCCTGGTTCAACGAGTTCTAACAACAATTCAGCAAATAAAAACACTACTTAGACATAGTTCATATTCAAAGAATGAGCATAATACCAACTAATTAATACTTACAACACCTCCATCAACTAGTTAAGTATCATTATCTCAATTTAACATATGGGAAAAGAGGAGAAAGAATAAGTGACTTGCTTATAACTACACAGGGAATATTTGTCACCAGATTATCACTACAGAAAATCTAGCAACTCATGCAGACAAACAGACCACACCTCTCTGGGAAGAGCTAAACTATTGGGTTGGCCAAAAAGTTTGTTTCGTCTTTTCTGTAAAATAAAAGAAACATTTTTTTTTTTTTTAACAGTATCTTTAGTGATTTGGATATCTTGAGTATGTTGACTATCTTCCTCAGGGTATAACATTCACTGTTATCAATTAATGACTCAATTTAATCGCTATCAACTTCAACTGTTCTACCCGACTGTGGAACATTGTCCAATGTGAAATTTCTAGCACAATATGCTCAGTCGCAGAACTTTCTCCATATACGGAACAAACCTTTTTTTGCATTTAATTCATTTTTATCTTTCTTGAAATAATAAAGCATAATATGCTGAGAATGTGTATTTTCTTTCATCTTCAATAAAATGGCTACACAAAAATTCACCAGTTTTGGTAATTTTTTTTCCAATTTCAGTAATTTTTCAAAATGCATGCTGATATGACAGCTGTCATAATACAACCTACAAAATTGTTTCATATGAAGTTAAAGATAACTAAGCACTACTAGAGCCAGTTTATGAAAAAACCAAATGAACTCTTTGGCCAACTTAAGATGATAATTACATATGAGTAACCATATAGATGAGGAGGGAAAGGAGAGAAAAAGGTAGTTTATACAACTGTAAATAAGTAGCTTAAAAAGTCAATCAATAAAATTGTGTTATAAAACTTGGGAAAGCAGCACACAGCTGATCAATAAGGCAAATATTTTGAAAGTGAGCAATAGTGTTATAGGTCAGAGTTCAGGGATGAGGTGGAAGATCAACAGGAATATATCATCTGACCATGCTAAAAGGCTTGCCCCCAGAGCTCTGAGTTGTAAGAGATTCTTATTGATTTTAGAAATTAAATAGTATGCTTAGGAAATGCGTTGTTAGATTTAAGTTAAACCCAACTTAATAAAAAAAAAAAAAACAAAGGCATGAAGAATGATGACATGGCAAGTGTTGTAAGATCACGTTAAAAAGGTAAAATAAGTGTATGAAAGGGCACATGTGAAGAACTGAAAGAATTTACTTGCTTTAGTAAGCTAGGTCTTATGTCAAAGACACTAAAAGCTGATGAATTGGGGTAAATGATATTTGATCTATTATATATGTATACAGTGAGAAAGAAGAGACATATCTAAATCTAATTTTGTATAGAAAAACATGTTTATATACATATCGATAATTAAGGAATACCCCTCCCCACTTGAGATGATTACTCAGCAGGAAGCAGTAATAGAAATGGAAAAGTCTTCCCTTCTGTATTAAGGGAAGGAGATAAAATAAGACCAAGCCATTTTTAGCAATGGGTATTTACAAAATATGTTTTTTTGTTTTGTTTTGTTTTGTTTTGTTTTTAATAATACCACAGTTCAGGCTACAGTAGTCCAAAGTTTAAGGTCTTAAAGTCAATGATGGTATTTCAATGTCCATTTTCTGTTTGTTGCAGGGTTGTCTCCTTTTGCTCCTGTGTCACACGTAGTCCTTCCCACTGGAAGGGGCCGGTTTTGGATAGGGCCGTGGTGTTGGGTAAGATGTTGTTTTTCGGGGGCAGGAGCAGCAAAGGAGGGCACCTCCCAGAAGGCAGAAGCAAGCAGCCGCCCAGCCAGTGAAAAGAGCTGGACCAAATTCATACCTAGGAGGAAATACATTTGCATAGTCAATGAATCATTGGAAACTTTTCTAATATAACTAGAAATCTCATTAGATATTTTTCACACTAAAAATAATCCCTCATGATCTCTGGGGAAAGTCCATTCAGGTTTGTGATCACATACTACCCAAGTATGTTTACATTTGCAGTTGCTGACAGGTTGCAATAGTAGATCAGGCAATACACCATGCAACACCAGGTTAATGACACAAATATTTCCAAAGACCTTGCCATGTGTAGGAGGCTTGTAAAGCATGTTTATGAACTTTAAAAGTTGGGTTTGAATTCTGATTCCTAAGCTAAACTTAACAAATCATTCTATCACCAAGTAGAGTTTTTGATAGTTGACCCCCGGTTCCTATAGACACTGAACTGTGAAATTTATGGTTTTGTAAAAAAGACTTCTAAGCAGCCCATGGAACATTCTAGATTAAGCTGATCTAAATGGATTAAGCCAGACTCTTAGGGTGGGGGTCTGTGACTGACCACTGATCATGGACAGTAAAAGGAGAGAAGGCTAACCCTAGAGTTATAAGGCCCAGAATTGGATTGAGATGCTCTCAACTGCTGCAATTGTGTGCTAGTAAGTTCTTCTCAGCCTCAGTTTCTGCTTCTGTTAAAGAAGGATGATCCCATCTGCCTTACTGGACTACTTTTGGAATTACCTGAGACAACGTAAATAATGTGTACAGTGCCCAGCAATTTAAAAATGCTTTCACATCCACTACTGGTAAGATTTTAGCCAACTGACCTCCAGCAGTTTCTATCCCTCCATTGTAAATCTTATGGGAAGGGCTCCAACACAATCACAGCAGTATCTGTTCTACTGTACATGGGTGATTATGTAAAAAGAACCATGCCTTATCTATCCAACCACTGGGATTTCTCATCTAGTCTTCCTAGCGCTCAACAAACAATAATTACAACTTAACATCCTGACTCTGAATGTAGCTATTAGGCTTTAAAGACATGAACACAGGGAGACAAAGAGCCTTGTCCCTGATCAAAGAGTGGCCACATGAAAGCCAAGACTCAGCTCTTAAACTTCCACAAGTTGCAATATTAAGAAAGTTGACCTTTGGAAAGTCAATTTTATAGCTGTTGATGGGATGTAAAATTTCAAAGTAGTGTCATAACTTATTTTTTCATACATAAACTTTTTTCATAAAGCTCAACTGCTAAGACTGAAATATTATTTATTAAGCCATAGAGGAGTATAATTTTTTAAATCATAAACTATGTGTTAGTTACAAATAATCACAAGTTTTGTGTCAGAATATACTTCAAAAAAGTATATTTTAAATATATTAATATCTTTATTAATATTTAAAAAACAAGAGAAAAGGTGTAGCACACAGTTGCAAAGAATAAAGCCTGGAACTTTTCTAGTTAAAATACATTTAAATACATTCTGTCATCAATAAAAAGTTAAAGCAATTATCAAACTCATTTTGACATGAGTCACAGACCATTCAAATTATTTGTATGTTTGACATAAAATTCTGGAAAGCAAAGCTGGGGAGCTGTGGGACTAGCTGGCCTTTGCAGAACACAAAAAGGGCATTTTCCCAGAAAACAAGCTATTTTACATGTGAATAGCATTACCTGGCATTGACTGGGGTCATCGGGTCATAGAATTCTTGAACAATTCTATGGCCATACCATGCTGTGGCAACTAAAACAGCCAGACCTAGAGAAATTCAAAATGTAAGACTGTTAATCAATATGGAACACTGAGCATAAATATACAGCCCATTATCTTTACAAGAATTTTACACGAATTAAATGTCATCAATTGTGCTGACATTTTAAATTTAGACAACTTTAATTTAGGGAGATTAGAAGTTCAGACATGATTTAGCCAAGTATTCTGTTAAGATGCACAAAAATATTGGGTCAGAGTTAGGCATAGTTTATATTACATCATCTTATTTATTTATAGTTCTGGGTCATTGGTGCAAATAATGCTCTTTTAGGAGCAATGTCATTTAAGATCCTCAAAGATATTGTTATACATTAGTGTACTAAACTACTTTTGATAAACCCAAAGTTATTATTATAGATAGGTCACTTGAAAAAGGGCAGATAAAAGCCCTGCTACACTCTCCTTGACCAAAGCTAAAAATTTACATTTCTGTAGAATCAAAAGGAAAGTAAGCAGCTAGACAGAAGGGAAGAGCAGGACCCGTCTCAGGAGAGAGCAGGTCACCCAAATTCCAACTGCTGCACTGGCCAGACCTGCCAGACATTCATCACCTTGACACTGGCTGAGGTGACACATCAGATAAACTTATGCAGCACACTTTTCAATTTTCCATGCATTTCATATTTCAGTAATACCAAAGAAATGACTTAGTCAAAACCATGCCATCATTTGACAGAAGTATAAAATATCTTGATTTTTCTAATCCAAAGAAATTAAATAACCTCCTTTTATAGTAAATCTAAGGAACACCACTATAGACAGATTAAATCTTTCAATGTTCTATCCTCCCTCCCCTCAAAAAAAAAAAAAAAAAAAAAAGGTCCAAGCTAATTGTCTCCAAGTTGACAGAAAACATCAGTGCTTTTGGCTGCTCAGATGCACCATGGGAATGCTCTGGAACTTTCAGCTCTCACTCCCCAGGAAATCCCAGAACCTGATTGGGAATAAGTCCATCACTTAGGTGAGTGATAACAAGGTGAGCAAAGGAAGGGTACTATGCAGTACATTTACTCATAGCCTTTGATAAATTTTGGGAATAAAGCACCATCCATGTTTTGTTTTGTTTTGCGGAGTTAGGGAGACATGGCTAATTTGGATGAACTGAAGGACTGGTGATTTGAAGCAAATCTTAAACAAAGCCACAGGCACTCTTCATTATTGGTTAAATCCACATCTTAGGCTGGGCAAGTGGCCCTGCCAGGACTTTTGACAGAGAAAATGAGAAAAGAAAGTCTACTTCTAGGTTCTCCTAGTGGTAGATTATATCACTGGTGTCATTTTCAAATATACTAAGCTAATATATGTGTGTGTACACACACATATATACATATATATATTTATATATATATAAAATGTATTATGTATTGGTATGTATATATTATGTATTTAAAAAATAAACTATACTATATGTAAAATGCTATTTTACACTCACACATGCACTATTACTTAAATTAAGCATTATTATTAACACTAGAGTAGAATAGCCATGCCTTTCTCTGGCTCTCATTTTCTCAAAGGTCACATATCTAACTCACCAACAACACTTCAATATGGTAAATAACTCATGTTGGCTTTTTCTCAAGGCTTTTCAGTACTGTTTTCATTATTAATTTATTTAACCTAATTTCCTACCATTCCTCCACTCTAATTGGCCTTTCCCTTCATGAATCTAAGGCTACATCCTATTTACTTTGGAATCATATCTTCCCCCTGAAATGATATTCTCATTTTCTCTAATAATCGAAATCCTATCCATTCCTCATACATCTGTATGATTCACATATTCTTTGTGTCCTCTATCACTACTTTTCTTTGCCACATATTGTCTTTGGGGACCCACAGACATTTTCTATGTAGTTAAAATTATTCCTTGGTATTTGCTAGATAGAAGATAGCTCTCTTCACCTGAGGAAACTGGTAATGATAAACCAGATGGCACCAAAAACTTCAAAGAATAGACCTGTCCACTGTAAGCAATGATCTCAAATTTTCCTGTGGTTCCTCTTTGAGAACAGGAAAGTCAGCTGTCATGTCTTCAGATTTTAAAGTGACTGAAATAAATCAATTCAAGTACAAGAATTCCAACATCATCTAAGGAAATGTAAAGCTAGATCTTACGCCATGCCAGAGGTGGTTTAGAAAAGGTGGGATGGGGGACAGGGACATTCTTACCCGAAATAAGAAATATCACTCCGCCAATGACAGCCATCCGCATCTTCAGGACCTCATCTTCTTCCAGGCACTTCATACACTTCATGCCAATGGTGGCCACAAAGATAGCTACTAGTCCCAGCAGAATGCCAACCACCATCAAGGCACGGGTTGCTTGCAGAGTGCCTGGAAGAAAATATTTTAGAACTGGTAAGAATATGTCCAGGCCAATAAGAAATGAATGATAGAGGACCAAATATACTTATATGTTGTATGAAAGAAAGAAAATTAAACTAGGGGATGGAAAACCCTAGTTCTAGTGATGTTTCTGTAGGTAACCAGCATAGTTTCTCCTCCAGAACAACAAACTGGCTGCATCATGAATAAGAAGCCTTTTGACTCTAACATTTCATGTTTTCAATGTCAAGTTTAAATGGCCTCGGGAAAAAAATAATTAATGGTCTGGCTGAATAGGTTTAGCTGACCTAATACATCTTTAATCCTTATTACTGCAGTACTTTAATTTTGAAATACAATTACATGTATTATCCTTTTTAAAAAATATTTTATTTATTATTTCCAGAGAGAGGCAGAAAGGGAGAGAAACATCAATGTATGGTTGCCTTTCACCTGCCTCCAGCTACAGACCTGGCTGGAGACCTGACTTGCAATCTGATTATGTGCCCTCACTGGGAATCAAACCAGCAACCTCTGGGTTTATAGGCCAGTGCCTTATCTGCTGAGCTACCAGCCAGGGCTTACATGTGCTATCCTTAATGCTAAACCATGTATAATTAAAATGGTTTACACTGTATCTTGGTAATAGTTAACAGCTTTATACCCCAGTCATCAAGCTTCAGGAAAAAAAATATATTAGTGAATTTGGAAGGTAAGAAATGGATTTCTCATAGATTATCATGATGGAATAAACAGCATTTTTATCTCCAGTGACTGGGGATTCAAAGACTAAATAACCTTTGCAATGTTACTTTAGAACACAGTAGATTAATATTGAGAGATATCAATAGTTTTATTTTAAAACTATATCAGTTGTTAAATAGCACACAATTATTTAATGTAGTATTTCTGAGGATTCCACTAATGTTCTAATGTCCTGTTATTGTCATTGGATACTATGATCAAACAGATAGGGGCAGGTTTCAGAGATGATGCTGGTATGTTTCTTAAAGAGTAAAAACATGACACCATCATTGTGGCATAAGAAGACAGACTTAAAGAAAATGAGCTGAAATTATGCTGGTGAGATGAGTTTGATTAACTCTAGATTTATTTCCTCCTTCACATAATGATTGTTATCTCACTGACAGTGCTAACATGTGACAAGTATTTCTATGTATATAAATACTATTTACGTTGTAACAAACCATGCCATCTTCAGTAAGATACTTATTATTCTTTGGGTCCATGTTTCCATTATGTTAAGTGTGAATGATGGTATCTCTAACCAGGGAGTTGGAACAGTTGACTTCTTAATGCTCTTCTAAAGCGGCTGACATTGGTAGAAATGTTTTATATCACATGGTCTAATTTAGACTAGGCTCCGTCATAGTAAACTCAGGGTTGAGACCTTAAGTTACCAATCCTAATTAACACTAAGATACCTAAAATATCAAATTTTAATTTTTAAATACTTTGATCCCTGCTATAAACAATCTATGATAAAACCATAGTAACCTCTATCTATGAAGTGGCAAAGCTTCTTTTTCTTCTTCTTTTTTTAACTGCATTTGAGAAATATTTTGAACGCCAAAATGCATTTTTACTTGATTACATTAAAAAGCAAATCAGAGTCACGCCCATCACCCCCTCATATGTCCACCTCCCTTTAAGTACCTACCTACACATTTATCTTAATATTTCTGGGTGGTAAAAGAGCTGCTGAATCAAAAAAACATGCTCCATGGAACATGGGTTTACCAGGAACTGAAGGTGCTTACACTGTGGTACGAAGAGGAAAGTACCAAGGAATCCACCATTAGGGTGTGTCCTTCCTTCTGATTTACCAACAGTTTTGGCAAAGACAATCATTACTAAGAAGGAAAATGAAAATAAAATAACTAAGCATATACACCTGGGGAAACTGGTACTAGATTTCAAATTCCACTCAGAAGGAAATTATTTCAAATGAAGGAAGACTGGAAAAGGAGATACCGAAAGTGACAAAGGTGACTCATGCGCTTGGAGGACAGGGTGACCTCTGGTCCATTTGCCTGGGGCTGTCTTGGTTTTAAAACCACCTGTCCAACATCCAGAGAAGACCCTCAATCCTAGGCCAACTAGGACAGCTGGTCACTCAACTGATGGATGATAGGATGTGGAAAGTGAAAAAAGGCGGTTTTAGCAAGGTGGACAGAAGGTATAAATCAGGCAGGGCTTTGCAAGTTGGAATTAAGGGTTTAGCTGATCCTAAGTGTAATCATAAGTCATTGGAGGGTCTTAAAGAGCGGGTGATGGGATTTTTGTCCTAGCTATAGAGAGGACAATCCCTCAACATGCTTTTGGTGCTAGAGATGTGCCTAGCCTCCTCATCTCTCAGCCACCTCCACTTTGTTTTCTCATAAATACCCGGTCTCTTGACTCCTTATTCATGACTTTGGTTTCTTTCTCTGATCTCTCTCCAAGTTTTCCACTTTGTTGGAGTTGTAGGGCCTCAAACCAAACCCAGCTTCCATAATAATCATTCTGGGGTGCACTTCATGCAAAAATAGCAGGCCACAGCCCAACAGGCCTGAGCGCTGGGGTCACAGGGTACTATTCACGAGGAGTCTACCAGGCCACGGTCTTATGAGTCAGGTTTGTGTAAAACCTCCAGGCAGGGCACACACATGGGTGAACTACTTCAAAGCTCCCTCTGCACTCACCTGGAATTATCTAAGAATCATAGGTTTCATCGCTAAGTTTCATCTCCTTTAAGTTCTCAAAGAAAATACATTTGATTCAGGCCATGCCAGTTTTACTCTTCCACTTCTTTTACAAAGTTTCTGTGGGGGAGGGAGCAAAGCCTAGTATGTTTCAGTTCGTTACAGAACAATGTCTTGTTTGTGTACTGCACAAAAATAATGAAAACAAAAACTATCATTAGGAGTGATATAAACACTATAGAGCATGGGAAATCATGCTTCTTTTTTGAAAAAATCTGATAAAGCAATAATTTTATTTTGCAAAGCAAATAGTTTTTCATTTATGTCTTTGGCATCCATTGACTTAGGACATTTCTTTGTGTCCTACAATACTAGGTAGGCATCAAACACAAAAATCTCACTGTGTCTCATTGTAGACATTTGGATTAATTCTTAACTATACCAAGGTGTGTGGGAAAATGTACAAATACAAAGGAAAAATGCCTAAGAATCATAACAGCATAAAAACTCAGTGGCTGGGCATATGTAACAATGAATTAAAAATCAAAGTAACCAAGTGTGTTAGAAGTTATGAGTCTTTTATGTATGTACAGGTAGAATCTAAATTGCACAGTTGTAAGCTGTAATGGGATGAATCCTTCAAATTAAGGTCCATTTTAGGTCAGAGATCTAAAATATATAATTGTGAGCTCCTTGATGACTTGGGCAAGCTATTTGCTCATATTTCCATCCAAAGCACTAAAAATGGTATCTAACAAGCTACATAGATCATACAATCTGTGTTCAACAAATTTACATTAGAAAATGTTTTATCCTTTACAAAGTCATATGGTAAGTAAAAATATTTTCTTGTGTTAAGCCTAACCTTTGAAAAGATAAAATACTGAGAAAGGCCTCCCTAGAGAGCCTAGGGAGGCTAAAATCTTACAACACGAAGCCAGACAGTTTAGAACTTTAAAAACTAGTTTTTCCAGGGTGCAGGTTAGGATTGGAGGAAAAAAAGTCATACATTTTGCTTAATATGACCTATTTTAAAACATTTTTAACGTAAAAAAAATTCATTTAATTAACTTCCAAGAGAATGTATTCCTAGTGGAATGATGATCAGCAGGGCAGAGAAGTTAAGAAATGTTTAAAAGCTACAAAATAATATTTTGGAGTAGAGAGCTACAGTGTAATCTTGGGCTATATAAACTCTGGGCTGGTCTAGAAGCAAGTATGTTTCTTTCCTGGCCCTTTAAATTTGCAGGTACCTCTATTACACTATTATCACTGACTAAAGTTGTCTGTGGAGAAAATGGTTAGTTAACATTCAAGAAGCTCCTCTATTGTTTCTCAGCACTATTCAGCAATACATAGAGAAGGCAGCCTTTTAATTATACTTAGCTAGACCGATCATCTTGAGATTAAAGACTGCCTAAGAAGTTCTTACTACTTGCAACCTAAAAGTATAATTTGAAAAAAATACCTGCAAAGGTCGCTCCTTATAAGACAGGAAGTGAGTTAGAAGTTACTGATCTACTACAGTTAGGTTAATCAAAATAAGGGTAGAAAGACAGGCACAGACAAGTAAGTGGGATTTTTTCTAAAGCTTTGCTAAAATCTTACTATATGAAAAGCAAAGTCTTCTTTAAATACCTGATATCTCCATGCTATTTCCTGCCCATATTATTATATTATTACCCTGTGTACTAGATATCATAAAAAAAATATATATATATTTAAAGTGTATCTGAATTTTCCCATAGTCCCTCTTTGCATCAGGAGTTGCTTAATCAGTAATAGACAAATCGATGCACTGAACATTAGGTCACTAGGACAAAGCTGTTCTCTTCTCTGCAATTAAATGAACTCATCACAGAACTATACTCTCAATGCCCTTTCCACTGGTTAAATCTTGCTTTTACTCAAGTTCAAAGTTTGTCAAGAGTCCTCATTGTTAGCAGTTCCATTTTATTGATGCATGAGCTGGTGGCCACTGGGTGTAACCTCAGGACTCAGGCACAGTCAGAAACTGAAGTGATCTGGGATGAGGTAGGACATACCAATGCCCAGAATGTGCTTAGCAGTCAGTTTTTTCTTTCTTTCCTTCCTTCCTTCCCTGTCACTGCCTCATGATCAAATGTATGTTTCTCTATTTCCTCTATGCCAACTCAGCACTCCAAACAAGGAAACCGAAACTATGCCACAACTTTTTCCCTTCAGTCACTGTAGTTAATAACAAAGAACGTTGGTACCTCTAGCACTTTCTATATCATCTTAGCTGTATTCCGGGGAGCTTACATTTTGAGGAAGAGATGACTGAATCATGGATTCATCCCTCATTCCCCACAACTCGGCCCTATTGTATAAGTGGGGAGATGATAGCCCAGAGAGATCAAATGGCCCATCAATGTACACATGACTAGTTAGGGCAAAACCAGGGCAAGAATTAAGAACTTCTGATCTCAAACCTGGATTTTTGTTTTGACAGCCTTCATTCCAGGGGTCAGAACTCACTCTTGAAACAGAGCTGAACACCAATGGCTCATAGACACCCATGGTGCAGCAGGCATCGTGCAGTTTGGGGAAGCGTGAATGGTGCCCTCCTCTCTGCCTGTGCTTCAAAAGTCTGTCCAAGTTAGAGATTTTTGTCTCTTTGATTGAGCCTGACATCATGGTGAGAACGCTGGTAAACCTCACTGACAACCAATACTCATTAAGTACTCCTACACACATGTGGATTCATGCAGAGCAAGTTGAACAGGCTAGAGGAGCTCATAAACAAATTACAGAATCTGAAGGTTGGAAGTGTCTAACCTCCCATTTGTCTGGTGCTTGGATTTTCTCTACAACATTCCTACAAAATGCTTACTTATTTCTCTGCTTATACACCTCCTACCATATGCCGCCTGGGAAAGTCCCATCTTTGGACAGCCCTTGCTATTAAAGTCAAGAAGAAACAATTAAGTAAGCACATAAAATAAACACTAGCTTGCCAATAGTTTAAGAATGAGATGAAAACAAGGCAAGATGCATGGCTTAATCCAGAAAAAGCCTACTGTAACTATATCTGCCACCGTCCTCTGCGCATCCAACTTTCAGCTGCAGGAGCCAACAGTATCAATATGCATCACATACTTTGGATGGAACTGAAATGGCCTCAGCAAGTGTAAAACCACAATGTCCACAGCAATGTTTATTTCCCCAGGAGTGTCTCACTTACATTTGCATAAAATGCTTCGGAAGAACTACCTTAAAACAAAACAAAACAAAACAAAACAACCCTGCTGTGTCTCATTTCCTATATTGGTTTAAACATACTGTATCTCTTTAGAAACTTATACAATTATCCTATTTACAGCTGACACTATTTAGAGCAGAGGAACAAGGACTCTTACAGTGTTCAGCACTACAACCTTGATAAATCTCTGTATCTCGACTCTCAGAGGCCATGTGGGCTCCACTGGCAAAGAGAACAAGGTTCAATTCAGAACACTTCTAGCCAAGCTTTTCACCTGAAAGCACTTCAAGAAATGCAAACTTTTACAAGGAAGACATCATATACATACAGACAATCCTGTTCAATTTAGGGGTGACAGAACTATACCAAAACCAATGAATCACCACTCTAGGTCCCTACACCAGATGGGTGTGAGAACCACTGCTCGGGTGGAGAAATGGACACAGGATCTCTGGGCTCTATCCAAAGGCATCCAATGAATCACTGGAAGGTTGGGGAGAATACCTGTGAGTCAAAGCTCCCTCTTCTGGGAATTGGTTTTGAGAGAAAGGCCTCAGCCCCACCTTAAATAACCTCTGGCTTTAACCAAAATAAAGAGAGGGATCTGATCTGGAATACACACACACACACACACACACACACACACACACTCATCAGGTAGAAATCTCTAAAATGTGCACTGGGGAGAGGAGGACACTGTTTAATTCTTCTACCAGAGCATCAAAAACTGCAATAGCTATTGTAACCAAGAATACATGAAAATAAAATAATTTAACATGTAGCCCTGGCTGGTGGCACAGTGGATAAAGTGCCAGCCTGCAAACCCAAAGGTTGCTGGTTCAATTCCCAGCCAGGGCACATAACCAGGTTGCAAGCCAGGTCTCCAGCCAGGTCTGTAGCTGGAGGTGGGTAAAAGGCAACCATACATTGATTGCCTTCTCCCTCTCTGCTTCTCTCTTCCTTCCCCTCTCTCTAAGAAAGAATAATAAATAAAATCTTTAAAAAAATAATTTAATATGTTATCATAGGTAGGAATGACCTGTTGGAGTATTTATAACATGAATCAATTGGATTCCATTGGTCATTTAAGAAAGTTAAAGGAACACCTATTTAAACATGTTGAAAATGAACTATGTTGACCAGAAGAATCAGAGACATTTCTAGAATTGTCTAGAAGGCCTTAGGACCTTCTCCATCTTCCAATTTCTCAATATAACACTCAAAATTCCTGACACCATCTCCTTACATGTATTTACCTTTCCACGGGGCAATTCGTGATTATATAAAAGAGCATACCTAATACAAATGACAACCCATAAAGGGGCTAGTGGACAGGCTTGTTTATTTAGCCAAAGGCAAAGGGAGCTTTTCTTCAGGTTAGTTCAGAGGCATACCAGACACATGCTACATAACAACTAATATGTCAAGGCAGATAGATACTCCAGCCATATATTGCTACTATCCAGGCAAGTGGGAATTGAATGAGTTTCAGACAAAGCACTCAAAAGATTTTATTTTAAAAATATAAGAAAAGGGAAAAAATATCCTGTCATCCTTCTCCCCACTATCCTTAGGAATATTTCTCTCTACATAATCCTTTCCAACTTGACAGAAGTAAGAAGCAAACATCAGGACAGAGAAAAATCCTCTGCGGAAGATGGAAACTTGGAGAGAAGACCCACCCACTCTCCCTGCCTTCTTCCCCCAGCTGTATCTATTCTATGGCATTTTGCTTCACTTCCATCACTCTTCCCTTCATATTGTGATCTGATGTGAACTTCTCTTTCTTATTGTCCTTTTCCCACCTGCCACCAACCTTCACTTTTCAAAATAACAGGACAAAGTCTGCCTCCTCTGAAGACCCCTGACTTGAAAACCTTCAGGGGCATCTCAAGAGGCTTCTTCATCAAATCATTAAAAAAGGTGCTAAAGGGGGTGCCCACACTTACTGAACTTAAACATCAAAAGATTCCAATTTCAATGTGAATGGAAGTTCTAAGTTGGAGCATTCCACAGGAGCATGTGACTTTTTCTATCGAAAGTCATAGATAGTAAAAATAGATTGGAATACAAAAATTATCAAAGACTTTGAGATTACCTATTTAACTTTATGAACACCGAAACTACCAGGCTACCAACTTTCCAAGGCACACCATTTTCTCATCCAAACCCTACTATTCTTCAATATACGAAGAATCTTAGAATGTCCAAGAGAGGCCTAAAAACCCAAGTTCGGGTTTGGCATTCACTTCTCATTCTCCTCACCACTCTCATGGGAATTTAAGATGAAGCCACACCTAGAGCAGGAGAAAAAGTGTTACTCGGGGAACTAGAGGCAAAACTAGAGCTTAGTCCTGAACCTCCCTTCTCCCAAACCACAGTTCTCTCTACTTCCCCACAACGCACAGGACCAGAAGACTTATTCAGCCAAGGATTGATAACCAAGTAGTCACACAACAAAATCAGCTGATGGCCACTATTCCTAAACCGAGCCACTCAGGCGGGCGAGGTGGGCGGTAAGGGGCTTGGGTGACAGCTGTGGAGGAGGGGGATGTACTCACTGTGCAGGTTCAGCAGGGAGTCGAAGACTTTGCACTGGATCTGCCCGGTGCTCTGTGACACGCAGGACATCCACAGCCCCTCATAGATGGACTGAGCCGTCACGATGTTGTCGCTCGCATGGGAGTGAATCTTCCACTGGGGCATCGCTGTGCTGACGATGGCTCCTATCCAGCCCAGGAAGGCCAGGATGAAGCCCAGGAGTTGCAGCCCCGCGTTGGCCATGTTTCACTCGAGGGACCCAGCGGGCTCGGGGGCGGCAGGTGCAGCAGGCGGGGTTTGCAGAGGCTCCCTCCGGGCTCCGGGGGTGGCAGAGCCTCGCGGAGGAAGTTACTGTGAGCAGTCCTGCTACCGCGCCGCCCCTGCAGAGGCTCTTGGTCCGGGTTCAGGTCGGGGTTAGCGCTGGAGTCAGGGTGCGAGAAGCTGCCGCGGCCCCGGGGTTTTGGGACTGAGACGCCAACCTGCCGGGCGCCGCAATTTAAAGCAGCTCCGCCCCCCTGCCGGGCCCGGCGGTCGCGCAGCGCCCCCTTGCGGCGCCAGGGCGGCTCGCTGCTGAAGCGGACGGAGCGCGCAGCCGGCGCCCGCCCCGCGTGAGGGGGGGAAAGGTCCCGCTGCGACGCGGGGACAGCCTGAATGGGATCCAGGTACGCAGGATGCTTCCAGGCTGGCTCCCTCGCGTTTCTCCCCTAGCCCTGTTTTCTCTAGGTCGCCGTCTGAGGCTCTCCATTCATGCAACCTTCATTTCCCCCCAAATGACTACGTATGTATGGTAAATACTAAAAATGCAAAAGATGAAAAAATAGAGCCCTCATGAGACCCACAGTTTAATTTTCAATTTTTTCCCACTGTCTTGTTAAAAGGCATTTTCATTCTGTCTCCACTCCCCTCCCTCACATGTCTTTCCCTTTTGTTTTGCTTCCTCCCCTTCGCCTTTCCTCCCTCTGTCCACAGTTTCTCTTCCTGGGCTCGCCTAGAGTCACGTGTTTCTGCAAGGACTGTAAGAAATCATTATACTTTATGGAATAGGAAACTGAGGCACAGAAAAGAAACATGATTTCCATAATTTCACAACGAATTAGGAGTATATCCAGTACTTGGTTGTCAGCCCACTTGCTTTCTCCTACATTTCAACTTCAGGGAAATGTATGCCCCTCCATCTATTATCATAGATATGAAAATGGGTACTTTCCTACACAAACACACACACACACACACCCAGCCTCCCACAGCAGTTTGTCTTAGAGCAGCAATTCATTATAGGAGGGACCAGGACAATGCTCCCTGTCCACAGGTGTCTCAGTTAATGACCTATCAGATGCAATTCATCAAAGTCCAGATCATCTAAAGTCTTTCCCCAGTAGAAAGGGGACTGGGCTTGGGGAGTCTGAGTCCTGGCTCCGAGTTTTGCGGTGGCTGGCTATGGCCACCCCCTCAGGTTTTTCCTCTAGTTGAGCCTTATTTTTCTCCCCTCAGTAGGTCTATAAAGCTTCCTTCTCTATAGTTAAGTGGTGTTGTGGTTTGGAATAATTAAATTGTTTTCCCAACTGTTTTTCTGTGCGGTGTGAGTGTAGTAGAAGGAGATGCTCTTATGGTTTTATTAAAAGCAGAAGCACCTTGGAGGTAGAAATAAACATGGTAAGGAGAAAATTAGATACTTACCTGTATTTACTATGGGAGCTGCTAGTTTGTGACAAGGAGGGGATAGTAAAGAAGGTCAGGGTGTGAATAAGAAGAAGGAAAAACGCTCTACCACTTGGGGGATATTGGTAGTGAGGGAGGCTATGCCAGAGAATACATAGGAATCTCTGTACCTTCTGCTGAATTTTGCTGTGATCCTAAGTAAAACTACCCTAAAAAAAGTCAAAGTCTATAAGTAAAAGTGAAAAAGCAAACAAACCCAAACCCCACTACTTTCGCTTCTAGCTGGCCATCTCCAATTAGCTTCTGAAGGTTTAAATCCGAAGGACAGGTCTGCAGAGACATCTGGGGACCTGAGCTGGAGGAAGAGATTTCATTAGGGATTAGCAAGAGTGAAATGTGGGGGTGCTGTCCTCCTGAAGCCCTCCCAGAAAGTTCTGAGTCAGCTCTGCAGGGCAAGGCTGCATCCAGGTTCAGTCCCCTGAGTCTAGTCCCGAAGTCTGTCATTCTTTTTGGGTTCTTCATGGATGTTCTGTGGACCATGGGGGGTGTGGATGAAAATACAGTGACTACGTTTGATTGATTTATTCCCCAGGATTACTGAGCTCAGAGGAGGGTCTCAGAATTTGCTGTCCAACTAGGTCACTACCACATGAATCATAGAATCTTTTTGTTTCAGTCCATTCAAAATTAAAAGCATTTAACTATATTTTTTTGTTGTTGTTTAGATTGAATTAATGTACACAAGACTTGAGTTTAATACATATATTTGTACATAGGCCCTCCCTTCTAATCTACATTAGGATCTACGTTAGGACCTGTTCCTATCAACCTGCCATTGGCAGGGAATTGGAGGGATGAACTGTGTGGTAAGGCTGACTGTTTTTGTTTTTTTATTCCAGGTTTCTCTGAGGCTGATTACTTCATTGCCCACAGCTGTGTTTGTGAGGCTGCGGTGGCTGCTGTTTACCCTGATGTGACCCAGGCCCATCTCTGGCATCCCTAATCCTGTCTAGTCTTATGTGTTTTCCTAAGAGCAGATAGGAGAGAGAATGGCTCAGCATAAATCTATCAACTGAGGAGGAAAAACAACTTATAAACATGGGTCTTTCATATATGAAAAATAAACAATAGAGGCAAGGGGTTTCTAGAAAGGCTGACTATGGTATGGCAAATGTTCTGTGGAATAGGAAAATCTGCTACATACCCCCCAACAAATTATTTCCTTTCTCTTTCTCAGTTTTCCTATTCATAAAAATTAGAAATTAACTTGTAAAAAGTCACCCAAGTCTAAAGTGTTATGACTCTAAGTAATAATATGTGACACTTGCAGGTTATACAAGGTCCTCACCAAGTGTTGAACTAAGAGTTTTATATGTGCTATCTCCTATATGAAGGTGACAGAGACAGAGAGGTCAGATTACTTACCCAGGGTCATATTTGGTCATTGGCAGTACTGGTATTCCAAACTTCACACTTTGACCCTGGCCCATGCCTTTAGGCACTGCCCTACAGTAGTTTCCTGTGAGAACCAAATCAATGGAGGACCATTGGCTTTTAGAGTTTAGTTATCCTTTTATTTTTTTTCCAATTATTTTTATTCTTGTTCTATTACAGGTGTCCCATGTTTCTGCCATTGCTCTCCCCTGCCTCACCCACCCCCATTCCTCTCCCACAGTCAATCCCCATATGTTGTTCATGTCCATAGGTCATTTATACTAGTTCCTTGATGAAACCCTTCCCCCTCTTCCTCTGGGCTTCCCCTCCCCCCACCCATCTGGTCACCTCAGTCTATTCCTTGTTTCCATGACTCTGGCTCTATTTTGCTCATTTGTTTGTTTTGTTCATTAGTGTCCTGTATTAGGTGAGATCTTACGGTATTTGTCTTTCGCTGCCTGGCTTACTTCACTAAGCATAATACTCTGCATCCTCATTATGCCTTCTTACCTCCAGGCAGTGATGAGATGTTCCACTCTGACTGCCCTTCTGCTCCTCCTGTCACTTCTCAGTTTCTGCTGCTTCCTAAGGTTGTACACCAGGAGGATCCAGAACTGTATAGGGTGGTGTTTCTGCTGAAGAGGGAAGTGTTGCTGAGAACAGCACACAACCTATTGGTTTACCCCATTTCCATATGTGACTGATGCTTGGGCTCAGCTATGATACTGAGAACCAGGAATAAAAGTAGAGAAGACACCCAGAGACAAGAAAGTACAGGTGTGGATTAGGGCGATAGAAAAGAGTGTAGACCAAAAAACAAAGTAAGACAAAACAAAAACAAAAAACCAACAACAGCAACAACAACAAAAACCCACAGTCTCAAAAACCAGATTCTAAGATATAAGGATGAAAGTAAGAAAGTCTTTGAGATGTAAAATTTTCACTTAGTAACAATGCATATTAACATTGGCTTTTCAGGGCTTCGCCTGTGCTAAAAGCTGAATGGATGGACACATTTCCTAGTAAACAATCTGCAATTGGTCATGAAATTATTTAGAGCTGGGAAGAGGGATGAAAGTACAAAGGTAAAAAATTAACATAGATTTTAGTAGTAAAACATACTTTTAGTATCAGAGGATAGTGAGGTATGAGTAAGTAGTTAAAAGCAAAAACTTTTTGAACCTTAGTTCTATCACTTACTTGTAGAGTAACCTTGAAAAATCTGTACAATGTACTTGTGCCTTAGACTTTTCCTCTTTTAGGTCAGTAAAACTCTACTTCATAGGGTTGTGGTCATTAAGCAAGTTGATACCTGTACATTACTTAGAATAATAGTTGGCACATGCATGCACATGAAATGATAATTGTTTCAAGTGGAACAGATGCATTTAGTCTGCTCATCCTGCCATTTAACTGTCATTTACAAATGATACATTTGTTTAGAAAGGCTGTTGCCTTGATTCCATTGGAATCTCACTTCATATTATAGTTAAATCACAATGACAGAATTTGCAGTGTTTCTAGGAAGTAGGTACAATTTCATGTTCAGAAATCAAAAAGGCAGCAATGAGAGAGATGGAGGCTTTACATGAGGTTTCTAGGCTCCTTCTCCAGTTCCTCCCAGTTCTGTGCGGTTTCTAGCCCACTAATTTGATCCTCAAGAATGAAGGTCAAATTTCTAAGATTGTTCGCTTTTAATCTACGTAATGTAACACTATATTAGTCAGCATTCTGCAGAGAAACAGGACCAATAGGAGATTAGATAGATGGATAGATAGATAGCTGCATCAGCCAGGAGCTTACATGGAGAGAGACAAAGTACAAGATTGATTTTAAGGAATTGGCTCATGTGACTGTGGGAGCTGCCAAGTCTAAAATTTGTAGATCAGGTCAGTAGGCTGGAGTCTCAGGTGAGAGTTAATGTTACTGTCTTAAGTCACACATTTTGAAGTTTTAAAGAGAATTTCTTTCTTTTCTCCACTGCCAGAAACCTTAATCTTTGTCCTCAAGGCCTTCAACTGACTGGACAAAGCCCATTCACATTATAGAGAGTAATCTGCTTACTCAAAGCCTACTGACTTAAATGTTAATCAATCTTTCGATTCCCAGCCAGAGCAACAAAACCAGGTTGCAAGGCAGGTCTGCAGCCAGGTCTGTGGCTGGAGGCAGGTGAAAGGCAACCATACATTGATGTCTCTCCCCCTCTCTGCCTCTCTCCCTTCTCCTCTCTAAAAATAATAAATAAAATCTTTTAAAAAAATGTTAATCTAAAAAATACCCTCATAGCAACATCTAGACTGGTACCTTACCAAACAACTGGCCAGGATAGCCTAACCATGTGGAGACGTGAAATTAATAATCACACTAATATTTAGATCATTTAGAGTCTACTATAGTTACCTACGAGGACTGTCCTGAAAGTATCAAGCCAATGCCAATGTTAATTATATTGACATTGGCTCAATACTTTCGGGACATACCTCATAAACTCAGATCTCAAAAAAGCTAGTGACTTAGGTCATAATCACTACAAATGAGGAAACTGAGCCCCAAATAAGTAAAGTAGTTTGCTCAAGTTACAAAGCTGGCCAAGAACAGAATTGGCATCCGAACTCGGCAGATCCAGCTCCTGAGGCAGAGATTTATGTAGGGCACTGCACTAACCTGAAGCACAGGCCCATGTTCCACCCCCTTTATGACTCTCCAACACAGCCAGCACAGTGATGATATCCACCAGCTGAGCCTCGACACGTTCCCAAATCAGCCATATCAGCATGAGTAGCAAGTGTTGGATAACTGAGTGGATGAGTGAATAGATGGAAGGACAAGTAGGGAATGAATCTCCCCATCTTTACGATGAGGAACCTGAGGCATTGCAATACATTGTTGAGTTTTGACTCTCAAGGAGATCCTGGTATATTTGGTGGTAAGTTGGGAGAAGACAAAACAAAAAAAACAAAAAAAAAAAAAACGGTGGCAGTGTGATCAAGATTATAATATATAATACCTCTCTGCATTAGACATGATACTAGGCAAGTGAACTGATTTCCTCATGTCTCTTTTCCCTCAACTATAAACTAAAGGAAATGTATGTAACTCAGTGCTATGAGAAGTAAACAAATTGATTGAGGTCATGCCTATAAAATGTTGAGCCCTTGTTAGGAATATGGAAAGTGTTTGATAAGTGATAGCTATACTGTTAGAACTGGGTCAGTGTCCCATGGTCATGGATCAGAAGGGACTAGGCAGGCTGTGATTTCATCATTTTGAAGTAAATATTTGAACTACACTCCCAGCCATGTAAGAGAGATAACATTTTAGGCAAAGAATTTATACTAAAACATGGAACAGTTATAGATAAGTGAACAGCATTTCAAATATAACCTGAATATGCATTTTTTACCTGACCAGTAATTTTCAAAAAGTAAATTAGCTTTAACTTGAAACAAAACAAAACCCTATATGATTTTACCTAAAAATGTAGATTCTGATCACAAAAGGGGTGGCTGGATTGTGTGACTTTAGATAGATTGTCTGGTTTCCTGTTTCTTCATGGTGTCTGCTGTTTCTAGTTTATTTACTTAGGTCACTTCTCTGGATGCTATAAGTTATTGGTGTCAATGAATGTATAGGAAGTAGTTGAGTTGAGTTGACTGGACTTACATGCCATGCTCAGGAGCGTGAACTTTATCATGCACTCGGCAATAAGGAGCAATCACAGAATTTTAAGCAGAAACTGAGCAGATTTGTGCTTTAGAAAGATTTTGGAGGGCTGCAGGAGGCAGAGATGGAGGTCAGTTTAATGAAATCATGTAGAAATGGGTTGGTGATTGGGATTGAACAACCTTAAAGGCATAGCACTGAAAAGAGTGCACCTGTCTGAGCTGGGTGGAGGTGAATTTTGTATACCTTAATGCCATTTTAAATATCTTTGCTGAACCAAGAATGATAATATATATAATGCTGGGTGGTTTTGGTCACCAGCATAGGACAGATATATGTGTGTCTTTGCAAAAGAGCATTGGATGGGAAAAAGAACTCTGATTTCCTCTCTCAGTTTTAACCATTTCAAAAATGGAAGAGAAGCTGGACCTTTGGGATTTGTACAGTGTGTCTATCTTGAATGTGACTTCTCCCAGGGAGATTTCTAGGGACAACTAGATCATGCATGATTTTAGTCTATAAAATGCAACTCTACTATATTGTATAGAGGAATAATAAAATTTGGGACAGGGAGGATTGGTGAAGAATAATGGACATTGAGATGATCTCTAATTAAAATGTGGGTGTAAATCATTTGCTCTAACTATGGTTATTTGAACTTTTTTGAGGACAATAAGAAACCAGGAAAATCTTTTAAGTAGAAGCAAGACCTCATCAGGTTTGTTTGATAATGCTGTTAACATCAGTCTGAAGAATGGAGAATGGATTGCAGAGACGGTCCATGGAGGAGTGCATCAGCGCATTCAGGCTAGAAAGGTATGACTATGTTCTGGGCAGGGAGGAGCTGGAGGCCAGGACTAAAGATTTTAAACTCTTTAGTTTAACAGGAGTAACCTGTTGAAAAAGTATGGTCAAGTTAGATTAGTTAATCAGTTAACTGCCTAATTAAGGGACTGTTGTCCTATTGTAGAACAGAGAGCTCAACTTTTGCCCCCTCACTTTATCATATACATGAAAGGATGCGTAGTTACATGTAATTCAAGGTCAGGAGTATAATACCTATATGCATTTGAGTCCTAACTGCATGCTCACTCTTTTAGGTCCTCAGCCTGAGGCTTTTAGAAACATACACTTGACTTTCCTCTACATTACTGAAAAAGTAGTATTTTATGGCCAAATGTTAGCACCAAGGCATAAACTAATTAGCTATTAAATTACTAGATTAATTACATTATTTTATAATATTAATAAATTAACTATGATTCATCTCCTAACTAATGTTCATTGGCTTTGTGTCATAATGAAGCTGGTGAAGTCAGGGAGGCAAAAATGGCTAACAGCAGGGGTTGTAGCTCCAGAGAGCCTGCATTGCAGTCCTGATTTTACTCCTTGCTAGCTGTGTAACATTGGGCAATGTTAGTTACTAATTATCCTTCCCGTACCTCATTTCTTCCTTAGCAAAATAAGGACACTAGTATTACTACCATCATTGGGTGGTGGTAAGGAGAGGACTATTACATAAAACATTTAGAGGAAGGCCTGGCACATATTAACTGCTCAATAAGTCTTCTCTCTTACAGTAACTGGTGTAGGAGGAAGACAGTGAGGATCTGAATCAGTATATAAGAGTAAGGATAAACAATGGGGTGGAAGTGAGAGATTTTGCAATAGTAGAAGCTGCCTTATACTGCCATAAAATATAGTGTAAGGAAACAACTTAAATCTGGTAACCCATAGAAAAATAATCACCATTAACTGAAATTAATTTTCCAAAGGCATGTATATGTGTGTACTTTCTACCATCAAATAAAAACTAAACTCTCAGATCTGCCCTCTCCCCCATTCCATTTCCCCCCAACACGAGAAAACCTTAGGAAAGACTACTTTTCTTAGGAAAATTGCACCAGGTAGAGGTTAAAATGGGTGGAATCAAAATCAAGAAGCAAACATGAGAAACTGGAAGAGGACAAAGAATGCAACATTGCAAAATTCCCACAGGAGTGAATTTAAAATGGATTTTCTGTTACTCTGACCTGTGATACCATGCATTTGTGGGGTCAGGGCCACCCGGTGCCACTGTTTGCTGGTCGGATATCCTTGATCTTCCTGCTGTGGAGATCAAGCTGGCTCGCATTTGGCTGCAGTTACCTTCCTCCAATAACTGTTTTCCTTTACCTCCTGGATGTTTACAGTGGCTGCCACTGCAGTTCCATAAGCTTCGTTAAATATTTACTAACTGTATAGCTTACTAAACATGACTCTTGTGCTTAGAGCATGCAAAGACTTGTTTCTGATTTGTTGCACTATTCTTTTATGAGAACTGTCTTTCAATTCTCTGGTAGGATATCGGAGAAAAGCATTTAATTCTTACCCAGATGCTAATTGTGCGGTCCAATTGGATAGCCACTAGTCACACGTGACTACTTAAATTTCAATTAATTACAGTTAAAAATATAGTTTGTTGTGCTTGCCTCCTTTCATGGGATCAAAATAGTGAGTGGCTTCATACTGGACAGTGCAGATGTGCAGCATCCCGTCATCTCAGGTTCCTCTAGTAGTCAGCATCATACGAGCGTGTTCAACATTTTTTAAACTATTCTATCTCTTTAAAGTGAGCATATTAGTTTTCTATGGATACTGTAACAAATTACCACAAATTCAGGGGCTTAAAACAACAAATGTGCTATCTTACAGTTCTGTTGTTCAGAAGATCAAAATGAGTGTTACAGGGCTAAAATGAGTTTGTCAGGAGAGCTCAGTACCTTTCCCGACACTCTGTTCCTTGTGCTTGCAATTCTACAGGCCATCTGCCTTGGCTCTTGACTCTCTTCATCCATTGTCAGTCAACAACTTTGGGAGAAAGTCCTTTTGCCCTTGTCATCTCTTTAGTGCTGTCTTTTCGCTCTTCACTTCTGCTCATAAAGACCCTCGTAGTAACATTGGTCTCATTGGGATAATCCAAAATAGTCTTCACCTCTCAAGGCCAATTGATTAGCAACTCTAATCCATCTGCAACCTTCATTCCCTCTTTGCCACAAATACAACACATTCTCAGGTTTAGGGAACTAAAACACAGACATCTTTGGGTGGAGCTATTATTCTATCTATCTATCTTGATAAGTAAATATTTTATAAAGAGCAATGATTTTCCTTAAAGAGAGATTCAACGTAAGTATATTACATAGTTATTCATATGTTTCTGATTGAACAAAACATTTGGCTGAAATAATTTAAATTAGTTGAAATTATTTAAAATAGTTTTAAAGTATGAAATAATTTAAATTAGTTAATTTCAAGAAAAATGAAATAATGATAGCTTGTATTTAATATGCACCAGACACTGAGGTCTAAGATTCTAAGAGCTCACATGTATGAAATCATGAATGAATAAGTGACTAGAAGCATTAATAGCACTTTCAGTAGTGTGAAATAAATTAAGGTTATGTAAGGAATATTAATCAGAAAACTGGGGCTCTCTTTCCAGAAATTACACCTACTCACATGTCAAATTTCTCTAAATTTAAGTTTTTATTTAGGTAAAAGAAGAGCAGATAAAATTATCTCCATAGTTCCTTTCCACTCTTAAATTTTTTCTTTATGAATTAAGGTAAGAGAAAGGATTTATTTTAAAGGATAATGTTGAACAGTACAGCATTGTTCCATATTGTACCCAAATAAAGCAAAATATGGATACAGGAAAACTGCAGACAGATTATCTAATCAGAGATAGAGTGTGTTTTTATTTTTATTGCAAATTAAGGTACACTATGACTGAAGAGGTTTTAAGAATAGGTAAAATAGTCAGCCTAAGCCTGGAAATGAAGATTGTATACGTTGATTTATCAGTCAATAGAGAGAGGAATGCCCAGAGAACACTTGTCTTTCCAGTTGTGTTAGACTGAGAGTAATTATTAGTCTAAAACATGTTTAAACAACTTTTCATTTCTCTGCTTTATTTTAACCAGGTGGTTAGGAAAAACAAAGAAATATTATTTCCATTAGAAAGGCGACAGTTTGTTTTTCAAAAGCTGCTTGAGTTTTCACAAATAAACCTTTGTACTCAACAAGGTTCATCAGCAATGGAGACACTGCTGTAGGCATTTATGTATATGTCAGGCAGGAGCTCAGTGAAAGTTCATCCCAAGGAATGAAAGAAAGGCTTTTGTTCCATACATTTATTTATTTATCTTTAGAGAGAGGGGAAAGGAGGAAGAGAGAGGGAGAGAAACTTTGATGTGTGAGAGAAACATGGGTCGGTTGCCTCTTGCACACCTCCACCTTGGGACCTGGCTGGAAACCCAGGCATGTGCACTGACTGGGAATTGAACCAGCAACATTTTGGTTTGTGGGATATTGCCCAACCCACTGAACAACACCAGTGGGCATGAGAAATTTTTTGAATGAAATAAACCTTGGATTAGAGAACTCTGAGGAGCCAAAAGTCTGAGATCAAGGTGCTTTAAAATTATTTTGTCTAAAGGGTGGTATTCTAGAAATCACACAAATTCTTAGAATTCTTTGGGCCAATAATATTCTAAATATATTAACAAATTATCAGTGATGAGTACCTTAAAACACCCTAACTTAAATGTTGCCTTACTCAAAAACCACAGATAAAATTACATATGTATTAATTTAAACTTTTCTATTTAAAATTGAAAATTAATTAGATAAAACTACTAGATATCTTTATCTGTATCTCTATTTTATCTATCTATCTACCTATTATCTATTTATAATATTCTGTCAACTCTTATGTAACCCATTGAACATGCCACACATTAAAATCCCATTACAATTTCAAATTCTTCCTCTCATCTAGAAAAAAAATTGCTATCTCCTGGAGATTATATGGTTTTTCACTGTCTATTAGTCACATTCAATCATTTAGTCATTTATTCATCTTTCATATTCTTAAATGACCTATTATTTTCCAGGAACTGGAACTGGAGGCTCCTACTGCAGGGATGGGAGTAACAGGCACCTGAACAAGTCATTATCATGTGGTATGGTAAGTTCTATGAAAACTGTAGGTAAAGGGTTATGAAAACAGAGTGGCAGAGCACCTAAAATTTGAGTCAGGAAGGAAAAGCCAGAACTGGCGTTAAAAAGATGTTACTTAAAAGTGAATCTTGAAGAATGTTAATGAATTATGTATTATATTTTCCATCTATTCATTATTCTATGTCCAAACAATGCAAAAACAAAGCTCCTTTCTCAAATATTCAAAATATATTTAAGTAGACCTATCAAGAACTAGAGTACAGAGTGCTTGTTGTCAGGATAAAACTGTGTGTATGTTTAACGTACTAGGGTGAAATGACAGTTGGGTGGCAGAAGGAGGTCCTGAGATTGGGAAGGGAAACACCTGAAAGAAAAAAAGTATTTCAAACACAGAAGTGTGAGAAATTTTGGTATATTTATATCTGTTAGGGAGCCATGAAATATGAAGCCTCAAGGCAGGCATGGAAGAGCAGACTCTGGGTTTTATCATTTAGGTTATATGGAAGTCCTGAATGCTTTTATGTAGAAGCACTGGGTATTTTCTGTGTGCATTTCTATATCCATTCTGCAATATTTTCCACCCTGCTCCTGTTCCAGGAGGTAAATCTTTATAGATGCATCTGGAGCCTTTCTTGCCTTCTGACTTTGACCAAGAAAAACACCTTTAGGAAATCAAAGGGCTGGAGGAAAGCAATGTGTCAGATGTTTGTGGTGTCCTACCCTATCTTTTATGTCAGGATGGTACATTCATTGTACAGGAGCTGCAGCCTTTTACTAACAACTTATATTTTAACATCAATGAAGAGAGTCCTTGGCTAGTGAGGGCCATCTTACCAGGAGATGCCTAGGAAGTTACACCACCTTACATTTATCCAGTGGCCAGTAACCAGTGGTTGGTTGATACAAGGGTGTAATATTCCAGCTCCCTTGGATCTAGACAGTACAACCTCTGTAAACAATTGAAACTCCAGAGTTCCTTGTGGGTTCAGGCTGAAGATGAATTTCTTCTGAAACCACATATTTGTTCAGCTTCTTTCTTAGCCCTATCCTGCTTCCCTTACCCCTTTAAATGCTGATCCTAATAGCACTCCCTGAATGAAATATTTGTATATGATTTTCTGCCTAAATTTATCTTCTAGGAACCCTGATTTAAGATAAATGATACTAGAAATAATCCTGTAAAGCCAATTCTAAAGATTTAATTCTAGAACTGGATCATACACCAGCTGGATGACAATGAAAATCCTGGTTTTTTTGCAGTAAGTGGAGTGTAGATAGTTTCTTGGATGTTGTAAGAGCATAATTGCTAACATGATGATGATGTTGACCTCCTATAGTATCTCTGGCATTTAAGAGATAGAGGGGAGCCCCTGGCTGGTAGCACAGTGGATAAGGCACCGGCCTATGAACCCAAAGGTCGCAGGTTCGATTCCCAGCCAGGGCAACATAACTAGCTTGCAAACCAGGTCTCCAGTCAGGTCTGTGGCTGGAGGCAGGTGAAAAGCAACCATACATTGATGTCTCTCTCTCCCTCTCTGCCTCTCTCTCTTTCCCTCCTTCTAAAAATAATAAAATAAAATCTTAAAAAAAAAAGAGAGAGATAGAGGGGAAAATAATATAATAAAGGAATGTGGAATTGGGTGGTTATCGATGCATGCTTGCTGAATCATTCAGAAGTATAAAATGATTGTCAATTCAAAGCTAAGTGTGAAAGTCAGAGTTCCTTTAGAAAGATCCTTGTCACCTGCATCTGGGGGACATATGGAACCTCTTAACAGGCATAGGATAATGAAAAGAATAGTGAAACTACAGAGCAGGCTAAATTCACAACCCAGGTACAATTCAGGATGCTATGATAAGATAGATGCTTCAGAGAGCAGGAGAGATAAGCCATAGTAAGTTTCAGTGGCCTATTCATCTGTGAATCTTTTAGGGATCCAGTGGTCTGGGGCATACTGGGATATCCCCTCCAATGTAAAGGGGAAAGTATTGTACCTTATGTCCTCTATTATTAAAAAGCAGCAAAGTGCAGTATTTTACTGCACTGAATGATTTAGCAAGATATGTGGAAAACTGCCAGTGTTCCGTGAGGGCCTTGAGCAAGAAAGGGTATGTTCAAGCTATAGTACGAGCAGTCCTACAACTTGGGGTGATGGTGCAAGAGTTATCTGTAGGAGATAAAGGTACATGTGGAGTCTCTTGACAAGTCCCAACAAAAAAGTTTCAAAGCATACAATCGAGATTCTGGAGCAAGATCTTGCCACCTGCAGCTGCTGGAATGCTACCAGGCATGGTATATTGGTCAGGGTTCTTCAGAGAAACAGAACCAATTATATAGATATAATATAAGTATCTATATTGTGTATAAAATAAGATATAAATTTAAGTAATATGTAACAGATTATATTAGTATATACAATGATGATGTATAATTAATATAAAATATATACAGTCTATAATTATACATTCATATGAAGAGAGTTATTATAAGAATTGGTTTGCACATCTATAGAGGCTGAGAAGTTCTTGGGTCTGCTGTTCACAAGCTGGAGAATGAGGAAAGTAAGTGGTAGAATTTGTGCAGGCTGGAGGACCAGGGGCACCAAGGTCTGAGGGCTAGAGAAGATGACTGTCCCCGGGAGCCACAGAACATATTCACTCTTCTCCTGCCTTTTGTTTCAGTTAGACCCCCAGTGAATTAGATAATGGTCACCTGCATTGGTAAGAGAGCTTTGTCTTACTCTGTGCACTGATGCAAGTGCTAGTTTCTTCCTAAGACATCCTCACAGACACACCCATCAGTAATGTTTTACCAGCTCTCTGGACATCTCTTAGCTCAGTTTAACTGATACATAAAGTTAACCATCAAAGTCCACTCCTTGTCAAGGTGGCATCTAACCATACTTAATCTCAAAATAAAGACAATAACAAGGTCATAATTCCTATTTACATGATACAACTATCCTGTGTACAACTAAATATACACTAATCCCTTCCTCAGAAAAAGAGGTAATTGAATGATGGTTACTTTGCTTCTGATGTCTCAAACTTAAATACTATGATGTAAAATTAGCACTGGTACAATGTCACTATATCTTATGTTACATGATAAGGAATAAGAGAGGAAAGAAAACAAGGATATATACTTAACATATGTGTATAATACTCAAACATATTCCCAACAAAATGAGGAGGAAATACTCATGACAATTATAATCCTTGTGTTAAAACTGGTTACATGGTCATAGCTGGCATCTATAAGTACCTTTCTTATGCCTGTAAGTGGTTATATGATCATAACTGGTATTTACAACTACCTTCTGCTACCAATTCCATATTCCCTTTGCCATCTGCAAACACCTTAGCTGGTCATGGTTCTTCACCTGTCAGGGGGCCCACACCTTCATTCCTAAAGGGTCTGCACCATTAGTAGTTCTGCTGGATTGGCCTGTAATTATTCATTGACCTTAAGTACAGGGCATGAGATGCTAAGAGGGATCCTAAAGGATCACCTGTGTTCCAAACATACTATTCTTTGCCTTATTGTGGAACAGTAGCCTAGTTGCCCTTTGGTAGTGAAGATCATAGGGATAGGAAACATCTGAGCAAGTGACATCAGGCAACCTGGAAAACAAAGCTACTTATTGTGAACTAGGTACTACTAAACCCACCAAGTCACAAATGTTAGCAGCTCTAGCAGCAATTATTTATAAAGTGGAAGGATTACATTTTGATTAACTTTAAGTGAGTCCAAAGGGCATAAGTAAGCTAAACGACCAAGTATCCCAGTCTTCCATGTCACACAGCCCAGTCTCAACGGCTCACACTGTAGCCTCATGGGAGACTCCTTATGACAGCTTACTTGAGAATAAAAACAACTCAGTCTTCATTCATGAATGGTTCAGCTTGGTATTTTAGTGCGGGCCAAAAATGGGCTGTTACTACAATACAGTTCCACCCAGGGTCAACCTTGAAAGACAGAGGTAGTGAAAAACTCTAAACAGTAGATAGGATTTGGTCAGATTTACTCATTATCTAATTTTGTTGAGAGACAAATAGCTCAAAGTAAGGATATAAATGAAGTTGTATGTAGGTGAATAACTTTTTCATTAGTTAGAGCCCTAGAAGAAGCAAAATTGGCAGACTAGGAACCAGGAGGTCCAGGAGTAAGAATGTGGATAGACATACAGAAATGCGAACAAAATAAAAAGAATTGACCATTAATATAGGCACCATCAGATAGCACCACTGTCAAAGAGACACAAAACAACCAGGTGTGGATGATAACCTGTCCAATAGATTATCAGATAACCTTTGTGCTTGCTCAATGGACTCATGAATGGAGTAGCCATGGTGACAAAGGTGGAAACTATCTATGGACCCAATAACATGGGCACCCTCTCACCAAAAATGTTCTAGCTAATGTGACACAGCTAAATGTCCAACCAACCTGGAAACCAAGTTTAATGCTGAGCCCCTGGTATGCTACCTCTTTTAAGGAAACCAACCAGACACCGAGAGGCAAGTTGCTAATACTGGATCCCTGTCATCCTGACAAGGTTAACAATTTGTTCTGAACAGTAATGACACATATTTTAAGTATGTGTTTACTTTTCTAACCAGCAGTTTCAGCCAGCATCACATGCAAGGACTTACAAAAGGATCTTATTGATGGGATTCTTCATACTATCCCCTCATATCAAGATAACACCTTTAGCCCTGGCTGGTTGCACAGTGGAAAAGGCGCCAGCCTGTGAACCCAAAGGTCACTGGTTCAATTCCCCATCCAGGGCACATAACCAGGTTGCAAGCCAAGTCTCCAGCTAGGTCCTTAGCTGGAGACAGGTGAAAGTCAACCACACATTGATTCTCTCCCTCTCTGCCTCTCTCCCTTCCCCTCTCTCTAAATATAATAAAATCTTAAAAAAAAAAAAAAAAAAAAAAAGAGGATAACACCTTTAATGGCAAAAGAGGCATAGTGGTGGGAGTAGAGCAAAACAATCTGCTGTTCCTACCCTGTATTGACTCTTTTAGAAGTTCCTGACTTCACAGAGCCTGAAAACGCCCATTTTAAGATACAATTGTAGTTTCAGTTTGGAGATAACACCCCCTATTTGGGTCACTATCCTTCGGAAAGCAGTCCATTTATCCTAAACCAATGGCCATTTTATGGTGCTGTGTCCTAAATAGGTAGAACATATGAATTCAGAAACCAATATATGGAGGAAGTAGTGGCCCTATTTCATCATTCCAGGGATCCACTGGGAGAATTTGTGTTCCTGTCTCCTCAGCTTTGGACCCTGTATATCTAAGAGCTCCTATTTGCCAAAGGAGGGATATCACCACTCAGAGACACAGAAAGGGTCCCATTAAACTTAAGCTACAGCTGATATCTGAGTCCTTACAGTTCTTCACCAAGTATGTAAAGGAATTACCACACTGGCGCCACTATTGGCACTGAGGTATTTTAAACTGATTACCCTCAGGAAGTAGGGTTGCTAAACAGGGGCATGGAGAAATACGCTTGGTTCACAAGTGAACTACAGGCATCTCTTGGCCTTACTTTATGAATGAATAAGTCTAGTAATCATTGCATAGAAGGGTATGGTAACCAGGGTGTCAAGTTTTTCAGGGATGAGAGTCTGAGTCATCTCACCAAACAAGCTACCTGAAGTTCTAGGTAAGAATAAAAGGAATGTTGAAGGGTAGGAGCAAGAGATGATGAGTATCACTTGCAAACTTGAAGCCAATTGTGGCAAAGAAGGCTGTAATTTATCCTATAAATGCTCCTCTTACAAGTTTTCCCAGAAATAGAAATCAACCTAAATTCTGAAGAAGCTGAGAACAGATGGGAAGAGCTTATCTCGGGAGCAAATAGATCTGAGAGATGCAGCAGTGGGCTGTGGCGGAAGCTATGGAAACCTCTCCAACTCCCCTTTGCTGGGCTGGTGCACCTCTCTCTTGCTGGCTTTACGTCTTGGCTGACAACTGCTCAAACTGACCTACTATTTCTCTGGAAGATTATCCTAGGCTGGTTGAAGCTGCCACAACCAGAGCTTTCTGAGAAGTTAAACAGTCTTCCACCCAAGGAGTCAGCTGATAGGCATGGACTGATAATGTACAGACATGACACTGCAACCCTCCTTTCTCCAAGCAGAAAAATTTCTGCCTACTCCTTAGGTTCTAGAGCATTCCTTGAGATTAGGTGGAGCTTAAACTTCTAAAATCATGTTTTGGCCTACCTCTGTTTTTTGCCTTTTTCTTTCCTTTCCCCCTTGCAGATTTCATGAATCACTTGGCACAAGACTTCCTTATAAACTCTGCTGCTAGGTTACCAGGTCTAAGTCAATTGGCTGTGACAATGGCTGCCTTCTGCTGCAGAGGACCACAGTCTCCTCTGGTGGTCATGTTCTGTAGCTACAGTTTTCTAAAGGCTCTCTCCCCTTTCCTTTTTAGGACACCTTGTCAAAATGGCTTTCTCCAGTTGAGAGTGCTGGGCTACCATTCCTTGAATCCTGCTCACCTCTTTGGAAATAGACCCTTTATTGAACTCTTCTCAGTTCTCCCATTTTTATTTAACATTGGTTTCTTATCACAATCCTGGCTCATAAAGTAGGGACAAGCAGGGCATTATCTGATCAGATTTACATTAGAAAGGTCAATCTGATAACAGTGTAAAGGAAAGATTGTAAGAAAGACACATCCAGCTGCAAAGTGATCAATTTCTATGTTATTGTAATAATCCAGAAAATAATTGAAAACAGCGATGGAGATGCCTGTTGCTAATAGAAGGTAGGCAGTAAAACTGGTTTGAGGGTTAAAGTGTCCTAAGTTCCTGAAGGAACCACATATGTTATCTTACAACTCTGTTAAATAGTGATTGTGTTCCCATAGACCAAATAAACTTACACTTAGACTCTGTGAGCTTCCTATTCTTAATAGAGAATCATGCTTATGTGGATAGTTGTTTTAAAAGGAAAAACAAAGTAAAAGTTATACTGGAGTTAAGCAAAAGTGAAAGCACAAAGAATAATCATAACTCTAAAGTTATAAAGTACAGAATTGCCTAATATTTATAACTAAACATGTCTTCAATGAAATTACTACATCATCTAAACACCTCTGAGTAACTACTTAAAATTCCCCAAAAAGCCAAACATGAATTTTTAGGCATTTATCTGCCAGGGGCTATGTTTAATTATATTTAATCATATTTGCTACTGCTATTAAGAGTTACAAAGACATCATTATTAGATATTATTTAAACAGTCATTAGCATTTGATAGGTTCAATGTGTAGATAAATTGCTAACTCTAAATTTTAATGTTAGTGGAATAATGAATGATAATATGTGAGTTATTTATATAAACTTTATAATTGTACATGTTGCATACTTTATTACATAGTACACACAAGTATTTATGTTAAAATTATATAATATATTAAAATTATACATGAATATATGATTTTAACCCAAGTTTTTCTTTCAGGAAAACATTCAGAATTAAATTACTGAGTTAAATTTGCTCTTCCAGAAATGAATAATAAGCAAAAATATAAAAATGTAAAGAATTCCCCATGATTTCAGACATCACTGTGGCTAAAGTATAGGGTATGTATGTCTGTAGAGATTGTTGTGAAAGTTAGCTGAAGTTATGAAAGGCCTTCTTATTCATACTCAGAATGGTTGGGCTTTAGGAACTGAGTGGCTATTGGCAGAGGATACTGAATTTTCCGGGTTGATTGATAGAGTGGATATAATTTTATTTACAGGCATACATCAAAGATATTGCTAGTTCCATTCCAGACCACCACAATAAAGCTAGTATCATAATAAATGAGTCATAACCTCTTTTGCTGGTGGTGGGTCTTACCTTCAGTTTGTAAACAGCACACCTCTGAAGCACAATAAAGTGGAGCACAATAGAGGGAGGTTTGCCCATACTCAGAGGTATAAGTAGAAGGAATAGGAAGACTGAGTTTTGTTTTTTTTTTTAATTTAATTTTATTGTTATTGTATTACATCCATCCCATTTTCGCTCCCCTCTGTCTTCTTCCCCACCCACCCATTCTCACCCCTGCCCCCAAGTCAATCCCACCTGAGTTTTTACTCATAGGAAAAATAGGCAGAATTCCAGGAATGTGGAAAGGTTAGCCTACCATCAGTGTTGACACTGGGATTTGTGGATTTGGGGCATAGAGGACTTTGACTAAAGACATCTGTCTCCACCCTGACACACACACAGTTCTGTTGTGTTATGTGTGTTAAACTGCACTGTTGGGTCCTGGATCCTTGTTATCTTACCAATTGGGACTACAGCCAGGGAGATAGACAGCTGACAAGAGCTTTTAGGGGCAAGTAGGCAGGCAGGCCTTTGGCTTGGATGGACACTACTAGACAACAGGTCTTTTCATAATTCCTTTGATCCGTCTGCAGTTTATCTCACTTTGGGAAAATTTTCTTCCAGATCACACTCTCGCTGCACCTCAGGAATTTAATTTCTCCTCCCTTAGTTACACATTCTCTCATTGCATTTCAGGAATTTGAGTTATTTCCTATCAGTTTTGAATCACCTTATTAGGCAATCCTGGAATCATTTAAAATGTTCTCATTGCTATTATTTTTTGTCCCCTGTGAAAAAAAATCCAGTGCTTTCCCCAGGTCTGTTCCTTCAGTGGTGTTATCTATCTTTTACGCATTTATATCTTAAAGGTTCTGGTTCCACCTCTCTTCAGTGTAAGCAGCATGATGCTATGAAAAAACTCTCTAAAGAGGAAAAAGCATTTCTGGTTTCAGTTTGGCCATTCATCGATGGGTGTAAAGAAAAATGCTTTACCCCACTGGGCTTCTGGTTACTCATTCTGACTCAATGAAATACAGGAAAAGACTGAAATAAATGCACTTAAGTGACTTTCTTATCCATAAAATTCTGACTCTTAGTGTGTCTTAGGTACCCTGGGAACCTATCCATCTGTTCCCTCATGAAGTCATAATTATATGTTTGTTATTGCATTTAAATAATCTTAATTATTTATTTATGCAATATACATTTATTGAGCTAGTGGTTGACTATATGCCAGGTACTGAAGATTAAGGCAGTTGTGGGCAGTCCTTTCAGAGCTTACAGTGCACCTAGGGATACAAATGAACATTCACAAGTGTGAGAAACGTGGCAGAAGAAAGAAAGAGGGGACACTAAGGGCAGTAATACAGCAAGATTTCCTAATGAGGAAAGCCTCCCTTAAAGGACTTCACACAGAAACCTAAAGGATGAAAGCATCCTGGGAAAGAAAAGGTAAGAATGCCCCAGAAAGAGGGACTAACAGGTTAGAATATCTGCAGGATTTGAAAGAAGGTCTGTATAGCTGGAGAAGAGAGAATGAAGGAAAAAGAAGTATATAGAAGTGAGAGTCTGGTCAGATTATGCATTTTGAGCTATCTTAAGGTTTTCAACTCTATCATTTGGACAATAAAAAGCCCCTGGAACGTTTTATGTAGGTAGGTGCCCTGATCATATTTACACTTTAAGAGTTTCAATCTGGGTTCAGAATGATAATGGGAATAAAATAACTTTGATGGCATGCTTACTATAGACAAAGCTCTAACTTCTTTGCATATATTTTCCAATAGCTGTATTTATTTCTTAGGGCTGCAGCAGCAAATTGCCACAAACTAAGTGGCTCAGAATAACAGAAATGGGTTCTTTCAAAGTTCTGGAGGCTAGAGGTCTGAAATCAGGTGTCTGCCAGGTGGCTGCTGGCAATCCTTGGCATTCTTTACTTGTAGATTCATCACTCCATCTGTGTCTCCATTTTCATATGGTATTCTCCCCTGTCTCAAATCTTCTTTTATCTGTTCATGTCTTTATGTCAAAATTCCCCTCATTGGCTTTGGCCCACCCTCATCCAGTGTGACCTCATCTTAAATTGATTGCATCTACAAAGACCTTATTTCCAAATGATCATATTCTGAGATTCTATACAGACAGGAATTTGGTGGTGGGGTGGGAGCACCATGTAACTTACTACAATAACCTTAAGAAGTTAACTTAGTTTGAGAGGTGAGGAAACTGAGGCATTCTGAAGTTAAGAACTATGGCTAAGCTGCTTGTACATATGTAAGTGAGTCCAGCCTAGATTAGCCCAGATCAGCCTTGTCGATCCACAAGCATCAAAACCAGAGAAATGAAGATCTGTCACTAAAACCACTGCATTTTGGGGTGACTTGGTGCACAGCAAATACTAACAGATTTACCAGTATTTTAAGAGGGTGACCTAGTTAAACAAGCTGTAGGATAATGAAATATTAATGGGTGCATCAGAGAAGAGCAAGGAAATAAGCAGCAAATCGCCTCCAACATCTAGCTCCATCCCAATATTTCATGCACATGCTGAGTCCAGTAGAAATGTCTTCGGGTTTGGTTTAGAAAGGAACATATTTTTGATACTAGTCTTGATCTTAGTCAAAAGGCTGAAAAGCGATGGGGGAACATATTTTTGAGACATTTATTTTCTATATAAAGCCTAATAAATTGATCCGGAGTCTGAGGTAAAATGATGTTTTTTTCTACATGATAGCAGTGCTTGGGGTTTAAGAATCATCATTTATGATATTTTAGCTTCATTGTGGATGTTGAATTTCATTACTACATTATTTACCATCTTCAAGATATTGAAAATAACTTACTTAATGTTAAAAAGAAAAATGGCCAAGCCTATTTTATTTTAAAGATTTTATTTCATTATTTTTAGAAAGAGGGGAAGGGAGAGAGGCAGAGAGGGAGACAGACATCAACGTATGGTTGCATTTCACCTGCCTCCAGCCACAGACCTGACTGGAGACGTGGTTTGCAACCTGGTTATGTGCCCTGGCTGGGGAATTGAACCTGCGACCTTTAGGTTCGCAGGCCGGCACCTTATCCACTGTGCTACCAGCCAGGGCTCTATTTTTAAACCAACTAAAAATTGCTAATTCTGATTTTTTAATGTTGAATAAATTACCAAAGTCAAGAGAACATGCAAACAAAGCTTGAAAAATACAACTTTAACTGTAAAGGGCTGGTATCTGGGGTCAGGGATATACGGGGCTGGTGTCTGGGGTCAGAGATGTATAGGGCAAGGATGTGGGGAAAAGGGAACCCTGGTGCACTGTTGGTGGCAATGCAGACTGGTGCAGCCACTATGGAAAGCAGTATGGAGTTTCCTTAAAAAACTAAAAATGGAATTGCCTTTTGATCCAGCAATTCCACTACTAGGACTATATCCGAAGAACCCTGAAACACCAATTCAGAAGAACCTATGTACCCTTATGTTCATAGCAGTGCTATTTATAATAGCCAAGTGCTGGAAACAGCCTAAGTGCCCATCAGTGGATGATTGGATCAAAAAATTTTGGTACGTTTACACAATGGAATACTACACAGCAGAAAGAAAGAAGGAACTCCTACCCTTTGCAACAAAATGGATGGAGCTAGAGAGTATTATGCTAGTGAAATAAGCCAGTCAGTGAAAGACAAATACCACATGATCTCATCCATTACAAGACAATAACGAGCAAAACAAACAAAGAAGCAAAACAGAACCAGATACATGAATACAATGAATAGACCTTCAGTGGGCAGAAGGGAAGTGGGAGTGGGGAGGTGGAGGCAAAGAAAGGGAGCAATTTAGTCAAGGAACTAGTATGGAAGAACCATGGACATGGACAACAAGTGGGATTGACTTTGGGGGAGAGTGGGTGGGTGGGGAAGGGGACAAAGAGGAGGAAAAAGGGGATGGATGTAACACAACAATAAAATTAAATTTGAAAAATCCTTAAAAAAATTAAATAAAAAAAACCCAACTGTGTTTGGGTTGAGGCCATGCCTCCAATAAGTTGCTTTGTCCAAGGCACAAGAGTGACAGAGATACCAGGCTGACCCATTTTCTTTTGTAAGTGACTGGCTCATGAGCTCCCAACAATTTTGCCAAAACTTCCTTAGACTACAGACAGTCTAGGGTGCTTCCATCCAATTTCCTCTTCCTCTCTCCTTTATGTTGGTCAAACTTGTATTGTGGTCTGGTTTTCCTCCCCTACTCTTACAGTTCCCTGCATATTTTCTTACACAAATGTTTCCTCTAATCAAATTTTTGCACATTTAGTCCCATGTTGGCAGCTGCTTCTTAAGGAACCAGACTAACACACTAGCCTCCCTGAATCTCAGCTCCCTCATATGTGAATAGAACCTATTCTGTAGAATTGTAATAAGACTTAAATAAGCTAATTAATTTAAAGCAAAATTATACAATGACTGTCACTTATAATGTTTGACTTAATTAATGAAAATTTACTGTTATTATTATTATTACTTAACCCCCCCTCCCTTCTGGTGGCACAGTGGATAAGGCGCTGGCAACGAACCCAAAGGTCACTGGTTTGATTGCCAGCCAAGGCATGTAACCAGGTTGCAAGCCAGGTCTCTAACCAGATCCATAACTGGAGGCAGGTAAAAGGAAACCATACATTAATGTTTCTCTCCCTCTCTTTCTCTCTCCCTTCCCCTCTCTCCGAAAAATAATAAATAAAACATATATTTTAAAAAGGGCATTATATACACAATTATTACAAATATAAGTAGCCAAAAAAAATCACAAAGACTTAAGGTTCTTTTACCTAATAACCATCTATAGTAAAAGGTGATACTTGAGCCCAGAGTGAAGTAACCTGGCCTTGGTGTTAGACACTGGGAACTAAGCTCTTTTTCAGTATGGAAAAATTCAACAGTATTTAGGTTGATTGTGCCATCCCAAATATAAATCAAAATGTCAGGGAGAGATCTAGCAAGTGCAGCAAAATGTTTTCTTGTTTTTTTTTTTTTTTCTGGATTGACTTATCTCAGTAATTACATACATTTTGCTTAGGTTGAGGGCACACACAGGTAATTAATGGTCTTAATTTGGTAGTGATTACAATTTGAATCATTCTTTACACAACATTATTTGTCTGAAACTGAAACTGGAGAGCAACTGGAAGAGTGAGTGTATTATTTCTTTAAAAGAAAAATTTCTTAATAAAATGTAATAAAAGAGGAAGGAGTTTAGGATGGCTTCTTTCCAGTGTCAAACATAATAATTATTTTTTTAATAAGGAAGGACTACCAAGGGAATTTAGTTTTCTTTTTTTAGACATTGTGCCTAGCATATAAATTCTCAATAACTGGTTGTATTTAATTATATTGGAATGTTTCAGAAGTAGGACACAGGATTGGAACCATTTCTATGTAGGCCTGACCTACAGATCTATTGGAGAAGGATGAAAGTAAGGTGAACAAGATGAACATTCAAGGTCATTTCCAACTTTAGAAGTATTGATGACACTATTTTGGACTGTTTAATCTAAAAGTACATTCTGCTTTCTGTGGCATACTGCTATTAATAACTAATTGTATAATTAGAAATCAAATTAGCTATGGCTGAGAAAAGTTGCACAGGAAACTATTGTATTTGACTGTGATGGATTTCTTTTTCTTAGCTGCTCATTAGTATAAGCCAGAGCTACAATTCCAGAACACCCGAAGGACCATGCAATGCTGCTGTTTATCAGGGGTCTGTTGCTTTTCTCACATCAACTGCACCTCCCCTGGCAATGGGTAGATTATTGTTTTAAGCAATTATATTAATACTAAGTTATTTCATGTTTTGCTCTCTTTATTGTGCCCTTCATTTCATTCTTTAGAAATAGGCATCAGATAGATCTTAATATGGTACCAGCCATTATAAAGAAGGTTTGTGGCCTTGGAAAGGACCTTGACCTCAACTTCATTTTAATTTCTTCCTCAATCCCTAATAAACCATTAAGCCCATAATAAATGCTCAATAATATTTGTTGAATGTGATATTTTATATATATAACATGGGATTAACATAGGGCCTCTTCCTAAAAATTATGAAGATCAATACAAAGTCACAGATACTGTCATATACTTGACATTATATTATTAATTACATTAATGATAAGACTATGCCACCTTCATCCATAATTCAGCCTGAGTGACCTAATGTGTATAATCTATTCCAAGAGCCTCTTAACTGGTCTATGCTCTTCAACTCCCAATTCGCATGTTACTATCAAAATTATTTTCTAAACTACAAATTTTAGCTTGATAAGCCTGTGACTCTGAGTCTCCAGTAGCTTTCCTTTTTTTTCTGTTTGTTTGTTTGTTTATGAATATGGTCTTCAGACTCCTAAGAGTAAAAAACAAAACATGTACCTCAGAAATACATGTTTAATTGTTTATTTTTTATATCCATGGACCACCACTAAGTTGTTATACTACTTACAAACTACTAACATTGCAAATACCTTAAAAGAAACCTTTAAAAAGTTGCAATCAAGATGAAATAAATACTAATTTGAAAACTTTTGCTGATCATGGTGGCTTTACTTGAATATTAAAGCCACATACACACATAGGCTAGTCTATTATAACAGTTGAGATATCAAATAATTCTCTTGATATATATCTGACTTTACGAGACTGCTTGAAATAATCATTTTTGTGTATAAAGTCGCTGACAAAGAGCTGGTTCTAGTATTAACAGTGACAGCTCAGCTGTTTTTGTGGTTTCCTTCTTATCCTCAGTCTATGGTTTTGTGGTACTGTCCTACGGCTGGCTGCTATAACAAATTACCACCAACTTGGTAGCTCCTGACCCATGAAAACTGTGGGATGATAAATGGATGCCATTTTGAGCCACTTAAGTTTGTGGTACATTGTTAGCAACAGAAAATAGTAATAGAATAGCAATACAAAGCCATTTAACCCTTTGCTACGCCTTAAGTTAGCTAAAACCAGATAAAATTGCCCACTGATAGAGACACATGTGAATTGCAACAGGTGGCTACCCTCTCAATGAGAATGAGTAAGAGAAAGTGTCACTCTCAGTCCCGTGGTGGACCTCCCGATTTATTCATTTTAGGATACTTTCCTTACCACAAGTTTGACATGTGACTAGCTGACCAGCTGAGCATCTAGCTGGCTTGTCAATATCTGAAATCATTGCCATGAATTTAAGAACCACTGCAAGGTGATGTCAACCTGTTTTTTTTTTTTTTGATCCTTCTCCTTTAATCTCCTTCCTGTTCTCATGGCTCATTTGTTAAAATAATGCTGGGACATTAACTAATCTCCAAAAGCTCAGCTCCATTTTCTATCTTTTTAACAAGTCTGTTTCAACAGCTTCATTAAAAATGCCCTTGTTTCCTTTCACTTGCGAAATTCCCTTTCATTATTCAAGACCTACTTCAAATATGACCTTTCTGGGAATCTTTCCCAGACATCTACCTTTTTTTTTTTTTTTTTGTACAGGTAAAACTTGTATTGCCATGCCTTTGTCCATGGGGCCTTTATAATTATCTTTGGTATAGCACTCATATTACAGTGTTATAGTTAATTTTGTTGCATTTGTTGTCAAATTGTGAATGATTTGAGGCCAAGAACTGCATTTTATTAAAGTCTCATTTTCTTTGTGGAACTATTCTTTCTCCATTTGTTTTAGGTCCACCATCACAATCTTCTTGTACCCATAATGGGGAGAGAGAGAAATCAGTCTTATACCTGGGCTGCGCACAATCTGGAATGGCACATTACCTAAACTGGGACAATAAAAGGCCTTTCTATTTTCCAAAAACAATGTCAACAGGGAAGAATTCTGTTCTCTTTGTGAGAATGTGGAGAACGTAAGCTTAGGAATGCTTGAAACTATGGGTCAGGCCTTTTGAGCTTCTGTCATGACAGAATGAAGCCAGAAGATGGGGAGAGGCAGAAAGAAGAGAAGGAAAATCTTATACGGTATAATACCCTGGATTTAGATGTCTCTGAGACTAGCTCTATCCTCTGGTGCTCTAATACTCCTGCCTTTACATGTGAGCTCATCAAGTCTCTTTTGCTTGGGGTAATTGACTTTACAGATTCTGTTTAACACGTCTGGAGTTCCTAACAAGTGGACTGGCTCACAGAAGGTGTTCAAAGTAGTCGTTTGGTGAATAACCATTATTCATGACTAGATTATAAAAATCTTTCTTTGGTGGGGAGGCACTATTTTACTTACCTGAAAAAAGGGAATTAGAACCTCAAACATATACAAGACATTACAAAGTTATTTTGAGAGCTCCTTTGTGTTAGACTTACTCTTATACACAACAAACCCTCCTAGTAATCTGGCCTCTCTTTCTCACACCATCATTACACACTATTGGAGGTAATTAAATGTTTATGATAAATAGGGATTGCCATGGCTAGACTTAGGCTCATTTGCTTTTGACTTGTTGAAACTTTAATCTTGCTGTTTTTATATTTTCATGTCTAGCAACATATTGATTTCTGTGATCTTTCCTTACCCCACTTTAGCCAAATATTTAAGCAAGTACTGACTTGTGGAAAATCCCCAAATCCTAATCCTATCTCTTTAAGCTTTTGATTTAGGACATCAAGGGTTATATGCTTCTGTTTACATATTATTTTTCTTCTTAATTCTAATAAAAACTTCTTGAGTAATAATTTTTAAAAAAGGTTTTATTTATTATATTTTAGAGAGAAGGGCAGGGAGGCAGGAAGAAAGGGAGAGAAACATCAATGTGTGGTTGCCTTTCACCTGCCTCTAGCTACGAGCCTGGCTGGAGACCTGGCTTACAACCTGGCTATATGCCCTGACTGGGAATCGAACCAGCAACCTTTGGTTTCGCAGGCCGGTGCCTATCCACTGAGCCACCAGCCAGGACCCTTGAGTAATAATTTTATAGAAAGTCTTACCTTTTCTCTGGAATGATTTTAAAATAATAAAGTTTATTTTTGATTTTTTAATTACAGTGATATACAACATATTATTTTCAGTTGTACAACATAGTGATAAGACATTTATATAGCTTATAAAGTGAATCTTGTACCCATCTGACACCATGCATAGTTATTATTTATTGACTATGTTTTTCATGCTGTACTTTTAATTCCCATAAATGTTTTTTATTATTTCAATTTGTGCTTCTTAATCCCTTCACCTTTTGCACGTATCTATCAAACCCCCTCTCACCTGGCAATTATCAATTAGTTTTGTGTATCTATGAGTATATTTCTGTTTTGTTTGTTAGTTTACTTTGTTAGAATCCACATGTAGGCGAACTCATGTTATTTGTCTCCCCTTGGCTAACTTATTGCACTTAGCATAATACTCTTTTGGTCCATTCATGTTGTATGGCAAGACTTTTTTCTTTTTATGGCTAAATATTATTTCATTGTATATATGTTCCACTTTTTCACCAACAATGCACAAATGTTCCCTTTTCTCCACTCTTCTTTAAAATTTATTTGTTAATTTATTGAATATAGTCATCCTCACAGGTATGAGGTGATATCCCATTGTGGTTTTAATTAGCATTTCTCTCATGATTAGTGACATTGAGCATGTTTTCATATGTGTGTTGACCATCTGTAGGTCTTATTTTCAGAAATGCCTATTTATACCCTCTGCCCACTAAAATTAACAAGAATTTAATCTAATCTTAGATTAGAAAAATGGGTAATTTATGGGTTTTACACACCATTCTTTAGTAACTTTAATAATAACATTTATGTTGTTTTAATATTTTTAAAAGAAAAATTTCCACAATCCTGTGAGAACCAATATAGGACATCTAAATGGGGTGTTCACATTCAGTACTATTTCAATGACATGCAAAAGCCAATGCCAAGAGATCACCCATATAAAAGGAAAATAGTGATACAACTAATTATTGTTTCAGCTTAGATATGAAGATGCACACACACAAAAATGGAGCAATAAGTAGGTCTATAGTTGGATCTCTAATTTGTGGATTAAAAAAATTTACAGTCCACAATTTTTACACTTTAGGATCTTTCACATAAAGATCTTCAAAGTTATTAAAATTTAAACTGAGCCTAAAAATATATCAGGAGGAAAACAAATAAGATTTTTCCAAAAAATAGTAAACATCATCATTTTGGTGAATTGGGCTTGTGAAATCTTTTTTCTTTAGTGGTTCTTATATCAAACATGTTCAAGAAATATGTTAATAATTGCATCTTTAGGATATTTTTACAATTGCATTTTATAAAATTAACAAATAACAAGCTTCAATATGCATCTCTTTTTTCAAATTGTTCTGATTTAATTGCTGATAAAATTCTGTTATAGTTGGCATAATATGGTCATAAAACTATAATGACATTCAAATTTAGATGTCTTTTGGTAACAGAATGTTTGTATACAGTGAGAATAGATACATCATGTCTGGACTAATCTGGAGACTGCAGACTAATGTGCCTGTTGATGAAAATTTTCTGAGCTTCCAGGCACAAACAACACTGTGGTAAACCACAGCCATGTTTACCCAAAATGATTAGATAACTCTTCCCCAGTCTCACTTAAAACTCAATGTTATTCATACTCAAACATATAAATGTATAAAATAATTTATTTTGTCACAAAGCTGGCATTTAAAAATAATAGGGATATGACATTTAATAAGTGGTTTTGAAATATCTATTTTGAAGAAAATAAAGTTATATCTTTCTCATACATCTTAAAGTCTTGCTGAAATACATATTCAATGCTACAAAAAAGCAAGAATTATCATACAATCTAATCATTTACATAATTTTTAATTTTAATGATTGCAAATATTTATCATTTGGGTTAAAAATAACATTCAATTATTAAGCATGTTATACAATGTTGCACTCAAAAATTTATTTTATGTGAATTAATATGCAATAATATTAGAGTGGTTGATATATGATTGATTATAGCTGATTTATAGTCTTGCTTTTTATATTCTCATATGATAAAAATTAATGTTTCATACTATGAAAATTTCTAATTATTACCTACTATTTGCAAAGTATTTTTCAATATATCAGCTTTAAAGGAACTCAATTTAATCAAAATTCTCATTTTTTAACTTAAAAGAAGTTGCCTCCATTTTTACAAAAGATGTTTTTGCATGAAGTGACTTTTCTCCCATGGAGTATGTTCTGATATCAAATTTTGGCAGGATTCTGGAGACATACTTCTAAGACATGAATCTTCTCCAAGACTATGCAACTAGTTAATAGCAAAGCTGAAATTAGAGACAAGATAACCTTGATTCTACTCAATCATTAAGCCAAACTCTTAAGTGAGAACTTCAAATTTTGTCTCTAAAACATTTCTCACATTCATTGCCTCTTTTTTATCCTCACAGCCAACACTTTGATTTAAGTGGTACTTATTTTATTTTTATTGATTATTGATTATTAGAGAAAGAGGAACTAAAAGGGGAAGGTTAGGGAGGGAAAGAGGGAGGAACATTAATCAGTTTTTCCACTTATATATGCATTCATTGGTTGATTCTTATATGTGCCCTAAACAGGGATCAAACCTGCAACCTTGGCATATCAGGACAGCGTTCCAACTAATTGAGCTATTGGGCCAGGTATTCCAAGCGTTTTTTTATTTAAAAATATATATATATTTTAATTCTGGTAAGTACATGTGACATAAACATTGCCATCATAATCAGTTTTATATTAAATGTATCCATAATGTGTAACCATCTCCATCATCCATCTGCACAACTCTTGTCATCTTCTAAAACTAACACTCTTTACCCATTAAACAATAACTCTATTTTCCCCTCCTCCAGCTCTTGGCAGCTACCACTGTACTTTCTGCTTCTATGATTTTGACTATTCTAAATACTTCATATAAGTGGAATTGTAAGTGTAAAGGTTCTAAAACCTAATTAAATGTGTGGACAGATGTCTCCACACAACCAACAAGCAATTCTTTGTGACATGCAATATATGGTTGTCCTACAAATTAACTCCATTCTGATACTATTTACCTGGAGATAGCCTCAGATCCCACTGGGCAAAAGCTCAACCTTACAAGATGTCTCCTCACCCCCACCCACTCACACTTTAAATGCCAGTCGACAACTGCCTATAAATCAGAGATCCCAATGACCCCTTCATTTGGTTTGATTGAAATGCTAGAGCAGCTCTTAAGAGTGACTCACAGAACTCAGGGAAACATTTACTTACGTTAATTAGTTTATTAGGTCATATGGTAAAGAATACAGATGGATAGTCAGATAAAGAGATACTTCAGGGCAAGGTCTAGGAGGGTCCCTACCACAGAAGTTTCTGTCCCTGTGATGTTGGGGTATGTCACACTGCTGTTGTAGGTGTGTTCACCTAACTGGAACTTCCCTGATGGGATTTTATGAGAAATTTTCTCACATGGGTATGATCAATTGTTAGCTCCATTTCCAGCTCCCTTCTCCTCTCTGGAGAAGGTGGGGAGGATCTGAAAACTCCAAGCTTCTAATCATGCCTTGGCCTTTCTGGTGACCATCTTCTATCCAGGAGCCCACCCAGAGTCACTTTATTGGAACAAAAGATGCTCCTAATGCTCTTGTCACTTGGGAAATTAGGGGGTTTTGGAGCTGTGGACAAACATGTATATACAAATACTGATGTATATTTCTTTCTTAAAATTTAATCTTTATTGTATATTTTTGCTATTTAGTTTTCTTCTATCCACCTTTCCTCAGCAATCACTCTGTTGTCCATATCCATGAGTCCTTTGTCTTTTTTGCTCAATATGATCTCATGTCTGGTATTTGTCTTTTGTGACTATCTTGTCTTTAAGACTTATTCATGTTATAACATATATCAGAATTTCCTTTCATTGTAAGGATGAGTGATATTCCTTATATTTATATAACTTTTTGCTTACCCATCATCCTTTGATGGGCACTTGGATTGTTTCTACAAACATGGTATATATTCTTTGAGACTCTGCTTTCAATAATTTTAGGTACATACCCAGAAGCTGGATCATCAGGTAATACTATCTTTAATTCTTTGAGGAATCACATTTTCCATAGTAGCTGTATCATTTTACATTTTCACCATTAGTATGCTATGGGTTCAATTTCTCTACATCTTGCTAACATTTGTTTTCTATTTTTTTAGCACTGACCATCTTAATGAGTATAAGGGAGTATTTTGTATTTTATATTTGCATCTCCTTAATGATTGACATTGATTATAGTTTTATAAGCTTATTAGCTATATGTATATATATATATTTTTTTTTTAATAGAATAATGTCTATTCAATTTCTTTGCCTAATTTTTAATTGGACTGATTGTCTTTTGTTGTTGTTGTTATTGTTGAATTTTAAGAGTTATCTCTAAATTCTAGATGTTAATCTCTTATCAGCTATATGACTTGCAAATATTTTCTCCTGTAGGTTGTCATTTTATTGTTATTATTTTTCAATGCATAAATCTTTATTCATGTGGTCCAATTTTCTATTTTTTTCTTTTGTTATCTATGTCTTTGGTATCATCATATCCAAAAAGTCATTGCCAAATACAGTATCATGAAGATTTTGTCTTATGCTTTCCTCTAAGAGCTTTATTGTTGGCCTTATATTTAGAACTTTTATTTATTTTGAGTTAATTTTTGTATATGATGTTAAGGGCCCAACTTCATTTTTACATGTGGATAACCAGTATTCTCAGCACCATTTGTGGAGAAGATAGTCTTTTTTTTATTAAATCGTTCTTGCACCCTATTCAAAAATTATTTGACTATATATATAAATGAGAGCTTGTCTCTGGGTTCTCTATTTTGTTCCATTGATCTCTATATAAGTCTTTATGCCCATATTACATTGTTTGATTGCTATAGACTTATAGTAAGTTTTTAAACCATGTATGAATCTTCCAGTTTTTATTTTATTTTATTTTTTTATTTTTATTTTTTTAATTTTATTGTTGTTGTATTACATCCATCCCTTTTTTGCTCCCCTCTGTCCCCCTCCCCACCCACCCATTCCCCCCAAAGTCAATGCCCCCTGTTGTCCATGTCCATGGTTCCTTTATACTAGGTTCTTATCTAAGCTGCTCCCTTTTCTTGCCTCTGCCTTCCCTCTCCCCCCAACCCCTTTTCCCCTGACCACTGAAGGCCTATTCCTTGTATTCATATACTTGGTTCTGTTTTGCTTCTTGTTAGTTTTGCTCATTATTGTCCCATAATGGGTGAGATCATATGATATTTGTCCTTTGCTGACTGGCTTATTTCACTAAGCATAATTTAAAATATTATTTTGGCTATTTAGGATTCCTTGCAATTCCACATGAATTTTAGGATGAGTTTTTGCAAAAAAAAAAAAAAAAAAAAAAAAAAGCCATTGATATTTTTATAGGGATTACATTATATCTGTACATTGCTTTGGGTAGTATTGATATTTTGTTATGTCTTCCAATCCATGAACATGGAATGCATTTCCATTTATGTACATGGTCTTTAATTTGTTTTAGAAATATTTTGTAGTTTTCATTATAGAAGCCTTTCTAAGCATTTTATTCTTTTTGAGAAACATCCATGCAAGAAAGGAGCTTCTGTTCTTTGGAGCTTGGGACCAACACAGTGGCAGGTGGAATTATTTTGATTGTCTTACATGGAAGTCCTCCAAATTCCCTCCTCTTGGGTTTTTAGGGAGGCATCATTACATAGTCATGATTAATTAATTGGCCATTGGTGACTGATTCAATCTCCTTTCCTTCTCCTCTCTCTAGAAATCAAGTGATGGAACTGGAGGTCCCAAACTTCTATTCATCCTTGGTTCCCATGGCTACCAACTCTCATCCTTAGGTGTTTTCCAAAAGTCACCTTCATTAGTGGCTGCTCAAAGGGTCTTATGAATAACAAGACACCCTTTTTGCCTTTATGGCTCTGAATTGATTTTAGGAACTGAGGTCAAAAGACCAAATATTATAACAAAAGATGCTTCCACTGCTTAGGAAATTACAAGGATTTGTGGATCTTTAGTCAAAAAATGGTGGATAAAGACCAAATGTATATATATTTACATTTGTGTGTGTGTGTATACAGAGTACAGAAATTTAGTTCAAGAAAAAGGCTCTGAAAAATTCTCTAAAAGAGATGGTAACTTGGAAGCAGATTTACTGAGTAATGCTCCTTGGAACACATCCATAAAGGGGTGAGGGGACAAAGTAGACAGAGGGAAAATTGAACTATGATACAGTTGTAAGGAGGGTTTGGCCAATCCCATAGAAAACTTTTGATTTGAGATAACCCTTCAGAATTATCCCAAATTGAGAGAGATGGCCATGAATTTGTTCTCCCACATCCTGGGAGAATATGGGACTATATGCTTGGATAAGTTCCCTGTAAGTTGGAGCAATGCCTGCAAGAGGTTCTCACCTGTGATCCACCAGCAACCAAACTTTCAGAAAGCTCAGGGGAGTAAGTACCATGTGTCTTGAAAGGGTTTGGGCAACATGCCACAGCTTCCATTATATTTGATATGATCTGAGCTGAGGCCTCCAAAAATAAGGCTGTCTGTGAATGCAAAGGCATATAATTGCTCCAGGGCAGGAACTATTCAAGGAACAAAATCAGTATAAATATTCAACATTATCATTTGAACACAAAATTTAAAGCCATGCATTATTTTAAAGTGCTTCTTAACTTCAGTGAATACTATATTTCATACCTTGCTTCCTTTTAAGTAGGGAGTATAAATAAAATTCAACAAAAGGCACTGGGGTGAAAAAGGAGATACTTTATTCAGAATAACAGTTTGCAAACCAGGGAGGAATAGCCTCAGGTAGAAGCCGAAAGTAGCTTTGCCAAGAGAGACCAAGGAGATGCTGTTTTTTGGAGAAAATTTTCTACCTATACATCCCATATCAGTAACTTTCATATAACTAAGACTTTCAAATTACAGAGTTTGGATTGGTTGGTAATAATGCAAATACATTTTGGTCAGCGAGAATCATGATCTATTGGTTGGTTGCTAGCATGACTACGCAGAAGCAAGGAACTTTCCTGCAACCATGGACTCAAACATTGTAAGCAGGAAGGGCACAGCATACTAAAACTAGAGTTCAGCTTGTGATTCTTCTCAGCATACAGAGTATTTAAGAGGCCCTGTCAGTGAGCAGCTGTTAGGCTCTGATTTTTAATTTAGGCCCACTTAACCATAAACAGCCTGAATCTGCCTCAATAGATAAACTCCCAGTTCACATTAGATAATTTTCTTCACTGGGTCCTCAGGAAATTCATTTGTCATTCTGAAAGAGAATTTTCTTACTTGTTTGTTTTATGAAAGGACAATACAGTACATTCTGCCCTGATACTTACATAAGTGTGTATTTGATGATGGATATAAAATTGTATAGTGAAACTGTATTATGTGATAGAGAGCAAGATAATATATATCTTTAGCACTTCCAGGAAAACTTGATGATGCTTAACTCTTGAAATTATTGGTTTACGTTATCTTCTCTCAGAAACTTACACACCAGAGGAAATCTATCAAATAGTGCAATTTGGTCTGTGAACTAGAGATTCAAAACTGCTACTCATGAAAATTTCTCCAAAGGAAACATTAAACACATGCTTTTTGATGAATCAAAGAGTGTGTAATATATTAGGATTAAAAAAAAGATCAAGGTAAATATTTTCTCCAAATGTCTAATTATTTGTCAAAGAGTGTTCCACAGAAAATGAGAGTTACAAAATTCTTTGTTTTGAAAGGGATTTATCCTCTAAAGATTAATCTCTTTTTAAATTAATTTTATATATTGTTGTATTACAATTGTTTCATTTCCCCCCACTGCTCTCCCCTGCCCCACCCTCCCTACCCCACTCTTCCGCCATCAATCCCCTGCCCATTGTCCGATTAATCTCTTAGTTTGGCTTTGTTGTTTAAATTTTTCTGGCCACTGAGCCCACTTCATTGTGTAACTCCTTATAACCCATGAGATTTTTAGAGTTCTGTGGGAACACCATGGGCTTTAATTTATGTTGAATTCCTGTGTGGTATTAGAAAAGCTGATTGTGTTCCTGGCAGCAGAGTGGTATAGATGGATGCCTCATCAGCTCCCATAACAGACCCCAATAATCTCTCCCCTCCTGGTGTTCATACCTTGTGTAGTCCCCATCCACATTTTACAGGTGTTGGTCTTTGTGATCAATAGAATTTGGCAGAATTAATAGCATGTTACTTATAAGATTGGGTGATAGGGTGTGACTTCTTGGAAGCACACTCTTTGACTCTCTCTGACTACTCAGTTGTGGGAAGCCAGCTGCCATGTCATGAGCACACTCAGGCAGGCAGCTGAGGGGCCCATATAAGGGGAATCTAAAACAATCAGTCAGTGTCCAGTGAGGAACCAGAACCTGCCAACAACAGTGATCAGCAGCAGATCCTCTGTGAGCTCTCCCTTCAGGTGAGTCTGTAGCACCAGGCAACAGGTTGACCTCACAAGAGATCCTGAGTCAGAAGCAACCAACTGAGCCTCATTCTGAGTTCCTGACTCATGGAAGCAAATATCTGTTGTTTTAAGCTGCTAAGAACAAGATCATATGTCTCACAGAAGTATATACCTAATAATTTAAACTAAGCCAAGCAGTACATTTCATCCTCTTACCACAGTGATAGGAATGAAATGGACAGTTGGCCTAACCTGATCTATTCAGAGAGACTGCAAAGACTTTTAGTTGGAATTCTAGAACGTGGACAGTCTTCTGTCCCCTAGATGTGAATGTTGGGGCCATTTTGTTCTGAAGGGGAAAGCCAATTGGAGAACAAAGCTGCCATTCTGAAGATGGTAGAACATAAAGAATTATGGAGACAGAGCTAGAACCCTGATTTTTAAAAAATGCTTGAAATTCCATTTTTTCTCTATATCATTTCACTTTACAAGACAAACCCTTTTATTGTTTAAACTAGTTTGATTTGGGTTTTCTGTAACTTGCTACCAAGAAATATCCTAGTGCACACATGGGTAGAAATCATGCCTTTAAATCTTAGTAAGCATCGTAGCTTATATTGTTTTATTTAGCACAAAGAAGAGTCTTATAAAACATCCTGATTCTCTAGATCTCAAGCATTTGGTCATGGATCTTGTCCAGAGAGCAGATAAAAGCCTAGAAAACAGCTTCTCTGTTAGTTTGTGAGATTCTCACATATATATCAGACAGAATCTGTGTGTGTGTGTGTGTGTGTGTGTGTGTGTGTGTATATATATATGTATATATATACATATATAAAGAAGGAATCAAAAAAGATCTTCAAAATTAGAAACAATAGTACTTGGTTATACAACTATCTTTTCAAATTAAATTTATTTCAGTGACATTGGTTAATAAATTATATAGGTTTCAAGTGTACAATTCTGTGATGCATTATATTTATACTGCATTATGTGCCTACAATACAAAGTCAAGTCTTCTTCCATCACATATATTTGATCCTCTTTACCATTTTACTTCCCATTCCTTTTCCCTCTGGTAACCACTATACTGTTGTCTGTGTCTATAAATTTGTGTTTGCTTGTTTGTTTCTCTTATTTGCTTAACTATTGCTTTCAGTTTTATATCCCACATATGATTGAAATCATATGGTTCTTGACTCTGTCTAACTTATTTCATCTTGCTATTCTAAAGATCTACATTGTCCTTTTCCCCTTTTATTACATGATTTTAAATATCATTAAGTTTCACAGGCATATGTATTTTTCAATGTTTTTATTGTTATTCTATTACTATTGTTCCAATTTTTCCCTCCTAAGCCCGCCCTCCCCTCCGCACCCCCCACTGCCACAGTTAATCTCCACACTGTTATGTATGTCCATGAGTCATTCATATATGTTCTTTAACTAGTCCCTTCCTCTTCTTCCCATCATTCCCTCCTCCCTCCTTCCTTCTTACAGCTAGCTCTCAGTCTCTTCTATGTTTTCATGTTGCTGGTTTTATTTTTCTCATTACTTTATTTTGTTCATGAGGTTCCAGTTATAAATGAGGTCATATGGTATTTGTTTTTTGCCAACTGGCTTATTTCACTTAGCATAAAAGTCTCCACTTCCATACATGCCATCACGAAAGGTAGGACTTCATTCTTTCTTTCTGCTGTGTAGTATTCCATTGTGTAAATGTATCACAGTTTTTTGATCCACTCATTTACTGATGGACACTTGAGCTGTTTCCAACACTCAGCTATTTTAAATAGTGCTTCTATGAACATAGGGGTGCATTAGTTATTTTGAATTGGTGTTTCAGGATACTTAGGGTGTACTCCCAGCAGTGGAATTGCTGGGTCATAAGGCAGTTCCATTTTTAATGTCTTGAGGAAATTCCATACAGTTTTCCACAGTGGCTGCATCAGTCTGCATTCCTACCAGCACTGCACTAGAGTTTCCTTTTCTCCACATCCTCACCAGCACTTGTGTTTGTTGATTTATTAATGATAACCATTCTGACCAGTGTGAGGAGATATCTTATTGTGGTTTTAATTTGTATATCTCTGATGGATAGTGATGCAAATAACAACATTTCATCTTTTCTTATAGCTGAGTAGTATTCCACTGTATATACCTCCTCTTCTTTATCTAGTCATCTATTGAATGACATTTGGTTGTTTTCATTGTCTTGGCCACTGTGAATACTGCAATGAACACAGGGATACATATATCTTTGCAAATAAATGTTTTGAAAATATTTTTTGGTAAATACCCACAAAAGGGGTTTCTGAGCAATGTGATAACTCTATTTTTAATTTTTTGAGGAACCTCCATACTGTTTTCCATAGTGGCTATACCAGTTTATATTCCCACCAGCAGTGAATGAGGGTTCCTTTTTCTTCACAACGGACCTGACTGGAGACCTGGCTTGCTACCTGGTTACATGTGCCCTGGCTGGGAATTGAACCAGTGACCTCTGGGTTCACAGGCCATTTCCTTATCCACTATGCCACCAGCCAGGGCTTGGTGGAATTTTTAGTATATTCTATATAAAGAATCTTGTCAATCTCATATCACCATAGCAATCTTGAAAAATAAGGACAAAATGGAAGGAATCATGCTACCTGATATTAAACTATACTATAAGACCATAGTAATCAAAAGAGTATGGTACTGGCATACAAACACATAGATCTATTGACTAGAATAGAAAGCCAGAAATAAATCTATACATTTATGGTCAGTTAATGTATGACAAAGGAGGTAAGAACATACAATGGAATAAAGACAGTCTATTCAACAAATGGTGTTGGGAAGATTGGATAAATACATGCAAAAAAAAAAGTGAAAATAGAATAGAACACCTTCTTCTTACACATACAAAGATTAAACTCAAAATGGTTTAACGACTTAAATGTAAAACTAGAAACCATAAAAATCCTAGAAGAAAACATAGGCAGTAAAATCTTGAACATTTCTCATAGTAATATTTTTCTCATATATTTTCTTAGGCAAAGAAGACAAAATTAAAAATTAACAAATGGGACTACAATAAACTAAAAAGGTTTTGCACAGCAAAGGAACCCATCAACAAAGTAAGAAGATAATCCAAGGACTGGGAAAGCATATCCACTGATAAATCTGATAAGAGAGTAATATTCAAAATTTATAAAGAATTTATAAAACTCAACACCTAAAAATAAAAAATCCAATTAAAAATGGGCAAAGGACCTGGATAGACACTTCTCCAAAGAGGATAAATGACAATAAACATATGAAAATATAATCAATGTCACTAATCACTTGAGAAATGCAAATTAAAACAATGAGATATCACCTTGCACCTGTCAGAATGACTATCATCAATAAATCAAGAACCAATAAGTGTTAGTGAGGATGTGGAGAAAAGGGAACCCTTTTGCACTGTTGGTGGGAATGCAGACTGGTGTAGCTGCTACATAAAAAACAGTATGAAGTTACTTTTAAAAAGTCAAATATGGTACTCCCTTATGATCCAGTGATTCTACTTCTAAGAATATATCTGAAGAAACTTGAAACACTAATTAAAAATATATATATATATATGCACATATATGTTCATTGCAGTCTTATTAATAACAGCCAAGATTTAGAAGATTTAGAAGATTTAGAAGCAGCAGGAGGGTCTGTTAGTAGATGGTAGATTTTTAAAAAAGCTGTGATAAATTTACATAATAGAAAAACATTCAACCATTAAAAGAAAGAATCTTACCTTTCATGGCAGTATGGAGGGACCTGGAGATTATCCTGCTAAGTGAAATAAGCTAGTTAGGGAGAGACAAGTACAATATGAGTTTGCTTTTATGTAGAATTTATTTAACAAAATAAACTGAAAAACAAAATAGAAGTAAACTTATAGATACAGGGAACAGACTGACCCTATCAGAGGGGAGCATGGTTAGGGGGCTGGGTGAAAAGGGTAAAAGAATTAAGCTAAACAAACAAACAAACCTCACATAGTTCTGGCCAGGTTGTTGGTTAGACTATTGTCCTGATACTCCAAGGCTGTGGGTTTGATTTCTGGTCAGGGCACATACAAGAAGCAACCAATGGATGCATAGGTAAGTATAACAAATTAGCTTTTCTCTCTCTCTTCCTTCTTCTTTCTCTGTAAAATCAAAACTTTAAAAAAATCTCATTGACACAGACAACCGGAAAGTGATTACCAGAGGGAAAGTGGAGTAGAAGCAGATAGAAGAGGGTAAAGGAGGGATAAATAATACAAATAGATACTTGACTTTGGATGGTAAACACACACACAAAATACAATATACAGATGATGTCTTATTGAATTGTATATTTAAAACATATAATTTTATTAACCAATTTACCCCAATAAGTGCAGTAATTTTTTAAAGAATCATGTTACCTGCAAAAACTGACTCTTACTCCTTTATTCCCAATTTGTATGTCTTTTATTTCTTTCCTTTGCCTGATTTCTCTAGCTAGGACTTCCAGTACTATGTTGAATAAGAGTTGTGAGAGAGGACATCTTTATCTTGATCCTGAACTTGGAGGAAACACTTTTAGTTTTTTCACCATCAAGTATGATACTACTTGAGTGTTTGTTATATATGAACTTTGTTACATTGCAGTACTTTCCTTCTATGCTCATTTTGAGTGCTTTAGTTATAAATGAACATTGTGTCTTGCCCAGTGCTTTTTCTGCATCTGTTGCTATACTCATATCTTTTATTTTGTTAATGTTGTGGATTGCATTGATAGATTTGGGTATTGAACTATCCTTGTTTCCCTGGAATGGACCCTACTTGACTATGATGTATCATTTTATGTGTTACTGCATTTACTTTGGGAAGTTCTCTTCAACTATTTGTTTGAATAGGCTCTATTCCCTTCTCCCTCTCTTCTTCTCATATACCTATTACACTTTTTGGGGGACTCAGTTTTCATAGATTTCTTTCATTATTTTCCTTTTTATTATATTGTATTTATTATGCTATTAGAGTTGTCCCAATTTCCCCCCCATTTTACCCCCTCCACTCAGCACCCCTCACTTCCTCAGGCAATCTCCACACCATTGTTAATGTCCGCATGTATGTAAGTTCTTTGGCTACTTCATTTCCTATACTGTGCTTAGATGCCCATAGCTATTCTATAACTACGGATTTGTACTCCTTAATCCCCTCACCTCTTTGCTCATTCCCCCACACCTCCTTCCCATCTGGCAATCATCAAAACACTCTCTATAGCAGTGATTTTGTTTCTTCTTCTTGTTTGCTTAGTTTGTATTTTTAGGTTCAGTTGTTGATAGACTTGTATTTTTTGCCGTTTTATTGTTCACGGTTTTTATCTCCTTTTATAAAAATAAGCTCCTTTAACATTTCCTATAATAAGGGTCTGTTGATGAACTCCTTTAGCTTTTTATTATCTGGGAAGCTCTTTATCTGCCCTTTGATTCTAAATGATATCTCTGCTGGGTAGAGCAATCTTGGCCAAAAGTCCCTGCTTTTCATGACTGAATATTTCTTGCCAAATCCCTTCTAGCCAAAGGATTTTTTTTTTCTTTTTTTTCTTTTTTTGAGAAATCAGCTAACAGTCTTGTGGGAATTCCTTTGTAGGTAACTCTCTGCTTTTCTCTTGCTGATTTTAAGATTCTTTCTTTATCTTTAACCTTTGGCATTTTAATTATGATGTGTCTTGGAGTGAGCCTCTTTGCATCCAACCTGTTTGGGACTCTGTGCTTCCTGGACTTGCATGCGTATTTCCTTCACTAAATTAGGAAAGTTTTCTTTCAATATTTTTTCAAATAGACTTCAATTTTTTTTTCTTTCTCTTCTCCTTCTGGCACCCCTATGATGCAAATGTTGGGCTGCTTGAAGTTGTCCAATAGTCTGTTTATACTACCTTTGTTTTTTGGATTCTTGTTTTGTTGTTGTTGTTCTGATTGGTTGTTTTTACTTCCTTATGTTCCAAACCATTATTTTGACTCCCAGCTTTATTACTTTCCTGCTGTTTCCCTGTAAATTGTTATTTCAGTTAGTGCTCACTGTATTTCTCTGTTCCTGCTAGCTTGAAGGAAGTGCCAGCCAGGAGCAACGTGATTTATCCCCTCTCTAGACTGAGACCTGTAAACTCTGGGCTATGTCCAAAACATCATCTTAGCTTTTCCTTCTTCCTGCCTTCTTGACTCACTCCCACTTAGACACTTTCAGATGTTTCAATGAGAAGATCTTTCATATATGTGTATACATGAGTATGTGTGGAGAGCAGGCAATTCTTTGTTGAATTATAATTGTTCTAGTTATTGAAAGTTGAAGGGTAGAGACCAAGGGGACTCCTCATGCTGCCATTCCTCTGGTTTCTCTAGCCCATTTTATAACAAAAGCTATCTATGTACTCTACAAATTGAGCTCTTATATTTATCAATTAGATTTTTATCTTTTAAAATGTATCATGAACATATTTTTATGCAGGTAAACACAAATATGTTAATCTGTTTGTTGAGTTCTAGTCAGAATAATCATTCTATCATTTATTTTTCCCTGTCTCTCTTCAGGGAAAACAGTGGCTCAGACTCATTAGGATAGACAAATTTTACAAAAGAATGACTTTAAAAATGAACAAACTATCCCAGCCAGGGCACATAACCAGGTTGCAAGCCAGGTCTCCAGCCAGGTTCGTAGCTGGAGGCAGGTGAAAGACAACCATACATTGATGTCTCTCTCTCCTTCTCTGCCTCTCTCCCTTCCCCTCTTTCTGGAAATAATAGATAGAATCTTTTTTTAAAAATGACTAAACTAGCTTTGGCTTTATGAAACAACTAAATGTTATTTTCCCTTGCTCAAATGAAAGTAGGGGTGGGTAAATGAAACTTGTGAAGATTCTGTGAACTAAATCAGAAGTAGCACCAAGTTTTAAGGCAAGTGTTCTATCTTGAGAAAATCCTGAGGCATACAGAGAACATTTTCTTTCAAGCTAAAGGGCATGATAGTGTGGTAGTGGTGGGCAGCCCTGAACAGGCCCCCAGGAAATCTGGGTTCCAAATCTAGTACTCTCACTGCACTTCAATAGCCCTAGGAGGGTCTCTTTCCCTCAGAAACTTCTTAGAGGTATTCTAACTCAGTTATTTTATGAGTTTTTAAGATTAGATTGAAAGATGTATTTTTTTTTAAGCACATGGAGAATCAGTCATATGCCTTCCTTCTCCGATACTTTTATTTACTTTGCTAGAAAAAAGACTGGAGAAATATAAAGCTAGGTACTTTTGAATATATTAGTTAATTTAATGGGTTTATTTAACTTAATATTTTGAAAACTAACTTTAGTGAACAATTTTAGTGTCAATCATCTTCCACAACACCACTGCTAAGTTAATGTCAATCATTACAGACCCTTGGTAAAAGTTTAGGGCTTTTGTGACCTTGAATGTTCTCATGATGGCTGAACTTCTCCTGCAAGCAATCAGGAAGATATGAATAAATCATATGTATAGGAGGGTTACATTTTTCCATGATCATTTTATTTTAATATATTCTACAATATCAGCAGTGACATTCTTGTTGTCCTACCCTCCAAGCTGGGCACATTACAACTTCAATACCACTCTGGGCTTTGAGACTAATTGTGTCCCTATTAAGAAGGACCTATATGTGATAGCTTGATAGTTGAGGCAGAGAGAATTGAGTCAAACTCTCTGATATTCTCACTTTGCCACAAATATCTGCATTTGAAATTATGCTCTTGCCTTGTTTCTTGGTGTCTGAATTACATGTTGGTTTCCTTCTTCTATGGAAAGTACATTCTATGAGGATAGGCCTTTTTGGCTGACTTTTCACTGACATAACCTCAAACTAGAGCAAAGCCTTGAATTCAGTAGGTGTAAAATAAATCATTGTTGGTTTGTTAATTAATGAACAGGGCACGGCACTATTCTGCCCCATTCAGCTGGGATTTCATCCAGTCCTAAATGCTAGTTCCAAGTGCGGCATCCAGACATTGGTCTGAAAACCTGTCATTCTTCTTGGATCAGTATGCTACCAGCCCCTGCCCTTTCTGCCACTGGAGCCCAAATGCCTGCTGCCCCCAGTGGTTGAACATCTGCCTGCCAAGGTTGCTGGGCCTGGCCACTATCATCTTTTATTTCTTTTTCTATCACCAGGGCTGTTTACCCTCATATCTTAGAGAGTCTGGCTCTGAGAACCTGTTCTAGTGTGAGATGTCTCATCCTCAGGCCCCACCCCTCAGCTTTCCTCAATCCTCACTTAGCTTACATCCAAGAGTTACATATATTTGAAACCTGGTTAATGATAGATGTTTCATTTGAACAGCATCCAACAATTCTTTTCAATCCCCCAAATGGAAAAGCTTTGCAAAAATAAGCAAGGCTCTCTGTCAGCCAAAGGGCTCATCACCAGATGCTTTTAATTCTTTTATATACCCTGGACCTTGAGCAAGTTACTAACATTCTCTGAACCTCAGTTTCTTCAACAGCAAAGCGGAATTAAAGAGTTAGCATTTGTGGAAACACATACATGGCCTTTGACACTAACAGCTATATGTAAATTAGGTTTCCTTAATTGCTTTTCTTAAAGGGAAACATAAAGGCTGGGATTTGGTCAATGTCTACTTTAGTTATCAAAGTCTTCCTAATGTGGGTGGCTTGTGTCTGATCTGCTTGCCTGGACCTGCCCATTCAGCTCCATCCTACTTTCTGATCATTGGCATTAGCATTTGACCATTCACATCTGTATTTCTGCCTGTACCCCAGTCCTTACTCTAAATGCTGATATCTACCTGAATCTCAAAATGCAGCCCCTTTGTTTATTCTGCCTTTCAGTCCCTGACATAACCAGCCCAATCATGTTCTCTTTCAGGGTTCTCTGTCTGATGCTTGTAAGATTTAGGAAATCCGACTTAAAATAGGACTTTAAAGATGCAGAGAACATCCTTCCCTTACTTGCAGTGCTTTGAAAATGACTCAAAGCAGTGAAGTTTTGAGTTTTAGGAAGTTTAGGAAGTTTTTTTCCTAAAATATTGAGTACATGTCTACTTTGGGGCTGAAACCCAGGTCTTCCAGACCTTTAGTCCCTTGATTCATTCACCTTGACCTTTGTGCCTCCCTTTCTGTGAGTTGACTGAAACTATTAGCCAGCAAATTCTTACTTCACACCTATGACAATGGAAACATTTATGAATCATTTCATAAAGGTTACAGGCTAAGAACATGCTATGTTTTGGGAGTGACTCATTTATGAAAAAGAAATATGTTCCCTGATTCCTAATCTGCTACACAAGCTTAGGTAGAGAAATTTTGACTTAATTCTGGTTTCTTGATATGAAAGTTCTTCTTTTTCTGAACTGCTTTAATGTGAGGAGTGGATATGCCTGAAATATCATTGTAATACATGTTATGTAACTAATTTGCATTGTCCTAAGTAATGCTGTTGTGCTCAGGATAGATTGTAAACTCCTAGAGACAGGCTCTTAGTCATCTTTGATCATATGATATCTAGGGCAGTGATTAGGCAGCATTTTTCTTCATGAATAAATTCTTCAGGACCAGCCTATGACATAGAAACTACAAGACTAGTTCTTCAGAACCACTCTATGGCAAATAAAATACAGGAAAGTTCAAAATGCACCCATATTTAAAAAAATATGAGACAAGCATGGGATTGCTTTGGTAGACTGATAAGAGATCTGAGACACCCCTATACATTTCTACTGCAATTAGGAAAACCTCACTTTACTCAGTAGGAAACTCCTAGCTCCAATCTTTCTTTCCTTTTTTGTAAGAAGAAACTTCTCAAACTTTCTTCTCAGCTGCTTCTCTTCCCTGAGGGGACCAGAGTAGGGATTTTTGAGCACCAGAATTTGAGCTTGTTAGGTTATATCTCTTATAATCATAGACATCAGTCATAAATGTATTCTAGAGAGATCAAAAAGCAGGGAAAAACTTCAGAACTAAGGTAAACTGTTCTACCTTGTGAGAGGTTAGGCTTTCAGTCACAGGAAGCAACTCCTTATTCTCCAAAACAGAAAATAATTATTCTTTTTTTTCCCACTAATTTTCCCTGAAGCAGAGTCAGTAGTTCTTATTGTGTGCAAGGGCCCAAAATGTACATTATCAACAAGTTATGTGAATTGCTTTAAGCCCAGAAAAAGTTCAAGGTATATGAGGACTGCCATCTGAAGGAGTGGCAAGGCAATTGTTGACTACCTTCTCCCCTGCCCTTTTTACCACCCTGAAATACTCCATTCTTTATCAGTTTGCAGGACTGGATTCACAAGTGGCCTTCTGTTCAAAAAGCAATACTCTTGTGGTTGAACCCAATGCCTGCAGCATGTGCAGTTTGTCACGTAAGATTCACGCTTTCTCACCCACAACCAGACACCAATAAATACATCTAGGTGGATCCAGGAACATCTTTTATTAGACTTAACTTTTTAGTCAATGCTCACGCATTTTTTAAAAAAAGACAGAATAGCAGTTGTTAAATAGAAAAGTCTTTTGTTGTTAAAAACTGAAGGTTTAAATTCCTAAAAGATTTTAAAATTTAATTTTACATATGCTGTAAACTGAGTTTTAAGCAAAGAGTAATTAAGTCTATCATTGTTTTTGACACCTTCAAATTAAGAGTAGCAGAGCATAAAATGGTGAAATAAATTTAAATAGCATTAGATTTACAGATCTCTAGATTATATCTATAATATATTTCTTTACAAAAGGGAGCATATTCTTCTAAAACTTTTAAAGATGCTTTGTATTCTTTTGAAGCACTATCTCTCTATTTCTCTCTTTCTTAACTCTTGTCATTTTCATTTATTCAGAAGGAATATTTAAACTCAGGTTAATGAGACGTACTTTAGGATGTACATCTTAAAATGATGTACATTTTTTTCTTTCACATACATTTTTTTAAGTTCAATAAATAGAGTTTGCTTAATAACTTACTGACAGCATTTTTGCAAATGTTAACTTACCAAAGGGGTGTGTAGGCTGTTTTATTTTGTTTTGTAGACTTGGCATGTAATTTTGCTTCACCCCTTTAATTGAATGTGTGGGTTATGAGTGTAGCCTCATTTTAGATCTGAATTGGGTTACGTCAGAGGAAAACATTGGCCATTGTAGAAAATCAGGTAAAAGCAGCCCCACATGATAGAATTTAGAGGAAATGCTTTATATAGGAGCATGGCTCATGAAGAAGAAACCAGTTTATTTTTTGGTGGAGCCCAGTTACAGTTGAGAGATTTAGGCATTTCTACTCAAAGAGAATGGCAGTGGGTTTAAAGAACAAAGTATAATAATACTATTTGAAATTATAAATATAAATTGAACCAAACATTCTTTAATGTGTTTATCCGTTCATCATTTAAAGTTGATTCCAGTTGATTCATTTAAAGAGTGTTTCTCTACCCAACAAGGTATTTATGGGTGAATTTAAAATGAGTACTCTATAGATTTTTTGTTTATAGTAGACTCAACTTCTCCAATTCAATTCTGACCTTCCTCTGGCCACCTTCCTTCTCTAACCTTTGTCTATTTCTTCACCCTTGTTTGCCATTTTTGTTATTTTTTATTTTTAATCTTTTTAAAAATCCCTGATTAGTTGCTTAACTCCAAATTTATGTCTCTGTTGTCCCAGCACTTTAATTTCAGATCTTCACATCTGGAACAGTAATTCTAGTAACCACCAACTTCATTTTGTCAAGTGTCACAACATGCTCTGTTTTGACAGGTCCAATGGGAATAGTTTCTAAATGAAGGAACGTTATAGTTGGATGACTGGGGCACAATTTGCAAACTAATCCACACCTCTGCTCTTAGAATATACTTTGGAAACCATCAATTATAGACTTATTAATTAGAATCTTATTTCCTTATATCTATTATGTCCTACTCCAAAATTATGAAATCTCATCTCTCTTCATGTTGGAGAAATATTTGCTTGGAAATCAAAAGACTTTATACATGAGATCAACTCAAGATTATTGATGTATCATGGGATGCAGTTTGTGTTGTGGTGTCATAAGGATTTTATTCTGGGAAACTCAGTAGTATGAAATATTAGAAAAAGTAATGCAATACAAAATTTGCTTTAATTAAACAAGTATGAAGGGGGTATATTGCTGATTGCTGAAAAAATAACAAAATTTAAAAGAAGACTTAGTCTCTAAATGCAGAAGCTTAGAACTCAGCAGGAGAGATGCACAAATACATAAATATAAGTCAGATTATAAGTTACAAAAGAAAAATAAATGAAAATACATGTATTAGTAATGTACAACAAGTAGAGGTTAACTTTAACCAAGAGGATCTCTAAAGGTTATTAGAAAATAAAGGAATAGATGCATGTGCTCATATTACAGGCAGAGGAACCAATTTGAGCAAGGAAGCTGATAATTTGCCAACTTCATATATTCATTTATTCATCCAACCTTCATTATTGATCTACAAAATGCTGGCTGGCACTAGCGAAATGGAAGGTGCATGTCTTTGTCAACAAGGAGCATTTAATCTGGTAGGGAGGAGAGGTACAGACAATTACAACTTGATAACTGAGGTAACAGGGAAGGGCAGGCTTAGAGGTTTTATCTGAAGCAGTGATTTCCCAGAATCTCCTGGAGATATTTTAAGAAATTATGATGCCTGGAAATCACAATCTCTATGGGTACCAACTTTTTCATTATTTTTCTGATGATCAAACTGTTCAATTTTAGAATCAATCAACCATGAGGTAACAAAAACTGAGTTTAAAAGAAGGTAAAGAGGAAACAACTTAGGCAGAAATCTTATAGGTAGAGAGGGAAGAGTTTTCTTCAGATGCTGGAGAGAGTTTATTGGTGTAAAGGAGCTGCATGCGAGTTAGGAGTCATAACATGTGAATCTAGTGATGAAGAGAAGGGTCAAATTGAAAAAGATCTGCGTGCCATGCTAAATACTTTATATTTTATCCTGATAGTAATGGGAATAATTTAAAGGGAAATAGTGAGCAATGTGGCAAAGGAGGGACCAAGGAGTTGCCACTAATGCATCTGATTCTCAAGGAATTTTTTTCTGATGTTTAAGTTCTGTGGTTGTAACATTTCACTAGAGCGAGTGGGGGTCACATGATTAGTCTTTCTCTGTCATAGAAGTGTTTACTCTTAGATTTCACTTTGGACTTTATGGCTTTTAGTTAGTTTGATCTCTATAAATCAGTTTAGCTTAGTGGAACTTAGTTAACCCCTGGTTAAAAAACAAAAACAGTGTTTTGATAACTCTGTTTAAAGTCTCCTTTGATATACAATTAAATTATAGTTAGTACTTTGTAGTCTATGTATGTCATTACTAATCATCATATGCATTGATATCTGCATGTTCTAGTGAGTGATTTCTGATCACACAATAAATCCAGTAACATTTCATCCTTAAGCACTGGCTATAAACAAGGTGCATGTGCAATGCCCTGGAAAACAAGAGGAGAGAAGGTGCTCTTCAAGCCCTTATGAATCTCAAAGGCAGCACAGAAAGTGAAAAGTGAAGGAGGTTAGTATCATATCACTCAGGAATGGTTGTATCTTAGGTAAGCTATTTTCTTAGAGCCTCGTTTCTTCCCCTGAAAAATGAGACAGCTGAACAGTATTATCTCTAAGGCAGCCTTCCAGTGTTAGCCATGAGTTTCTAGAGAAAGGAGTGTGGTGAGTACCAGGAAGAAGTCTACCTTATCCAGTGCAATGATTTTCAGCCTATTTCATCTCATGGCCCACATAAGCAAATTACTAAAATTTTGTGGCACACCCCAAAAGATATTATGTTAGGTGACAAAACAAATAGGTATAGTTTTGATCCATTCACACTAGGTAATTATTATTGTGTTGGCTGTTGTCATTTTTTAATTTGACAATCTAAGGCAAAAGAGGTCAATGGCCCTGACTAAATAGTCAGGTATTGCATGTTTTAAAAATTGTTGGGGCACACTGGTTGGAAATCGCTAGCTAGTTGTAGTAGGACCATGTTTTCTAGAATCAATCAGACCTGGAACCCTGGCTGCATTTGTACGAAGTTATGAAATCCGAGACAAGTTAAAATGTGACCCTAATCATCTGTTTCCTCATCCATAAAATGTATATTTATAACAGTAATTACCTTTTATTATTGTTGGACAAATTGAAAGAAATGTTTGGGAAAAAATAGCCCAGTTCATGGCATACAACAAGCCTTCAAAAATGTTATTAATAGTACAAAGAGTTAACATTAATTCAAAGAAGAGATTATGTACAAAGAGGGACCTCACACTGCACTCATGAAAAGATAACATGCAAAAAAGTTCCTTGAAGATGGAAGAGAATCTCAGCAGGTCTGCTTGGGAGATGAGAGAGAAGAAGCAAGAGAGGGAAAACCTCCTTTACAAAGGAGGTTAAAATTGCACATCATTTCCTCATACGTATAAAACAGGATACAAAGTACAATAGAGCCTTTCACCTTCGTAAGTGATATCACTCAATTTCAATGCCTCCCTGAGGGCAGATTGGTTGAAACTATCTCACTGATAAATTCAGATAAGTAAAGTGACTGGCTTCATAATTTCGGTAAAGAGTTTTCCTAATATTGGGATGATAATCCAAGTATCTTTTGAGTGCCAGGCCCTGATTCTATTCTATTGAGTGGGGATAAGGATCTTATATCTGAATCCTGCATTAGGATCTTCAGAAGTTAAGATATTGGACAGATAACAGGTAGAGCTGAGGCCTGTCCCTGAATGTTTGCTTGAACATTTGCCAGGTTTAAGTGGGTTGTCTCTCCTCAGCAGGACCCCCATTTCCCTGACTCATCTACATTGGCTTTTCTAACTTCCTTGGGATGATATTTACAATGATCAAATTTATTAGACAATTCTTAAAGTTGTATTTGTATCATATATGATAAGAAAATCTAAAGTATACCTTAGAGTAAAATCAAGTATATAGAATTTCATCTCAGTATTTTCTACTATTAAAATACCTACTTTAAAAAAAAAAAAAAATACCTACTTTTTAAATGTAAAATATAATCCAAATAAACTATATTCTTACGGGACCACCTTAAAGGGACCTCTTTATCTGACAGAGAGACAAGAAATATTTACTAAGACCCTAAATGTTATTGAATCTTCTTCCCCAACTAGAATATTTTGCTCTTTGATGAATTTCTCTTTTTTTTAAAGATTTTATTTATTATTTTTAGAGAGAGGGGGAGGGAGAGAGGCAGAGGGACAGAGACATCAATGTATGGTTGCCCTTCACCGACCTCCAGCTAAAGACCTGGCTTGCAACCTGGTTATGTGCCCTGGCTGGGAATTGAACCAGCGACCTTTGGGTTCTCAGGATGATACCTTATCCACCATGCCACCAGCCAGGGTTTCTTACATTATTTTAAAAAATTATTTGATTGATTTTATGTTCCAATAAAATGATAGAATTTTAATTAATAAAGTCTTGTTTTATATTACCTAAAAATAGCAATAAAATCTTCAAAATGTTAAAATGTTAAAATTTCTCAAATTTTAGAAAGGGAATCATTAACAATTTAATATGATACATATAGTGATATAATAAAGAGTGAAACATATGAAAGTATAGAATTTGTCTCAGAGCAGTGCATTTCCTGAATGCAGCTGGATAATTTGAATAAATTATTATTGGTACAGCTTTGCAGTTAAAAATCATGAGTAACAGATTTTTTAAAGGAGCCTTTAAAAATATATATTTTATTTATTATTTCTAGAGAGAGAGGAAGGGATGAAGGCAGAAATGGGGAGAAACATCAATGTATGTTTGCCTTTCACCTGCCTCCAGCTAAGGACCTGGCTGGAGATCTGGCTTGCAACCTGGTTATGTGCTCTGGCTGAGAATTGAACCAGCAACCTTTGGGTTCACAGACCGGCACCTTATCCACTATGCCACCAGCTAGAGTCTAATGAATTTCTAGTGTCTAGCATGATGGCGGGCACATAGAGTTCGTTCATTCATTTATTCATTCTCTCAACATATATTTATGAATACCTAGCATTTGGTAAAGCTAGCCAACAATCTCTGTTTCCATGGAACTTAAATTCTTATATAAACACTCAAGTGTGTGAGCTCTACAGTGCAATCACTGTGCTTCGTGTTGTTGAGCATTTAAAGCACAAGCCAAAAAAGAAAAAAGATTCCTACTCCCAAGTTGTGTATAGGATGCTTGTCACAGACTTATTCCTCAATAATGTGATGTACATTCACACCCCTTTGCCTTTGCTCCAGATGTTTCCCTTGCCAGGAACACTTTGTTCCCTTCTTTTGTGATTACCAAATTCTTATCCTTTAAGAACCAAATCAACCATCATCTTTTCCAAGAAACCTTTTGTAACAATTGACTAGAGATATTAGTTATTCCATCACTAATCCTCCAAAAACATTGTTCAGAAACATATTTCAATGCAAAACCTTTGTTTTTATCTAATTATCACCTATATGTCTATAAGTTTATCTATCTACCCACCTATACATCCATCCTCTCTTTTGATTGCTAATTTATTGAATTGTGTTTTATCGATATGTAGACATTAAGTGCCTAACCTAATACTTGATACATACTTTCTACTTGTTAAATTCTTTTTTTTATGTTTGTTTTATTTTGTTAAACTTCTTGAGACATCGAACTAACATATAGAAAATCTGAAACAATGACATGCTGAAGTATGTGATTAGAGGTCCAACCAGACAAAGATGATAATAAGCTAAAGATATCAAGTTAGGCTTTATGAAGTTAGTATTCCTCCCTTTGTTGATGATTAAGATTATAATAAATGGCAATAAAAATAAAACATTTCAGCCATAAGAAATAAAATATACATATATTCAGAGATGAAAGTAAATAGAGGTTAAAAAAGAAATTGCATCATGATTAGAGTGGAAGCTTCATTGAGGACTGAGAGGGCAAAGAGGGAATATTAATTTTCTTATAAGATGTACATTAGCCAGTATTTTACAGAGAAACAGAACTAACAACATACATATGGTGGATAAGCCATGTAAGGTGAATAGGCAAAGTGGAGACTCAGGGGAACTAGTGGCAAAGTCCAAAAATCTGAGAACCATGAGAGCCGGTGATATAGTTCTCATCTGAAGGCTGGCAGTCTCTAGACTAAGGAAAAGGAGCAAATGTTTCATTTCAAGCCTGAAAGGGGAAGAAAAGCTAACGTCCCATTTTGAGGGCAGTCTAATGGGAGGAATTTTCTCTTACTTGGTGGGGTTTAGCCTTGTTTTTCTATTCAGACCTTCAGTATATTGAGTAAGACCCACTCACATTAGGGAAAGCAACCAGCTTTATTTATTTATTTATTCATTTTAAACTATTTTATTTATTATTTTCAGAGAGTGGGGAAGGGAAGAAGGCAGAGAGGGAGATAGACATTAATGTATGGTTGTCCTTCACCTGCCTCCAGCTACAGACATGGCTTGAAACCTGGTTATGCACCCTGACTGGGGAATCAAATCAGCAAACTTTGGGTTTGTAGGCCAGTGCCTTATCCACTGTGCCACCAGCCAGGGCATCAACTGGCTTTATTTAGTCTACTGATTTCCCTATTAATCTCACTCAAAACTACCCTCACAGGAACACCCAGAGTAATATTTGACCAAATATTTGGGCACGCTGTGGCACATTCAAGTTGATGCATAAAGTTAACTGTTACCAGACATACAAAAAAAAAAAACAAAAAATATGAGGAAAGAAAAATTTCATCTAGTATTAATAGGAGGCTTTCTAAATAACAGACATCCAAAAGGATATATAAAGTTGGAATAATGGATCTGGGGTTCTAAGAGGCGGTCATATCTGAGGACAAAGCAGCATGAGGAAAGGTATAAATCAGGAAAGGACAGGGAGTGGCAAAATGCCCCATCATAGCTCCCCTGCCCTTAGCAATCAAGTCCTTTGCATTTCTGTTCTCTTCTCACTTCCTCCTACTTTTCCAGCTCAAGGCTGACCGTAAAAATATGTACTGCTGGATATATAAGATATAAATAAATTATGAAGATTAAAAATTAAACTGATAGATTTGTTTCTAATCGAGTAGAATTTTGGGTCACATGCCAAAGAATTAAAGGTACAATCAAGGCATGAAGTTGCTTTCTCTTGGTGGGTAGAAGGAAACAGGTCTTGTGAATTCACTGACACAAGGTAGAGTCTCAGGAACCAGCACTGAGTAGGAATGAGATGAGATTAGTCAGGTAATTCAGGAGGGTGAGTACAAGCTGTGCCCGAGAGAGGGCCAAAGGTAAAGTTTGGGGAATCCAGTCAATTTTCAAGTCCAAGGGTCAGTACTGGGGTTCAAGTGATAGTTAAACTCCAGAATTCTGAATTCAGGAAGATAGTGGCATGGGGTTATGTGGGTCAAAGAGCAACAGGAGAAATGAAGAGATAGGACACAAGGCCAATTCCTCAAATATAATAGATTGGCTAGAAATTTATATTTGATTTCTTGTTCCTGGTTTAAAGGCTAAGGATTAGGGCAGATAGGTATTTGACTTATAGGTAGCAGTAAAAAGAGGTGCTACCTGGTCTGTCTGCGACTTGATCACTTGATCTATTATCTAAAACCTTCAGTGTCCCTCAACAAATAGCAAGTAAATTCATGCTCCTCAATCTGAAATGGGAGCTCTTTTACAATATGGGTATGGCCATAACCTTCCAGTCCAGCTTCATCTTTCTCTACTGTCCTAAATATTTTAAACCCCATGGTAGCAGAACACTCACTGCTTCTTTACCTTTCACTTTGTCCTCCTGTCCCTACACCCTTGATAAAATTACTTTATCATTGATGTCATTTAGCACTGGTGTATTGAATGAAATGGCAAGTTAGTTATAGTTATCTACAGTCTTAGGTACTGTCTTTGGGCACTTGTCCTTCCAAATATACCAAGTTAAGAATACATCTGAATTGTAAAGGTGGACACAAAAGCATGACTAAGCACACATGTGACAGTTTATAAGAGCATATCTTACAATTTTCTGACAATTCCAATGTTTTCTGGCCCAACATGGGTTAGGTATACATTGAACATTACTCACTATTTACATAGCCTTTGGTATTTAAAAAGAAGAGCTGAAACTGACTCCTAACTCGGTAAGTTAACACTTAACTTTGGGAAGAGAAAACAAGAAGAAAGTGCAAAGTGGTGTGAAAAAAATTAATAATGGCCGATTGAAATTAATAATAGTCAATTGAAAAAAAAAAGTTTAACCTGTGAGAATAAAACTGATTTTGACGGACTCATTTAAATCCATTTTAACAATGAGGATAAGAATATATGTGGAAGATCATAGGCCATTCAAGAGAAAAAGTTCTATGTTAGGCTGGCTTCATGGGTTACCTGTTAAAGGGAGTAAAATGCTAACTTTTAAAACTTATTCCATTGTGGCTCATATAAAACACCCTGATGGCTTCATCATACTGTACCAGGATGAGCATCTTATTTTTTCAAGTGAAATAAATTACAGAAAGAGAAACTATATATATATATATATATATATATATATATATATGGCTCCTGAATTTGAAGTATGATTTTTGATGAATGACTTATGAAGTCATCTCTAAAGTTTGACTTAAATATTACTCAAATTCTATACAAAATAAAAGATAAAGTAAGAGTATGAAATTTCCAGCTCTGGCTGACATGGCTCAATGAATTCAGTGCCAGCCTGTGAATCAAAAGGTCATTGGTTCGATCCCTGTTGGGCACATGCTTGTGTTGTGGACCAGATCCCCAGCTGGGGGTGTTTGAGAGGCAACTAATCAACGTATCTCTTGAACATGGATGTTTCTCTCCCTTTCTCCTTCCCTTCCTCTCTCTCTGAAAATAAATAAAATAAAATAATATAAAACTTCCAGAGCCCCATGCTCCCCCAAGTGTTTTCCAAATTCTTTCTCTGTTTCAATATCTCTAATGTCAAAAAACCCACCAGATTAGATCACTTCCCTTTCAGTCAGTTCTAATTGTTGGAAAGTTCTTTAAGCCTCGTCTGCTTTTCTGTGCTTTTACAGTATTTTCTGAAGGCTTCTAGGAAGACAATCATTCCTATTCCATACGGCAGCCTTTTTATTATTTAAAAACCACTGTCACATTCATTATCTCCTCTATTTAAACTTAAAATACTCTCTTCACCCCAACTTCCGTCAGTCATATCTAATAAGAGATGGTTGCCAATCTCCTCCCTAACTTCTCTAACTGGAACTCTCTTCTCCAGTTTAATCTTAAGTAGTGGCATTTGAGAGTAAACATAGCAAATCCAGAAGTTGTGTTTACTATCAAATCTGGATAAGCACCAGAGTTCCAGCCTACCATGCAACTCTGTGTAACAGGTTTTTCCATTGAAATTATTTTAGTATCACTTTGAACTTCAGTCATTTGACAATAGATACCACACTTCAAAAATGAGATGAGAAACTCCAGGGAGGGGCTGCAAAAGAGATATTTTAAAACTGGTTACCCTACTTTTAATGAAATAGCTAGCTATCTCAGCTCTGCCCTTTTCACTGGCATCCCAGAAAGGGGGAAAAAAAAAGGAAGAAAAGGAAGGAGGTGAGGGAGGGAGGAAGGAAGGAAAAAAGGAAGAAGGAAGGAAGGAAGGAAAGAAGGAAGGAAGGAAGGAAGGAGGGAAGGAAGGAAGGAAGGAAGAAAAAAATAAAGGAAATGTTAATTCCAATAAAGGAGATAAAGCCCTGGCTGGTAGCATAGTGGATAAGGCGCCAGCCTGCTAATTCAAAGGTCACTGGTTTGATCCCCAGCCAGGGCACATAACCAGGTTCAAGCCAGGTCTCCCCAGGTCTGTAGCTGGAGGCAGGTGAAAGGCAACCAATCATTGATGTTTCTCTCCCTCTCTGCCTCTCTCCCTTCCTCTCTCTCTGGAAATAATAAATAAAATCTTTAAAAAGAAAAAAAAGAGATAAACATCAGGGGATATTTTTGGAGAGAGCTATTGAGACCCACTTCTCTGCCAGCATGAAGGGTGAGAGTTCTTGTACCTCACTTTAAGCCTAGGGAAAGGAGTTTCAACTATTTCAACTCATCATGAAGGCCTGGTATTTGTTCCCTGGATCTCAAGAGACATAATGGACTGCTGTATGTCTCAAGCAAAAATAAATCTAAAGGGTAGAAACTATGGTCGGTGCACTGCTCTGAGGCCTGTGTGATCTCATATATATAATGGACTTGGCCTACATACAGGGGTACAGATATTTATACCTCTGGAATGAGGCTGCATCTATGTGCCTTGAAATATAGAAAGAATTTGTATTACCTAAGAATGACAGAAATGTCATGAGACTTATCCTAGATTTTATCTAAAAGGCAAGGGAAGAATCGACTCAGACCGAATGAAATTGAAGATTGGGAGAGATAAAAATAAAATTGGTTCATGATTACACCTTTTGTTTCTTCTGTTTTCAGTTTGCTAAGTTGTTTTATATATCATACACCTATACATGTATATGCACATACAAAGATGTATATATACACATACATATACTATGTATATGCATGCACATACTTTTTTGTTGTTTTTTTAAAGATTTTTTTTTTTTTTATTTTTAGAGAGAAGGGGAGGGACAGAGGCAGAGATGGAGAGAGACATTAATGTGTGGTTGCCTTTCACCTGCCCCCAACCACAGACCTGACTGGAGACCTGGCTTGCAACCTGGCTATGGGCCCTGGCTGGGGAATCAAACCAGCGACCTGCATGCATATACTTATACATACATATGCATATGAGGAAGACCAAAACTCCCCAGAATTTACTTATAAAAGTGTATATTTATTTTTACACGTTTAGACTTAAGTCACCTTCAAAGTACTCTCTGTCTGATGCAACACACCTATTGAGACATTTTTCCTCTGCTCAAAACATTTTTTGAACTTGTTGATTTTGATGCCTTTTAGTGCTTCTGCCATTTTTTGTTTCACCTCTTCCACATCTGCAAAAGGTTTCCCTTCAGGCACTTTTTTCATCAAGGAAACAAAAAACATCTCTTGGAGGTGTGATCGGGTGACTAGGGAGGGTGGGGCAGGGGGGGTCATGTTGTTTCTGGTCAAAAACTGCTGAACACTCAGCCTGGTGTGGGCAGGTGCACTTGTAATTCTCCCAGCATGAAATGGGCAAAAGTTTTGAAAGAGTCTTCAAAAAAATTCACCGAAGCCAAATGCAGCTTCTCACAAACACCAGCTGGTGCACTGATACAGATGGGAGCACTCATTTAGCGGGGGAATCTTGTACTACGAGGGGCCTGCCCTCCAGAAGATACTTCCATTGGGGGGGGGGGGTTCATACGCGCGCGCGCACACACACACACACACACACACACACACACAGTACATATGTAGAAGAGCAAGGTTGTAACGTAAATAACGTAATAGCTATAATTTGTTGATTATGTATTATTTCCAGGTACTATATCAAGACCTTCACAGATGTTATTGATTTTTCACAGCCATCTTAGACAGAATTCATTATTCTCAGTTAATTGAGTAAGCTATTAAGCAGCTGGCCACAAAGCTCACATATATTAATGTCTTAGCCTGAACTCAGGTCTGCTTGACTCTGAGGTGCGAGCTTTTAACCACTGGTTCATTTTGCCATTAATTACAGTCAGCACGGCCTTTGACAACAGCAGCTGATTATATTATTTAAGTTGTTCCGATGGGCACCAGGCAATTAAAAATGAGTGAGAGGACTGTTCAGAACTTGTAGTATAAATCAGCATATTCCTCCTATGGAATATAAAATTAGAGAAGGGACCATTTGGGACACTAACAGAAAGAACTGAGTTAACAGAAAACACGTGTTTCTCAATTGAAAATGCGGAGCTGCTTCCACCTGCAGGACAAAGGGACCATTGCAGTGCTTTTAGTATTGCAATTAACCTCCCTTCAAAGAGGAACTCCCAGGGTGCCAGGCTGAGGGCGGCACTCACCTCATTATCAGGCAGCTCTGAAGTTCCAAGCAGGAGTGATGCAGATACCAGGTGAGCAGGAATGCAGTTCACAGGAATTGACCACATGTCTTGGGATTGTGCAGAACAGAGCTCTGGTACTGCAAAGATGATAAGCCACTTCTGCCAAACCTAGTATTTATCCTGGGGGACCCGGATGATTCAGAAAGAGCAAGACCAACATCACCTCCGCTTCTGTACCATGTGGGGCTGTGAACCAAATTCAATTGAACAGAGATTTGTTAAGAGCCTACTACTCGTCTGGCAGAATTTTAAGCCTTTGAGATGCATTGGTGAAAAAACAAAGCTGTCTGTCTTCAAGGGGTTTAGATGAGATCACACGTTTGACAATACGTTGTAAATGCTACTGAGCCATAGAGTGCTCATTGTCCTTTGTGCTTATCCCACATTGGGAAACCTGCATTTTTCTACCTAATGTATCTGTGCACTATTACTGGGAGTGGTACTCTAACTCGAAGCTGTAATTACAATTACCTGAATGGAGTCCTTCACTTCAGCCTATGAACCTGGTTCTGGTCCCCTCACTGTAGCTTCTCCAGGACAGGGACCAGGTCTTCCACCTTCTGTTTTCTCTGTGTCCCCCAGACCTAATATAGTCCTGGAGTTACTGTAGGCTCTGAATGGAATGAAACTAAATGAGGCTCGAATTGATAAAGTAAAATATTGGAAGGTAGAGCATGGACAGAAAGTGGAAGCGATGTGTCTGTATACACTCGTGAATGACCTGTTCTGCCTCTGTGCCCTCTGTCCTCACAGCTCCCTGCACATTTGTTTCTTCTTAGAAGTGCCTTCACATCCCACGCATAACAGTCCTTCCTACAGTGTTAGTCTTCATGGCTCTCCTTTCTCACATCTCTTCATATTATGGCCTCATTCACAGAAATTAACATTTACACATGATTGTCTTGGGCTGGTCTCTGAAAGTGTAAGTATACAATGCTAAGTACAATGTTGGCAAAGAAATCAGTCATTACAGTCTATGTCTTTCTTTTGAAAGAATCTCTGATTTTCAGAGATCAATGTGTACATGTGTATGTTTGCATGTAGAATGTGTTCATTAACTCAATGTCTTTTCCCTTCCTTAAACTTTTCCATTACATTCTGATATTTGGTTTTGGGTTGTGCTTTTCATACTAGATAGGGAAGTTTTTACCGCAGAGGTAATTCTGGAACCTCCCTTCACACAGCTTTAATCTGTAAACTGTAGTGTATGACTCTGAAAAGTAGTATGCTGATTTTCATGCAGATTTTTCTTTCCTTCTTTTTCATTTTTCAAAGCATGATCACCTGTTTCAGAATCAGAATTTTATATAAGACAAATATAAACGTTAGTTCCTGCCCTCCACTCCCAATTTCCTGAGTCCAGATCTCTAAGGGGTGAGCTCCCAGGCACATTACAGCCAATGGCTTTGGAGATACCAGAGTTCACTCAGGTTTGAGAGCCGCTGCCCCGGGGGCACTGTGAGCAGGAAACTACACTGTGAAAGGTCCTTGGGTGGAAAGCTAGCAGCTAAGTCCAGAACTTTTCCTGTAATGGGCATGAGCTTTTGGAATAAGTTTCCTCTCCCAGGTTAATAGAGCATGAACATTTCAGGACACAGGAAAAGATTCGCTTGTGAGTCACCAAGGCAGTATGTGTGTATTGCAGCTGACTTACGCCACAGATAATTGAATTATCTGAATGAGCACTTTTGAAGATAAGTATTATTTTCACAATCATTAAGTCAAGTAAGTAAGCAAAATTGAAAGCATCTTTTATGTACCTCACAAACTAATAATAACTACTATTAATGTGTACATCCTTACTTATAGCAATAATTAGGTTTATATTCTAAACCAGCTTTTAGATTTAATTTTACATTTAAATTTACCTTTTATGTGCTTTAATACAAATGAATTAAAATGAAGAAATAAGAAGTTTTAATCACAAAAGTTATTATTTTAACATATTCTTGAAGGATGTGGTATCAATACTGATTTTAGCCTTTTACCCTAAATGCAATGACCAAATCATTATTAAATAGAAAAAAGTTATTTCTTCATGCACTGTTACTAAAATAACTTAATGGTTGATTCTTTTCAGAGTAATGACCTATTATGTTTCTAGTCATCTTCCCTGTTGCTCTTTTTCTTCTCAATTTCTCTCTTTCCCTCACCTTTCTCATTCTCTCTTGCATTGAGAACCATGTAAAATATTTTTATTATTATTATTGAAATTTGTATTTTACTATAGGGAAGTATGTTATATAATGATAAAATAAGCATGTATATGTTCTTTTAAGTATTATTAAAAGACTACTAGTTATGGAATTTTTATACCTAAGGCTACCCATTCAGGTGTAGGTAAAACTATAGTTACCCCCACTATATATATATGTGTGTGTGTGTGTGTGTGTGTGTGTGTGCATGTGTGTATTTTCTAAAATTATCAGATGGTTTTTCAGACACATTTTCAAACATTGGGAGAAAAGTGATCACATTTCTTGTTAATATTTATCACTTAACTATTTTTGTCAGACGCTACATGATTTAGAGTCACCATGTCATTTAATTTCCACAAATATGAAGAAAGTATTAAAACTCTCATTTTATAGTAACTGCAGCCCAAGCACCCGCAGCCTATAAGCTTCAGAGCAAGTCTCCCATCCAGAGCTGTCTGGATAAAAATGTGCTTTCTTTTTGGCTCTGTGATGCTGAAAGGTTAGGAACTGTGGCTCCACCTGGGGCCCAGGTGCTGGAAGCCCTTCGTGGGGCTGTTCTGCCCAACACTTTGGAATGTAAACTCCCTTGAGCAAGCACTTGTTTGGCATAGTTTTACCAGTGCAGTGGCCTGTCTGTCTAAGGTAGTTGGCGAATATTAAAATAGTCCTAATAATAAAATAGCATTCAGTCAACCGTGTAGCCTCCTTAGGGAGGGGGAGGAGAATAATAGCTTACTTTCCCTGGAGGGCCTGAGAAAGATCAGTTTACAGGCATCAGCCGGGCATGACCCTTCTTCCTTCTCTCCATCTTGGGGCTGGCAAGTGCCTTGGTGACCAGCATCTCACATTAGCTGGTGGCCTGGGCAGAAAGAACACTTAACCAGGCCTCCTTTGCTCTCCCACAGAAAACATACAGTCCTTTCACTGACCTGGCTTCTGATTGGAGGCTGGTGGTTTCAGATAATGACCTCCAGGACCCCTCTGTGGGTTACAACCTGTTTGTATAACTCTTGCCGCAACTCAAGACACTGGCAGTGGTGTGTGAGGTTTTGGAAAAGACCAGTTGTTTTACATCCGCAGGTACCAGAAACCTGGGAGAGTGACAGTGTTCCAGATACCTGAGTGGGCCACAGGCTGGCAGCTCCTCATGTGCCCCGTCCATTCCGCCGTTCGCTAAGATGAGGGATCTTCTTCAGTATGTGGCCTGCTTCTTTGCCTTTTTCTCTACTGGGTTCTTGGTTGTAGCCACCTGGACAGACTGCTGGATGGTGAATGCCGATGATTCCCTGGAGGTAAGGAGTCAGCAACTTCTTTTTCTCCCCCAACCCCTTCCCAATTTTCTCAATTCCCCACTGCCTCCCTGTGTTCACTGGGATTAATGATTATAACAACCAACATGGACTGATCAATTCTTTATTTACATTTACTGAGTCTTCACTATTCCATTTTACAGACAAAGTAACAGAATAATCCCTGTTTTTTTCATAAGGATAAATTCATACAAGGTTAATGATATAATCCTTGTTGCTGAGCCCTTCAGAAGTTCACCTTTTCCATTGTGCATGTTCCAATTTAGATCATGTTCCAGCACATCCTTTCTTAAACATAAAATTGCTAACATTGATGACAGCATTAAGAGTAGTATGATAAGATTTTCTTTTAGCATGGTAATCTAAGAAATTGAATTGAATAATCAAACTCAAGGCAGGTAAAACCTACTCAATTAGTATGCTATGGAAAGATATTATTTTAAGATGTGTCCAAGTAGGAGAAAACATTCTGAGGGAAATCTCTCTTTCTACTGTGTTCCAAGGTATGGGGAGCAGATATGGATTTAATAAAGCCCTTCTTAAAAATGAGTTGCCCTTGGGAACCAAAGTTATTCAATAATGAGTGAGTGGTTGACATTTGAAGATTTATTTTTCTCAGTGGAGAAGCTCAGAAAGAAGTAATTCTGAAGTTTAAAAGCATTTCCTGTGGCTGTTAGAATCTGAGAGACTGAGTAAATATCAAAATCAGCTACTATTCATTAGGAAAATTTCAGAAAGTATAGGTAAGGAAAAGAAACCCCAATATATTAGAAACTCCAATAAAAAATATATAACAATCCAATATGATCTCTTTGTACATTCTGAAGGGAACAACTTGTTCTAAAAATGTTAAAATGTAACTTCTCTCTAATTTAAGAAAGATACCTGACAGCAAGTGCATATATATATTTTTTCTAATTTTATTTATTCAACTCTCAAATTGGAATTAAAAATGGAAAGCAAATAGTCTTTCTATTTTGCTGTGCATTTTTCCTGCCTTTTTTTTTTCTTACTTTTAATTTGCCCCTGACTGCTACATGGCATTTCAAGACCAATGGAGTTATAAATACATCTTTAGTGCTAAAATTTTTTTGAAAATTTTTATGGAATTACCTACTGCAAATATGTCTTCTATACAAAATCCAGTGATGCATATTGTCTGTTCATGCACATAAGCAGTGAATACAAACAACACCCTTTCAAGAATGCTCAGGAAAAAGGGCAGATAAAAAAAGACTGCCGCAGTCAGCTTGCGGGAATCTGGACAGTCAGTAATGGGTAAATAATACAGAACTATATTGGACTTGAGCAGATTCACAAATGTGTTTAAAAATATACAAAATTTTATTTGAAAACATTGTTAAAATATTTTCTAAAACAAGTTGAAAACTTTTCAGCTTAAGATAATGGAACACCTAATTTCACTTGATAGGAAATGGAGGTTTAGAAAGGGTCAATCCTTTCTAAGAGAGATTGGGAGTTCTGGCATTTAAAGTGCCTTCTTGCTTTTATTTTACTACATCCAACCAATTTGCCATCTGCTCTGGGCAAGAACACTTCTAGTTAAAATGAATGGAATGAGCAGTCTAGGTTATTCACCTCAAGTAAATCCTTGCTAACCTTGGGCAAGCATTAGTATTTCTTAGCTTCTTCCTTGTTTCCTATGCTTGAAATATATTGCTATAAATATTCCTGAAGAAGCTGCCACATTAAAAAGAGAAATCTGTAACAAATGAGGCCCCTTCTTTTCCAACAATCTCTTTATTTAGCCATATTTTTAAAGGGACATGAATCTTAATTATTGCTCCTTCAATAGGCCAGCACACATTATCCATAAATTTGAAGGTTATGATACCCCCTGACTCAATTATACTGCTCTCCTTGCTTCCTTCCTCACATATATTACTTTTGGCCCATATTAACAGCTCACTTTAAACAACCGTTGAACAAAATTTGGCACAACAAAAAGCTTTTTATTTTTTTAAAAAATAGGCATATCCATGGAATACTTTTAAAATAAGGAATGTTATGGGTTCTAGCTTTGTTAATCTTTTAGGATGCTACAGACTTCAAAGTTGAAAAATGCATTCCATAGCTCAATTCAACATAAAAAAAAAAACAACAATGAAATATATGTCATCTAAAAGGTATATGCTAGTTTCTACTAGGAGGCATAAAGATAAAGCAAGAGTGAGTCTGGCCTGAAAAGAATATACATTTAGTGAGAAAAAATATATGTCCATGAAACAATACTAGAAATCACAGGCCAATTCATATTAGAAAAAGAAATGAGCAGCCCTGACTGGTGTGGCCCAGAGGGTTGGTTGGGCATTGTCCTGTGGACCAAACACTCACTCGTTCGATTCATGGTTAGGGCACATGACAGGCTTTGGGGAGGAAAAGGTGTTTCAACAAAGCTTCCAAAAGATACAAAGGATTTCAAAAGGTGAAAATGGCAGCAAGGCCCTTCCAGACCAGAAGATAAATGACAAAGTGAAGCATGAGGAAAAACTCCAGGTTTGTTGAAGATTAAGGTAAGTCACTGAGAGCACGGAGCAAAAAGAGCCTCACAATACCACAAAATGTTTTTTGCCTTACTTATACTTGCCTTGAAAAGTGAAGCTCTTTGCTTTAAGTAAAAATCAGGAGAAAGAAAAAGCAGTGTCCTAACCCCAAGTCAGGAACCAAGAACCCTAAGGTACCATACTGCTTCTATCATTGTTAATTCATCTATATTCCTGGGAAGACAGATGTGAAGAGAGCTTTGGTTTTGAGATGATTCCAGCCTATGTTTGTATCTTACTTGTCTTCTATTGATTAAGCAAGTTGTATTTCCTGCCTTCAGCTCAGTGTTAAGATGAAGTTGCACTTAGTTCCTTTAAGGCCATATTTAATCCTGACTTTCTTTAACATGAAGGCTCCTTAATTATGCTGGCAATCACAGAGAGCCTCCTCAGAAATTTCCACTAGGAGTATAGAGGTCTGGCATGAATATTCTCCATTTTTCTGTAACTTTATAAGATCTTCCTCCCTTTCTCCAACCCACTCTCTCCCTCACTTTCTCCCTTCCTTACTCCTTCCTTGCTTCTTTCTTTGCTTCTTCGTTCCCCTTTCACCTCCCCTCTCTCCTTTCCTCCTTCTTTTTATCCCTTATGCTTTTCCTCTTTTCTTTCCTCTCCTCTCTTTCTCCTTCATTGCTGTATTTCTCCTTTTCTCTCTCCCTTTTTTTTACCTATCTTCCCTCATTTCACAAATATCCTTTGACACCTACTGTCTACCTTGTAGTGCGGGGGGTGTGGAGCATGAGACCTGAATCTTTCTTAGGTTGCTCCCAGCATATGCAAAAGGTGACAGTGAACTGATGGTTCCAGTATAATACCACAAATAATTTGGAGTGGCCAGCTCACTCAATTGTGGATAACTGGTGAAGTCTACCTAGAAGAAATATCTGAACTAGGACTTGAAGGGTAGGTAAGTGAAGAAGAAAAGAAAAGTAGAGAGTGTCCCAAGCTCAGGAAATGCTATGGGCAGAGATCCAGGTATGAGAACACTGCATTTTTATGGCTTTGTATATATTTCAGCATGATAAGAGATTTCAATGTAGGGAAGAGAATATAGGATCTGGGCCTCAACAGCTTTGTGTATTTCATAAATTATAGATAGTACCCTATAGACAAGCATCATTCACTATAAGCAAACACATATGTGTATTTTTAGAAAGAGCAACCATTCCGGCTGCTTGTGAAGAATTGAGGGATGAGATGAAATTAAGTATCGGGAGACCAATTAGGAGAACTTTGTTGTAGAAGAGGAAGCAAGCAATGGTGGATGACAGCAAGCATTAGATGTGATGATATGGGAAACTCTAAAGAATTCTAATTGATATTATTGGTAATTGATTGCATGTAGAGGAAAAATGGCTGGTGAAGGAGAAGTCAAGTTGAAATCCTTTCTGTCTTGGAAGGTCAATTGAAGATAGGTGGAGTCACTCACCTGGAGCTTAAACAGAGGAAAATTAGCTCTATACAGAAGTCATCAAACAGCAATGTCATTGAACCATCTATTTTATCTTGCATAGATCCTCACAGAGCGCCTTCGAGGTGGGGCAGTAATGTATAATGCTTTATAGTGGGGAGAATAACAGGTTGGACTTGATGTTAGAGGGACCTGGGATTAAATCCCACCTTGCCAAGTAGTAGCTATGTAATTTTGACAGATGTCTAAGGGAGAATAAAATATGAACATTATAAGTGCTTGTGAGGATTAAATGGGCTCTTATACCTGAAGCATGTACCACAGTAGCAGGCAAACACAAACCTGTCAATAAATGTTGGATATATTACTGTCTGTTTGCAGTTTGTTGTTTTGTTTTTGTTCTGGAGGAGGACATGACATTTTGTATAATGTTCACTTAAAGGAGATATATGAGATTTAAGTTCTATTTCCATTTTTGCTATTGATTCTCTTGGAGAAATTCTGTCTACTTCTCTGGGCTGTGGCTTGTTCATTTTATACTTATTGCTGTTTTCTTTTCATCTAAACAGGGGAATAGTCAGACAACAGAGACATAATAGCATGATTTATCTATAAATACATCTTAAAATAAAATAAATTATATGAACAAATAACATTATTAATATGTTACCTATATTAAAGACATGTAATTATTCATTATCTAGACTGAAATAGAAAACTAATTTCTTCACAAGATTATTGGTCTCTAAATTATGAGAAGGAAAAAATGTTTTCACAAGATTTTCCCATTTTCATTTAATCTTTCATTACTTATTGACTGAAAATCTGCAATACACCAAGCACTGTTATGATTAAAATTTTATTACCTCAAATGAACATTTCCCACGTTTGGATTTATTTTATTCCCATCACCAGGTTCTCTGCTGAGATTCCTATTTGCATTAACAATGCTACAAGTCTTTCAGGCATTAAGCAAATATTAAAATAATTCTATATGGCAAGATTATTGATATACTAGTTTTACTTTCCAACTGATTTCAAACTCCTACAGTGGACATCTAAGGTTACAGAAATTCTTTCATTCCTCTCTTGATCTCCTATAGCACCTAACACAGACTTCCAAATAATAGAAAATCATGCTGCATTTGCTAACCTGAATTGATTGGGTCCCTATTAAGATATTTGGCATGCTTATTAAAAGGATGAATAAATGAATGTGAATGAAATATAATGTAAACTGATCTTTGGAACTTCACATTGAACCCTAAATGAAAAGTATCTCTGTAGGGAGACCACCACTATTTTTGATCTTGCTACAAGTTAAATTTTCTCAAGATAGGGATTTAGTTTCTCTTTTTAATAAGATAGGAATAAAAATCTAATCCCCTAGGGTGTATAATAAAGTTGATGAAGAGTGCGATCCTGCCTGGAGAATATAGCTCTTCTGCCTACTATTTCAAAGACATAAATGAAGAAAAGAAAAAAGGAGAATTAGTGTTTTATTATCATTTATTCAACATAAATTATGACTTGTCACTGGGAAATAGTCACTGCAAAGTTGTGATACCATACTTTCATAAGCATTTTTAAATGTGTGATCTATATTGAACAATAAATGTTAAAATTAAAATATTTAGATCTTTCAGATATGCAAATCAGGTAATTTAACTTTGAAGACCACAAAAATATTTTACTGACTAAGCTTGTATTATCCTGTTTCTACTATTTATACTTTCAGCCAGCACTCCACAAATAATCAGCAGAGGTAAACCAAATATATTTAAGCAAATAAACTCATGGTGCATAAATAGAGAAGAAAGAAAAGGTGGCATTTATTATGTTAATTTTAATCTTGCTTCTTCAGCCTTTCTTGAGTTTTCTCAGATCATAGGAGAGTAAGAAAAATAAAATATTAAAATAAAAATTTAGAATCTTTGTATAAAAATTCAAATGCATTTCATATTTAAAATGTTTCAAGTTTTAGTAGTAAAACATGTTATTTAGCATTATCAAAGTACATAATGCCACATACAGTTGATGCAATATACAGCTTATATATTATAGAATTGTACATTTGAAACTCATATAATTTGTTAACAAATGTTACCTCGATTAATTTGATTAAAAATTAAAATTAGCCCTGGCTGATAGCACAGTGGTTAAGGCGCCGGCCTGCAAACCCAAAGGTCGCAGGTTTGATTCCCCAGCCAGGGCACATAACAAGGTTGCAAACCAGGTCTCCAGTCAGGTCTGTGGCTGGAGTCAGGTGAAAGGCAACCATACATTGATGTCTCTCTCCCTCTCTGCCTCTCTCCCTTCCCCTCTTTCAAGAAATAATGAAATAAAATCTTTAAAAAAAATTAAAATTAGAGACCAGCTTTTACATATTGATAAATATATTTAAGTATATAGTGAAAACAGGTAAGTTAAATCTTAAATATAAAATGTTAGCATAAGGATGGTAAATTGCTGCTAAAACGATTTTTTCCTATAATATATGATGCAAGGTGGTATTAAAAAATATATCTACATGACATTTATTTTTTTGGTTTATTCATTTTTATTTCTATGTATATTATATTTACATACAAATCAAAGTATATGTGTACATGTGCATTTAAAACTTAATCTATATTGACAAAGAAAAATTGTATTTGATAGTGGTCAACCAAAAATAAATATTTACTAAGCTTGCTGTGTATAAATTTCTTAATAACTGGACGAGAAATAAATGCCAATTAATAGAAACATTTTTAAGTTTCTCTAATCCTATATATAAAAGATGTGGAGGGAAGACAAGCATACCAAAACTACAATAAACAAGACATGGCAGGCAAAATTGTGTCTTGCTGCTTGTATTTCAAAAGTAATAAGAAAGAAAAATTGGTAAAGACTAGGATAGAGAAACCTAATCTCCAGGTAAGGAGATTAGGATGAGAAACCCCAGGATGAAGGAACTAATTTATGTTACTATAAACTCAACTGGAAAGAGTCATCTTTACTATGGTTTCCTAAAGCTTTCTCTGAGGGGCACCCTCCTCATGCTGAGTACCATGGTAAACACTGTCCAGAGCCAGGTAAGTAGATAGGATCCAGGTTGACACCAAATGAGTATAAAATCTTTGTTCTAAATAATAGTTGTCTGACTCCTGGATTCAGCTCTCCTAGTCTATTCAGTTAAGTCAGAAATGCATATTAAGCATCAGTGCATACTGTATTACCAGTATACTTTATGCCAAAGTTGAAATGAGAGTCAATGTGTATGCAGTAGGTAGACTGACAGATCTTCCTTCCTCAATAAATATTTATTGAACATTTATTATGTACCAGTGAGAATGAGAGAATGAGGGTCTCTCAGCAGCTTCAAGCAAGGGGTCCATAACTGTCTTAGTCCATAACTGTACAGTTAGCCTGTTTACTGAAACATGACAGATAGATATATAATTGAAAAATGATGGCAGAACGACTTAGGAGATGGATATACATAAATGCACATCAAAAAGATAATTTAATATTGTAAATGCTAGAGAGATATGAACAGTTATTGTGGGATCTGGGAAGGGATTGACTTCAGTTGAGAGTCTGGGAGAACCTCATAGAAGAAGAGAGACCTTGGAAGTGGAATTTATGATACATAGAAATTTGAGAAGTTGAAAGCAAGGGGATTTCATTGTTACATACTGTGAGGGGAAAATTCAGATGCCTGTAGGAACAAGGACACCAACACCCATGACAGAGACAGACTGGGTTGGACTAGTGAGGAACCTGTGAACACAAATCCCACCGCAATGGGAGCAGCTACCCAGCTCATGGTAATTGTTGCTGCAGAGGACTGGGTCAGACTGACCAAGTTTCCAAGGGAAGCCAGAAAGCTGAACCGTTCTGTAAAATCTCTGTTTTACTATTGTCCACCGATTAATATTTAGATTTCTACTGGCCTTGCGCTTTGTGACTTGTAGTTTTATTTTCATACCTTGGTTAAACTTCTCCCTATTTAAAAGCTAATGCCTCCTTTACTTCAGGAAAAATTGCTATTTATTAAAAATATATACACATTCCTTTGATATAGTTCTATATATTATTATTAAAAGACATCACACATTAAAAGGACAGAGCATAAATTTGGAATCCTCTATTTTGGACAACCTGGGAGATAAAAATTATTAGTTAAAGGCCCTGTCTGGTAGCACAGTGGATAAAGCGCTGGCTTGCGAACCCAAAGGTTGCTGGTTCAATGCCCAGCCATGGCAACATAACCAGGTTGCAAGCTAGTTCTCCAGCCAGTTCTGTAGCTGGAGGCAGGTGAAAGGCAACCATACATTGATGTTTCTCTCCCTCTCAGCCTCTATCCCTTCCCTTCTCTCTAAAAATTAATAAATAAAATCCTTCTAAAAATTATTAGTTAACATTTTTGCCCTCTCGGAAAGGTTAACCATATATTCTAAGCATTGTCTGGCTTTTTAATAACCTTGTCTTGAAACTTCTAAGAACTTAGTTCTGCTTGCCTTGTAGAAAGCTGTTAATAACCCATTGTACAGCTGAGAGATAAGTGAAGACTGTGTATTGTAAATAGAGAGGACTTTCTTAAGTATGACAAATAGCATTTAGTCTTTTAACCTTGTCTTTTGTGCACAAAGGCACCTTTAAGGGTGTCTCCAGCAAGTGCTATATTAACACAGAAGTTTGGTTAATTACAGCCACTATTTTCACATACCTTAACTGAGTGTGAATACCAAGCAATCTAATAGTGTGCCCCTGAGCATTAATACCTAATGAAATTGGATTCCTTGTTTCTTCTAATGAGCTCATTGCTTTTCTAAATATGGTCATTGCAGGTAAATGATCAATAGCCTTGACAATGATACCACGACTGGGTTATTTTGACAAAAAAGAAATACTCTTTATGTAAAATAAGTATTTTCACATATATATCTCAGATGACTTTCTAAATAACCTCATGTGTAACATGAATAGCCATAGTGGATTTGTTGGTTTATTTTAGTGATTTTAGTTAAAAGGAAATTGTGGACAGTCCCTGTTTGAATATAGAGAAGTGACTTCAAGTCAACATAACCTAGCTCAGGTTGGAATAAACTGAATCCAGTGTGTTTCTGTTCACTGAGAGACTGACAAGCAGTAGGTTATGAGAAAGTCTGTTTTCCGTTACAGCATGTGTAATAGTTATCACATATTTCTATTATAGCATAACAGTTTAGTACAAGTAATCTCTACTGCACTTGTTTCCTTTGGCTGTCATAACAAATTACCACAAATTTTAATGGCTTAATGTCAATGTTAGAATGTCCAAACCTTCAGAGTACTTTTATAACAGTATATTGGAGCCAAGCTGATGATAAATGCCAGGAAGCAAGATCTTAAATGCTTCAGAAAATGACAGTTTGCAGTTTATTTTGTACATTTGAAATTAAGGAGAGAACATAAGAGTACAAGGAGGTGGGAGAATGCAAATCCAGGGTTGGATTACAGGGTAGATGACAAGATTACGTGTTCTCTGAAGGGTGGTTACACCTCCACAAAAACAATAGACAGGACTTGCTTAAGGTGAAGATAAACCATTTACTAAAGAAGTTATACGCCCTGGGGTATGACTACTCACCATGACCTGTCCAGTTTGGAATTTATGATCAGATCACCCGGTGAGGTTACTTTCAGTTACTGGACTTGTTAGATTTATGATAGAGCCCACCCCCCGTTTTTGTCCACATTCATAGTTCTGGAGGCCAGCAGTTTGAAATCTAGGTGTTAGCAGGGCTGTACTGTCTGGAAGCTAGAAGAGAGAACCTGTTCCCTACCTCTTCCAGCTTCTGGTGGCTTTAGGCATTCCTTGACTTGTGGCCATAATACTTACATCCCTGCCTCCTCCTTGGTCACATTGCCTCTTTCTCTTCTGGGTACGCAGGCCGGTGCCTTATCCACTGTGCCACCAGCCAGGCTAGATAACTTTTATTTATTAAATGTTTAGTCTCTGTGAATCATCAGGTTCTTGAAGTAATAGTACTCCATAGATTTCAGAACACTGTTATCAGATTTAACCTTAGGAAGAGCAAACCAAAGTGAGATTTTATAGAATAAGGGCCATGGGATGAGAATGAATTTAAGGCTTACTGCTTTATCCAAAGCTTCTTTTAATTTCCATTTCTAAAGTAGTTTGATCCATAATAGAGTTGGAATTAAAAAAAAAAAAGTGTTAAATATACTGCAGTGCTTAAAGCCATATGCACAGAGTGTGGTGTTTGAGTCCTGTCTTCTCTGTTTATTACAATGCTTTCTTGGGGTTACTCACTTAACTTCACTGTGCCCCATTTTCCTTATTTATGAAATAGAAATAATAATGACACCTCACAAGGTATTTTAAGGAATAAGCGAAATAATAATATGCTTAAAAAGTAACAGCTTAATAGTATAAAATCACTATAAAGTATTCACTATTACCAAGTGTACCTATTGTACATACAAAGTGATAATGTAAGTACCACATTCAAAATTGCTTTGGAGTAGCCAGAGTAGAATTATTTGACACAATGCACAAGTCTAAGCAGAGCATAGGGTAGAGAGTATCATCGAATAGAGCAAATATTACCTGACAAGGTTTTCTTTTGCAAATCAAAGTGCTATATGTTCCTCCCTTTCCTCTTCACACCACTTATAATCCCTCTGTCTTTGCATTTTCTCTCCCCACTCTGCTCAGTTATTTATTCTTTCTTTAAGGAAAATGTTTTCATTTTTCAAGCTAATTCTTACTAAGTCTTAGCTACTACCAGATTTCCAAGGTAATGTGAATCTGTAACTGAGTCAGAAGAAAGAAAAGAAACAATCATGCCTCATATGCATGAGCTCTGTCAAGAATACTGGAAGCTGTTTTCTGTTGGCATGTTTATGGTTTGAAGAAATCTATTGTGATATACAATTTAGAGATAAAATATGGGAAGGCTCAGACACTGGTAGCATTTCTAAGTAAAAGTGGTTTACAGCTGTCAGATGGTATGAAATTAATGCTCAGTTTGTTTACATCCATATAATTGCCTAAGCATTTGTAGTCTGTCAGTGGCGCAGGGAGGAAGAAGTCATGAAGTCTATATATTTCACTTGTTTATGTTTTTACATTGAGCTTTCTGTAGCAATTATTTAAAATTTATGAGTCTCATATATAATAATACTTTTCTTCATGGAACCCACTATTCATGATGAAGACAAATTAATAGGTTCAAGATGTCAATGGTTATTATCTATTGTTATATTGATTCTGGGAGGGGGATTTGAGTAAACGTTGGCACAGAAAAGTGAAATGAATTGTCTCCATGTTACACTATGACTGAATGATGGAACCAGCTATAGGCATTTGCATATATTTAACTTTGACTTTTACCTATCATAAACATGACTTATTCCTCCCACTCCTATCCAGGAAGTGAATTCATTTCTTGGTAGGGAAAGCCTTTAATTGTCAGTTCTTTAGGGAAAATACTCTAACATGCATTGTGTTTGTTGTAAATGAAATTCTGATCACGCTAGGCACCACTGTACTTTGCAATCAAACTCACAACAGCCAAGTTCTGCCTTTGATCAGGGGAACTGAAGTGTGTCTTCTTCAACATCTAGGTGAGCACAAAGTGCCGAGGCCTCTGGTGGGAGTGTGTCACGAATGCTTTTGATGGAATTCGCACCTGTGATGAGTATGATTCTATATTTGCGGAACACCCCTGTACGTATGTATGTATACCTCACACATTCCTCTTGTGTAGGGATGGAATATCAAAGAAAATTAAACTAAGGTTTCCCTTGTGTGGTTTTGTTTTCTGTAGTACTGTAGTAAGATTCTGCATAGTTTTAAATATTTACTTAGGAATTTAATTTCTGAAATATGAGTTGAAATGTTTTATCATATTTTATGTGTGCCCATATTTTGTAATATGGGTGCCACATATATTATGTGTGCCAAGTATTTGTAAATTCTTTAGGGTAAAAATATTATCTTACTCATCTGCTTTCCCCCAAAGGATCTGCATAGTGCCTTGTACACAATAGACTTATAGTAAACATTAAAAAATTGAAACAAATTTTTCAAGATGCTATGACTTTATAATTAGAATGAACAGGCTGAATGAAAAGCATTTCAGAGATGTCTTTTAGCTATGGCTTTGTTCAAGTAGGAAGTTTATAGTATTTGAATGGAAGATTTGCCAAAGACAGGGTGGGAGTGGGGGAGAAAGAGAAAGAGAGAAGAGGGAGAGAGGAAAAAGAAGAGAGGAAAGAGAAGAGAGGAAAGAGAGATGGAGACAGAGAAACAAAGACAGAAATAGATTGAAGCAAATTGGTTTTAGTTTCTTTCAAAGTAATTGACAGGTGATGGTAACACATGGCAACTTCTTTTCTCAAGATAAATGAAAGTACACCTTGGAATGTGACTTTACCCCCCCCTCCACCCCCAGAAAGCTATTTCATCTAGGGAAAAAAAATCTAAAAAGAGCTGTGCTCTGAAACACCCTTCCCTGCTTTTAGGATTTGAGTGTCTGTAACATTTTTAACATAATTCATAAGGTTCATTGGCCTTTATTTCAATTTTTAAAAGACCTCTTAACTCTTGTTTTTTCTTACCTGTGCTAACCTAGTTCTACTTACAAAGAAAAATGATTTTGTCAACAGGAATAGAAATTCATGCCGACATAAGACTATTCCAGAACTATAGTGGTATGGTTATATCTGAAGGGGGAAAAAAGATGAAATCATTCAACCTTTTAAACATTTATGCAAGAAGAAAAAAAAATAATGTATAAGCATACTGCACAAGAGAAAATGACTGTTTATATTTTAATAATCTTTTTTTATCTTTCCTTCACTATCTCACTTTTTTTTTTTTTGTTACAGTCTTACTTGCTAGTTGTAAATAATATCTAAAAGATGCATCAATTTTCTTTAAAAATTGTATCATATACTTAAGGACAACAAAGATGAAAATGCATCCTAAGACAAAACATAACTATACCCATTAAGTTAGGGTGTTACTTATAAGAGGGAAGGATTTTATTTTTAGTTTTTGATATCTTTTACACAACCATACATCACCATAGTTAACCTTAGATAAGCTTTTCCAATGCTCTGTATACCTAGAATATGCAGACCCAGATAAATACTATTTTTAGGGCTCCTGTTGAAATAGTTTGATTCCACCCCCTCCTCACTGCAAATTAGAATATTAAATATTATTTTGGTGGCCAAATCTTACACAATCCTCACAAAGAAATTCCTAGCCACCTGTTTGCAGTGCTGCTTTCTTGGAATTGTCCTAGCTTTGGGCTCCCATATGATGTCGTAAGCGTGAGCCCTGGAGTTCTGCACAGCCTCTGAATAATGCTCTGTGTGGGGTTAGAGGTCAAAGAAGGGAAGACCAGAACCCACACTGATTTCAGGGCACCGACATGGTGCTGCTGTCACTAGGTAGTCCCAGGTTCCAAAAAGAAACTTAGAATATTTCAAGGGAGGCACCCTAAAGTGTGGGCTATCTTAGTTTGGGGTACTGAGTAGAAGTTCCACTTGTATGTATCATTTAATGGACAAAGGGATCTATTGAAATTTAAAAACTGATATTACCTAATGGGTACTATTTTCTTTTTCCTATTTTGAGAAAACTCAGTCATTATGCTAAGTGAAATAAACCAGGTAGTGAAAGACAAATATCATATGATCTCACCTATAAGTGGAACCTAATGAACAAAGCAAATGAATGAAATAGAACCAGTGATGAGAGGGAAGGCAGGGAGGTAACAGGGGAAAGAAGAAGGGTCTCATCAAGGAACTAGTATAAAGGACCCATGGACATGAACAACAGGGTGAGGATTGATTGTGGGAGGAGGGGGATGGTAGACAGGGGAGTGCAATGGGGAAAAAATCAGGATAACTGTAACTGAACAACAATAAAAAATTTTTAATAAGAAAAGTAAAAATAAAATAAATTTGAAATGTGAGTTCATTTTTTGAAATAATGCTAAAGTTTGAGATCTTAAAATTTTTATTCTAGAAATGAATATATACTGGTATAGTAATAACCTATTAACATAGAAACAGATTTTATGCATTGATTTTTCTCTTAACATGTATCATAAAAATACATATTTTTAAAATTTCAAGTAAGTAAAAATTGGCCACATTTTCACAAGCAACCTATTACTGAATAGGCTCTAAAGTTGCCTCATCATTCATTGGGGAAAAATTATTTACAATGCAAGGAAAGTCCAAATCAATGTGAATATAAAACATAGTTACTGTACCATTAAAGGAATCAATTTTATTATTTCTTAGTTCCAATTTAGGCAATTAACCCACCATTTGTAACAAAATTATCCTGTTGTTAATTTGGCATAACTGTGACTCAGTTCTGGAGCCTTTCCCAGTTGGACATGACTCCATTGCAGAAGATGACTGCTACTATTCCACCTCTACTTATCTTCTCTTCCCCTCCCTGGGACTTCTACCATATAGCCTCACTGGCTGCTGCTCAGTCAACAACACAGTGTAAAAGGGTTAATATAAAGTCTTGGCCAAGAAGGGTTCATGACTTGAAGGAATGAAAGTGGATATGATCTGTCTTCCAAAAATGGTCTTCTACTTCAGGACAGAAGCTTCTTCTCCTCTGACAGTTCTCCCATCAGCCTAAATTCACAAGAGACCTCTTAAAATATACCTTACTCCCAAACATGAAATTTTAACACATTATTTTTTACAATAAAACTTGAAACAAATATAGTGATTTTTACTTGTTGAATATTTATTGACTAACTTCTATAGATCAGATATTCTATTTTCAGTTGTGTTTAGCTATCATACTTGTGAACAGGACTCAGGCCAGAATAGCAGGCAAAAGGGAAACATTTATTTAGTTCCTTCTACATGCCAGGCATTTTGCTAAGAGGCCAACAAGACTAAATAATAATTAGTGCTTAAACAAATAATGATTTCATAATATTTGAAATAATTCATAAATATATGAAATATTTCATAATATTTCAGTAGTCTCATAATATTTTTGTGTTCTATGAAAAATTTAAGGGTACTCATTTCCAAATTTGTGCAAAGGTAAATGCACAGACCTTTCAGTGGCCTGTGCTAATGTGTGAGGTTGCTTTTTTTTTTAAATGTACTTCTGTGAGTTATCACGTTTCCTTTATCTAACTGTGCTGTAACCACATACCCTGATCTTCCAGTGAAGTTGGTGGTAACTCGGGCGTTGATGATTACTGCAGATATTCTAGCTGGGTTCGGATTCATCACCCTGCTTCTTGGTCTTGACTGCATAAAATTCCTCCCTGAAGAACCATACGTCAAAGTCCGCATCTGCTTTGTTGCTGGAACCACATTGTTAATAGCAGGTACTGGTCTGTGCTAGTAATAGAAATAGAGATACACATCTAAGGGCTTGAGGTGAAGGTGAGGGATGATATTCTGAAGGAGATCATTTTGGGATCACATGTGACTTACTTTCCTAAATTAAAGGAATAAAATGCACATTCATCAACCCTACTTTCTTTAGCTTTGGAATCAGATAATTAATCTTTGTTTCTGTTGTTATTAATATGGCAGATCAAGATTTATCAAAGACCTCTACATATTTTTAACCATCTAAAAACTGTAAAATTCTTTAATTTAAAAAAACAACAATTTCTGTTGTGATTATTCCTGAAGTTAAATTCTCAGTTAAGACCCAAACTTAATTAAGCCTCCTTCCATATATGAACTCCTACTAATTCTTTTTTACCTATGAACTAAAGTCCTATGTTAGATTCTTCTCATGTGCCAACCCCTTTTGTCATAAAAGGCACAATAAACAGATCATATTATTATCTTCACTTAGGTAACAGATGAATAAATGGAGTACTATAGACTAATAAATCAAACACAACTAATAAACCATAAGGTAAGAAACACTTTACACGGTGTTTTATTAGTGAAACTGCAAAACTGATATTTTATTCAAGTCTTTCAACCAACTTCAAAGCTTAGACTTCCTCTGTAAGAACATGATGTCTTTGAATCTCAACAAGTTGTGGGGAACTGTCCCATTGAAGAAACTGACAGGAAACGCCCTCCAGAGAGAAAACCATCTTCTTTCATGGTAGAAGCAAAAGGCAAAGCAAATATAAGAGAGAGCTTGACTAGGCATTCTAGGTAGCGAACGAATGGATAGAGGCTGTAGAACTAAAAAAATACTTGGAGATATATATGTGTAATGAATGATGTTAGACTTGGTACTTAATCTGATCCCATGTTCTCATCTGGAAAATAGCCTGAAGCCCTGGCAATAATCTGAACTCTGACTTGTTCTGGTGACATTGTGATGATCTGATATGAGTAGAGCATGCTCCAAGCAGAGAGCCTAACACATCACAATTTGAAAACCAGGGTCTCCCTGATATTTTCACACACAAACATTGAGTCAAGGCCCTGATGATCCTTAGGTTGTATTGAAAGTTCACAAGAAGCCCTGGCTGGTGGCGCAATGGATAAGGCACCGACCTGCAAACCCAAAGGTCATTGGTTCAATTCCCCAGTCAGGGCACGTAACCAGATTGCAAGCCAGGTCTCCAGCCAGGTCTATACCTGAAGGCAGGTGAAAGGCAACCATACATTGATGCCTCTCTCCCTTTCTGCCTTTCTCCCTTACCCTCTTTCTGAAAATAATAAATACATTTTTTTTAAAAGTTCACAAGAATTTAGTTATTCTTCCTTTTTTAAGACATGCATTCCCATGTCTAATCTAGTGATAACATAAAGCTGTAGTATATAATAATGTGTTCCATTTAACAAATTTAAACATCATTTAATGCTACACAATTTTGTTATAGACTACTTTTTAAGATATCACTAGGCTTTTTTTTTAATGAGCTAAATTAAAGAAAACCAAGTCAATAAAGAAAACCCCTGTAGGAATGGCTGAAGAAAAAAGTGGCTAAATTAAATTGTCCGACATGGCCAAAACCTTGGAACCATCATTTAATGTTATTATGCTAATACATACTAGGGGGGACCCAAAACCCCTGAAATTATCTTCTGGAGGGCAGGCTTCCTCTGTTAGGTGAATGCTCTAGGAACCATCTGTAGCAGTGTACCAGTGGCATTGCTGTGAGAGGCTTCATTCAGCTTCAGTGAATTTCTTTTTAAGACTTTTTAACTCATCTGCCCATTTCAGGATGGGTGATTTAGGAGCACATGCACCTTCACCACCACCCTGAGAGTTCAGCAGTTTTTAATAAAAAATGGCATGACCTCTGTGCCCACCCTCCCTATTCACCCAATCATGCCTCAGGTGACTATTTCTTGTTTTCCCTGGATGAAAAAAATCCTCAAAGGGAAATGTTTTGCTGGTGTAGAGAAGGTGAAACAAAAAATGGCAGAAGCACTAAAAGACATTGAAATCTATGAGTTCACAAATGAATTGAGCAGTGGAAAAACATCTCAATGGGTATATTGAATCACATGGAGAGGATTTTGCAGGTGACTGAAGTTTAAATACATAGAAATAAATGCACAATTTTATATAAATACATTTTGGGGTGATTCCCCCCTCACATATCTTGTTTCTAAGTTTCAAACAAGGAATTTCCATTCTAAACCTATGGATTACAGTATTATAGAAATGGCATGATAATTTATACTCCATTATCTAAAGGTTAGATGTTCATGAAGTGGTTCTTTTGAAAAATTTCTTGCATTACACAATTTGGAGAAGAATGCAAAGAAATGATGGTTTAAATAGCTATCACAAACTGCCTATGAAAAAATGTGAAAGTGTTTTTGGACACTACAAATTTACAAATTTCAGAAATACCTTTTTCACATAGCCTCTGATTCCTCCACTGCCCATCTTTTTTTTTTTTTTTCTTGCATCTAGGCCCTGATGTCAGTTAATTATCAGATAGACTCATTTATGGGTATTAAGTTTTATTGAAGAGGAATTAATTTTCCTGGCTTATTCTTATATGTGGGGGTGATAGATAAGGATTTATTTTAAAATAACAATTTTTACTTCAGTTGCTAGTTTTAAACCCCAATATACTAAAATTAATAATTTTAAAAACATAACTTTCCCTAGCTGGTAGATTAGGTGCTGTCCTACGAACCTAAAGGTCGCTGGTTTGATTCCCAGCCAGGGCACATGACCAGGTTGCAAGCCAGGTCCCCAGCCAGGTCTTTAGCTAGAGGCAGGTGAAAGGCAACCATACATTAATGTCTCTCTCTCTCTGTCTGTCTCCCTTCCCCTCTCTCTAAAAATAATAAAATATTTAAAAATCCAAAACCAAAAAAAAAAAAAAAAAAAAAAAAAAAAACCTCGTAACTTCCATATCAGTGCTGGTTATGCAGTTGACATAGCTTCAAATGTGGACATGGGAGGTGGAGCAGGAGAGCAGAAGAATGCTGCTTAGATGACATAATTTTCAATGAAAATATTCATGTAGAAAGAACATGTCCTCTTTCTATTTGTCTTGGATTTTGTGTTCTTTCTATTCTTTGGATTTTTCTTGTTAGTATTATTCTTTCTACAATACTAAAGTAACATTGGAAAAAGAAAAATGAAAGAGAACCATTGTAGGTTTACAAAAACAAATGAGAACTGCACTATTTTAGTTTCATATTTCTGGGATTCAATTTGAAAGAAATATAAGATAGAAGGCCAAAGAAGACCATGAAAGAAGTGACCAAAATTTGAGTTGGTCATGAATGCATAGTATCATTATTATTCCTCAGAATGATGCCAGCATTTTGAGTAGCAGTATTTAAATTTAGAAAATACCTGCATTATATTTTGGATTTTTCCTTTCTTTCAGGTGCCCCAGGAATTATTGGCTCTGTGTGGTATGCTGTTGATGTTTATGTGGAACGTTCTTCCCTGGTTTTGCACAATATATTTCTTGGCATCCAATATAAATTTGGTTGGTCCTGTTGGCTTGGAATGGCTGGCTCTCTGGGCTGCTTTTTGTCTGGGGCTGTCCTCACATGTTGCTTATACCTTCTCAAAGGTAAGAACAAATTAAAATAGCATACTTCCTTGCCTTCAGTATAATTTTTGCCAACTTGATAAAAACATATCTTCCCAGCCCAAATTAATGTTATTTACTTAATCTCTACCTATTGCCATTAAAAATTTCAGTTCAGAGACAACTGATTTCCACTACTAAATCTGATTACCCAGTTAGTGGTATATTTGTCAGGAAGAAAACAAAACCAAAACCAAAACCAAAGCTCCAGCTGTGTCCAATATCCAACTATAGAATGATTACTTTGATGTGTCATAATCTTACATGTCTAACTTAACCCAATCTTATTAAATTTATATCTAGAGTTAAACAGACAAAAAGACTGAGAAGCAAGCCAATTATTTGTTGTTCATATGTAATTTAGTTTCTAAAAAATGCCACTAAAAACAAAAAGGATTCCTCTCCTAATCAAGAAAAAGTAAAGACACTACTTGGTTAAATTTTAAATACTTTCAGGGTAAAAATCTAGATTGAAATCTAGAGGTCTTCTTATATGACCCCTTTTAGAATATGTATATTCTTGCCTCTGTAGTGGAAGAATATATAAAATTACATTATTTTATTTCCCACAGTCTATCCAGTCATAGTTATTTTTATTCTCTACAATTACCTCTCCCAAACAGATGTGGGACCTGACAGGAACTATCCTTATTCCATGAGGAAGGCCTATTCAAATGCAGCTGTTTCCATGACCAAATCATACGTGGCCCCTCGGACAGAGACTGCCAAAATGTATGCTGTCGACACAAGAGTGTAGAGTGCTGCATATATGTCTGTTTATGTTGCTGAACTAACTGATTGATGAATACAGGTGAATAAAATAGCTAGTAAAACCTGAAAGAGTTATTTAAACTTCATGTTCAACTAAATTAATTATGTAACTTGATAAAAAAATTTGTCATTTTTTTCTATTATTATTATATTCTTCCTCAATCTTTCTAAACTCTGCCTCTTAAATACACACACACACACACACACACATACACACACACACACACACTTTCCCTGTATTTCAAGATGAAGTTGCTAGGTTATAAAAATGTTCGCTTGTTATTTCTTTATTGCTATTAGAGATTGTGACGTGGTAGTATTAAAATAAAATAACCCTTTATGAATAGAAAGTAACCTTCAAAAAAGGCCAGAGATTTTCATCTTTGAAGGGATTGACGAGTCTTAGCTTTTTCCCTGGTTTTTGCTTCACTTTTTGTATTCTTAACTGAATGAGTTATTTGATAACTGTGAAGAAGATGGTTCTTCTAAATTAAAAGCTCATTTATCAGCACCTACTGTTGCTCTGATTCTCTTAAAATAGAAAAAAAGAAACTAGCTATTGTGTCAGAATTGGTGGGAGTTAAAGATAATAAGTTTTTCCTTCACACTCCAAATGTCAAAACCAAATGCTAAATTAATCCTGCAGTCAGTGGTAACTTTCTTCTTCATTAACAACATAAGAGATCTTTACATTGTTATCATTACTCCCTGTTTGCCCACATTTTGCCAAATTAGTAGACTACAGTGGTAATAACTAAGCATGAATTTCACCCATTATTGATTGAACATTCTAAATATATGTTATGAATACAATATATTACAATTCACTAATTCAAGTTGTCCTCTCAAAACTAGATTCTCAACACCTGGCAAAATATCTGATATGTGATCAAATTTAACACGTATTTGTTGATTGAAAGAAATAAAGTCTTACAACTCTTAAACAATTTTCTTCATAAAATATGTGATTTTTTGAAAAATTGAATTATATAGTCATTTAAAGAAATCAATGAATGATTGCTAATGGGATTCATTCATATTCATAATATAATCATCTTGAATTTTTAAATGGTACACTATTTTAAAAGGTTATGAAATTTAATCTCAGACTTTGTGATTCCTTATAATTCATATAAATAGTATTAATCCCCTTGTAGTATCTTAATGAATTATTAACTAAATTGGAAATTAATATTTCAGAAAATGAAAATTTAGTTGTGAATTTCTGAATACCCAAAGAAGTGGTTAGAATTAAAAAAATAAAAGAAACTAAAAATAATGTAAAAATGAGATGATGAAAGCCTAGCACATATATTACTGTTATTGAGAATGTGTCCATAATTTCAAAAGTTACTTCTTTTCAAGTATTCTCAGGAGAAATTCTAACCTATTATTAGAATTAAGATCTATTGAGTCATATTTATTTCATGGGTTTTAGTAACTGTGTAATTTACATTGTAAAAATTATCTGTGGATTAATTTTGCAAATTATATGGGTATTATTCTATGCATTATAAAACTTATTTTGTCTTGTTGTTTTTCCTCAACCTTGGACTTTTACATTTTATTTTCACTTTTACTTTATGATATATTATCTGTTATCTTTTATTATATTCCAATTAGTCTCTTGAAATCTTTCTGAGGAGAAGGAGGGTAAAAATGAATAAGTAGCTTTTTAAATTTTAAAGATACAAATGTTTCCCTCCTTAAATTTTTTATTTGTACAAGGAAATATTTCAAAGGATTATGGTGATAGTTTACATCTGTGACAGTTTTGACTTTTTTTCCTCAATAAAAACATTCTGTATATTCTGGGAGGATTATTAATATTTTTAAAAATTACCTTGAGAATGTTTCTTTTTAACTTACTATAATTTAATAAAGCATCTCCAAATAAAGCATAGCAAAGAACATATTTTGTGTAGCAACTACTGAACAAGAAAACAAATATTAAATAGTGAAGAAGTAATCATTAACAGGGGGAAGCCCAATATGCTTAAAAAATAAGTCCAAAGTGTACACACATGCCATTAGTAGGTTGAAACATTAAAATAGCCTATTAAATTCTGGGTACTATAATTTAATAATGTCCAGGTAATTGCAATAAAATTTATAAAGTTAAATAATCTTATTTACCTGTACTTTTATTACCTATTACTTTCTAACATCACATTTTAAATTAAAATTAGACTTTTGTTATTTTTTTTTAAAGATTTTATTTATTATTTTTAGAGAGAGGGGAAGGAAGAGAGGCAGAGAGGGAGAGAAACATCAATGTATGGTTGCCTTTCACCTGCCTCCAGCTACAGAGCTGGCTGGAGACCTGGCTTGCAACCTGATTATATGCCCTGGCTGGGAATCGAACCAGCAACCTTTGGGTTCACAGGCCGGCACCTTATCCACTATGCCACCAGCCAGGGCTTAGACTTTTGTTATTATAAAATTGTATGTACACATTGTAGGTGGTGGGAAAACACAACCAGAAATGTGCCTTATTTTAAATGGCCAGCCACAATATTCTCTCTACCTAGAATATCATCATTCCTAAATCTTATTGAATATCTGCATTCCCTGCAGATATTATGCATTTATATACATACATACAATGACACATGTACACATATATTTCTTTTTTAAGAGACTATTCTACATATGTTGCTTGTAATCAACTTTTTTCCTTTTAATTTTTTTTGCCTTTCTTAGCAATAGTCTTATTTAATAACTGATCCATATTTAACTTTCCCTAACTTAATTAAAATGCACTAACACAGCTGGTCTGTCCAAACCAAAATCTGCATTTCCTCTGGTGGTTATGTCTCTTAAGCCTCTTCCTTGCCTCAAAACCCCTTATTTCTCTGGCTTTTAGCCTTGAAACGCCTTCTTCCTTTCCCAGTTCTTACTACTAACATTCTTCTTATCTCCAGTAACATCACTTCTTCAGGGAGCCCTCCCTGACTTCCACTAGACTAGGTTAGCTATTGGCACATCTCTAACATCCATGGGCTCTCCTTTTATTGTCCTTGTCCCACTTCACTTACAAGTGTGCTGTCTAGTTTTGTATCTCAACTTCCTATAAAAGTTACAAGCTCTAAGAGGGCAACACATTTTCTACTGGGCCAGTGGCTGATGCACAGTATGATCCTTAGTGCATGTTTTTAAACAAATAAGTGAATGAATGGCAGTAATACCCTGGCCAAGAAGAACAATAAATCCATGCAATGGATTTATTTGCTCATTATATTATTCTTTCCCTTATTTATATGTACACACTTGGGAAGTTTAATTGAAAGGCTATCTTTGTGTTTTCAAGCAGCCTAAGGTATAGGGGGGACAGAAACATTAAAAAACGTTTATAGACCTGGCTGGAATGACTCAGTGAATTGGTGCCAGCCTGTGAACCCAAAGGCCGCTGGTTCGATGCCTAGTTGGGGCACATAACCAGGTTGCAAGCCAGGTCTCCAGCCAGGTCGCCAGCTGGAGGCAGGTGACAAGCAGCCCTACATTGATGTTTCTCTTCCTTTCTTCCTCCCCCCCTGCTCTTATCTCTAAAAATAATGAATACAACTTTTTAAAAATGTTTATAGTAAATGAAATAATTGCTATAGTGTAGGTTTATAGAAAACACCATAGAAAAAGCAATCTCTACATCTGCTGGCAGAGGCAGGGGAAGCTTCACAGAAGAGGAAATTTTTAGTGGAGTACAGAATGGTGATAGAAAACAAGTTAGGAGAATAAATTCTATGCAAAGAATCATGCCAAAAGAAATAGAAGCAAGAGAGGGCAACTAATATGCTAAAAATTACAAGCAGCTCTATGTCCCCAGAGCATAACTGGGAGGAAGGTGGTTTTTATATTCACCAATTACTTTAAAATGAAAACCATGAAAAGACAGCACTTTTCCTCTTTCCAAGGTAGTAAAATTGGGGTGAAGGTGCTTAGTCAAAGCCCTCAATGCCACCATTGGGAATACAATCCACATTCATGTAGTGCTAGTTTCATTCTGCCAGGTATCTGTCCTGGTTTCTCTTCTGCAGTCAGTCTCTAAGGCATCATCTGTGTGGTGAAGTCCTATGCTGGAGAGAACACTTCCTATCTCAATTTAAGGGGATACACTGGCAATTAGAAAAAATCATTTCTATAGCAGGCTCTGTAGCTTTTGAGCTCAGAAATAATTGTTCTCAAGTGAATGACATTGCTCCCTGATGTACAGTGGTTGGTTGGAATACATAATGTACAATTCAATGTGGATTAACCTGTGCTTCCATTCAAAACAGCTGGTAATTTGTCATTAAAATTTTTTAGTTTTCTAAAATATAAAAAAATAAGGAAAACATACAAACAAAAAATGCCAATTATCTCAGCAACCAGAGAATCTCTGGAGTTAGAAAAATATATACATGCATAAGTTTTCAAAAATTTACAGTACAGAATTGTAAACATTAAACAATGTCTCTTTTACCCACAAATATGATCTTCCACCACTATTCCTCCCCCAAGAGATGTACCTTTCTAGTAATTTTGGTAGCCTTTCAAAGAAAATTATTGAAATACATATATAGGTCCTTTGAAAATGTATACACCATACTGTTACATTATTTTTTCTTTAAAAATAAATTAATGATTAAATATATATTAATTGGCAGGTTTCCATGTTATTTCATTCTTTTTAATAGCTGCACAGTTCATCGGTCTTATGTGCCCTTATTTTTCTAATTTGTTCCCTTGAACATCTCCATTATTTCTATTTCTGCTATGATAGACAACATTGGAATAAATGTTTCTTTTAAAAACATATTTACCTTCCTGTAGAATTATAACTATAGAATTGCTTTCTAACGATGTCTTAAAGTAGAAAAACAGAATCTATGTAAATATACGTTAATATTTTAATACTGTTAAAGAACAGAAGGAGCTCATTCACCTGGTACTAGCATAGCCAAACATTAAACACCAAGAATTGCAATGGAAAAAGATCGGCTATTTTATTAGGAATGGAACCACCCAAGGGGATAGGCAGTTAATGTTTAAGACCCTAAACCCCCAGATGGCATGAAGATTACAGATTATATAGGGCAAAATCATAAGACATATTGGGTCAGGTCCTAATGAGAGCTGATTAGTCAGAGGTGAGATAAGAGTAATGAATCATCTCTTCAGGTCTTGAGAATAGATAGCTCTTAAGTCTTTTCCATTGTATCCCTCTCTCTGGTTTCATGGGAAAGTAGTTAGGGGGTCTGTCCATCCACCTTAGGGCTCAGGAACTGAAACATAATGTTGAGAGTGTATGTTTGTCATATAGTCTTTCCTATAAGCCAGTCTTCAGTCCCTGATCAGTTGTCTGACCCAGGCCTTAAGAACTGAAAGCAATGAGCTGCCTGAATGACCACTAGTCCTACAGGTGACACTGGCCTGGAGAAATAACAGCAAGCCAACATAGGTGACTATGCTATTCACTCAGCTTTTATTAATGTAGATTTAATCCAAATCTATATTAACCTCATAACAATACTAATTACTCAGAAACAATCAGTAATAATATCACACAAGAGAATTAGTGGATAACCCCAGTCCCAGAGTCTCAATCTAGGTAGCACAGTGGGCAAGGGAAATGTCAGCATCTGTCTTACAGGATCTCTGGAGCCATGTGGGCAGCAGGGCAGAGCTTCTGGTGGCTGATATCATAGGAGATCAGTATGGAATGAGGCAGCACTCTGGTGTGTGGGGCTCACCTGGCTCAGCAGTGGTCTGGAGCCTGCCTCAGTTACACCCTTGAGTGTGGGGTATTCCACCCTTCTGGGGCTCTTCATAAGTGTCTTGGTACCCCTGATGACAAGTGGGGAATTTGCCCAGAAGCCTATCTATGGGTGGTCCCACTCTGCAGGGCTGACCAGCAGCCATCTTGGTTGACATAAGTGACACCAGTTTGTTTTGTAGATTTTACACTATCTTGACCCGACAAATGCTCTCCACACATAACTTTGGTCACAATGATATCTTTAGCCTGCCAGAGGTTGGGACTCTGTGACCATTAGCCAGGTCCAGGCAACTGTCTTTACTGCCGTTTGCTGCTTCTGGTGTTGCTGATTATCAAAAGTGAAAAGTTAGGTTTCTGAGAAATATATATATGCACACACCAGGACTTACAACTAAATTTAATCAAGCCCTGGCTGGTGGAACAGTGGATAGGTGCCAGCCTATGAACCCAAAAGTCACTGGTTCAATCCCCAGCCAAGGCACATAAACAGATTGTAAGCCGGCTCTCCAGCCAGGTCTTTAGCTGGAGGCAGGTGAAAGGCAACCATGCATTGATGTTTCTCTTTGTCTCTGCCTCTCTTCCTTCCCCTCTCTCTGGAAATAATAAATGTTGTAGTAATTTTAAATTTCTACCAGAAGTTTATAAAAGTATGCATTTCTTCACATCACTGTCAACACAAGAAATTAGCAATTTTTAATACTGTTACCATCTATGGAAAACAATAATATATTGTTGCATTGATTAACATTTATTTAATTAAGATGAGAACAGTTAACCAACTTTTAAAGCAATCACTAATTATTTAAATATTTCTGCAAGGAAAAATTGGTTTTTAGTGTGTTTTGCTTCTCCAAGTGTTTTATACTTACTATCAATAGTATGTAAAATATTTTTTATTTTATAGATACCTATTCATTTTTATGTGGACTTTGAAAAATCATCAGCCTTTCACTTATGATATACAATTTAAGGTTGCCATTAAAAAGAAATTAAGTTTGACACTCAGTTGATTTAAAAGCACATTGAATAAAAATAAGTAAGACATGCTTTTCCAGCATCCAAAGGGTGAATTTATGTAGTATTCTTGAAATAAAATATACTCTAAGCAAAAGTTATAATAGTTTATTAAATTTCATTGTTCATTAAAAGCAAAACAAGAAGGAGGAGGAGGAGAAGGAGCCATAAACTAGATTAGAGTTAGCAAGTAAAAAACTAAAAATGGTAGCCCTGGGTGGTGACACAGTGGATAAGGCATTGGCCTGCAAACCCAAAGATTGCTGGTTTGATTCCCAGCCAGCGCACAAAACCAGGTTGTAAGCCAGATCTTTAGCCAGGTCTATAGCTGGAGGCAGGTGACAGACAACCACACATTGATGCTGCTCTACCTCTCTGCCTTTCTCCCTTCTGCTCTCTCTAAAAATAATAAATAAAATCTTGTTTAAAACTTTAAAAATAAGAGATAGAGGAGACTTTTGAAAAATGCAAAGTCATACAAGGTTTCCTTTGCAAAAAACTTGACTGCTTCCACAAAACTGACAGGTTAAATGTTTGCTGAAAATACATAGGTGATGGGGAAGAAGAAAAAAGAAACTGGAGTTGAAGAGGAAAGTGGAAGTTAAAAAGAAGGAAAAGAGATGCTTTTGTGAAATCACCATTGTATAGATAAAGGAAAATGAGGCCAAGAAAACCTGCCTCTTTAATGATCTTTCTGAATTTGCTGGAGGAAGGGCTGAATATAGGTGAAAAACTGAAAGAGGATGTAGAAATCATCCAACATTTCTGTGATTTTCTAAGTCAAGTGTTTGTATGCAAATTGTAGCCCAAAGAATTAGAGGGACCAGTTGAGAGTTACTCTAGTTGCAAATCATAGTTTTCCTTTTACTGAATTAAAACAAACATTAAACAATGTTTTTGTGAAGCCACTGAATGGGAAGTTCAGATTAGAGGGAATCTGTTTTATTCAAGAGAGGAAAAGCTTGAAGTTTAGTCATCAGAAACAAAATAGACTAATTCAGTTAATGCAGAAGAAACTGAAGTAGTTAGCAAACCTTGTCAAAAACAGATAAACTAAAAAAGAGTCAAACTAAGAAAAACCATTGTTGGAATATCAGGGAACCACAAACTCAGTGGTTGCTTAATCTCATGGAGTTAATGCTCCAGTAATGGCTGTTCTGAACATATGCCAGTTCTTGCTGCCTTCTCAATTAAATCCTCTCCCTACTAATGCAATTATAGTGAAAATATATTTATAAAGCAAACAACGCTCTAAAGCATTAAACTGTTTACTTCTGGTCCCAAACATGTACACCTCAAACAGTAAAGCAAAGCCCTGAAGTTTCACAAAATCATCCTTTTTAATGAGCATCTATTGTTATTGAGTTTGTCCCTTGGGTAGCTGCCTCTTTTAGCATCTTATCAAAGTATCCCTTTCACCTACACTTTCCTTAAAAAAAGAAGCCTACATCTGCAGAAAAACTATAGCACCCCAGTGATGTTTTGCTTCTTTAAGAGATTGACATCCCTTTCTTTCATCCTACTTGCCTCCTGTAGTGTTGACCTATTTTGTTGGCTTTATCACAAGTGACAAATACTCCACAGGATATCAGGTGCAATTGTCCATTGATTGTTTAAAATTATTTCCCAGGCTTTCTTATTTTGTGTCTCTAAACATTCTTCAATAAAAAAAATAATAGCTCCAACACTTGTAAATCTGTAAGTCAATTAATCAGTGATACCTAAGACTCTTTAACGTTATAAATTTATACAGGCTTAGATGCACAAGAGAGAATAATTTGAATTGACACATGACATCAATTTTCATATGTGATGGAAAAAATAAAAACTGACTTTATTAAATATAAAGATGTAATTAAATTAATTACTAGAGAAAGAGAAATTCTTAGTTGCTTATTGCATCCTTTAAATGATTTTCCAAAGAGAAAACCCTCTGCCAATAAACAAAATAATAAAACTAAGAAATCTGTATTTATTGATAAAGTCATTCATTGATAATTTCAGTGATTTTGGTCAATACCATTTTTTAACTTATTCCTATAAAAATCTGACATCTTGATTGGCATACACTATTTGCTTCATAAGTGAGTCAGTGTAGACTAGTATCATTTTAGGAGGAAAAAATAACCATTTTTTAAATGCACAAATACATATTTTGTTTGTCACCAAACCATTCCATTTTACAGATACTCCTTTTATTCCATTTCCCAAAACTATATTTAAATAACAAAATAACTATACTATTTCCAGAATCCACTATTAAGTAGAAAAAATGAAAAATCTGTATAGATTTATTTTGTTTAAAAGCACAAAGCAAAATAAATTTAAAATTAAAAGATTCATTTGGATGTATATTTTATATTTATTTTTCTTATTCTGATTTTTAAAATATTCTATATATTTATTTTTCTTGTTCTGATTTTTAAAATATTCTATCAAAAGTGGGGTCTCATAGCCAACATGTGTGTATCATCTCATTTTCTCTTATACAATCCTGAAGTATTTCACACGTTGCCTTAAATATGATATCCTGGTTGAGTTTCATTTCACTGTCCACACAAATGTTTTACAGTCCTATGCCAGCTGTATTTCATTTCTATGAAAGATACTAAAGTTTAAAGTTGTTTTCTATAAAAGTTGTACCTAACATGAAGGAAAACAACTAGAACTACAAAACTGAAAATTAAATAGGAACTTGTGGTCAGGTAAAAGAAATAGGCTGGACCTATGGGGCCAGTGCTGTAGAGGCCACATACTATTTAAGTATTTTATACACACATCACCTTCTTTTTACAGGCACCCCAGACTCACAGGTTTCATCCTTGGAATGGGGAGTATGTCCAATTTAGTAGATTCTGATGACAGGGATCTCTTCTGATGCTCAGCTTCACTGTGAGCAATATGAGCTAAAGACCTAGATTCTTCTTTGCAGATTTGAATGTCAAGACTAATCTCGTCTTCTAGGTCTGTCAAAAATCTGATATCAATAGTAATCCAACTTCATGGTTTCATTTAACCACTAAATCAAATCTCGTTAATGGGCTTGAATTACAGATAGGCTTTCATGCCCTCTGCTGGATATTCAAAGGAAAAGCTACACCTTCAATAATAAGAAAACTTAATTTGGAAAAAAAAGAAAAAAGATTGCTCTTTAATATGGGAAGACATATAATATACTCCTGCCAGAATTGAAATCTGAGACACTAGGTAAAACAGAATATTAACAATTTATTGATGAACCTTAATGCAGGCAAAGACTTCCAGAGATGACAGAAAAAGAACACAGGTTTATCTTTTTAAATTTCTTTTCCAATGTCACAATCATCCTATAATCTAAATAACTTTTATTATTGTATGGTTTGCTGTGGTTTTCAGTGGCCCATAAAGAACAACTGCTACAGAACTTCCAAGCCCCTGTCTAGTGGTCAGAGCCAAGCGGTAGAAACTGTAATAAGTATGGTGGAGAAACAGATTCAGACTTTGTGCAATAACTAACACATCATAGCCATTCGGTAAGTATTTCTTAGACAATAAGCAAAAAGGTAACCTGTGATTTTTGATGAGATATTCGTCAGAAAAGCTTCTATTGAAGCAAACTTTTGTTACCAGCCCTATCACCTGATTAAACCCTATTACCACTCCTCCTCCCCAACCCAAATAAATAAGCCAAGCAGCTGGAGGCCAAGAACACTTAAATGTGTTCTTATACATTAAAAAAACTCTCTTAAAAATAAATTCTGGTCACTCGAACTTGGACTTTCACTAACTTCTGACAACTCTAGCTGCTGAATCATTTGCCCCATTTTCAGGTTTACTTACACTTTTCAAGGTGTTAATTATAACCACTGACTGTTCTGTTACTGCAACAGGTTTTAACATATGTACATAACTTATAAGACATGAACCAAAATTCAGAAATTAATAAAAAATAAAATCAGCTATAGTCTCACCATTTAAACACAATTATGTTTAACATTTTATTTTTCCTTGAAGTGTGATTTTCTGTTTGTTTGCAATTGCCAATATTTAACTTTTTATTTTTTTAAATTAAAGTAATGCATACATTTAGTTTTAAACAACAAATAGTAGTATGAACCAATGATGAAAAGCAACAACAAGAAACAGCATTATCCTGCTCTACCTAATCCCCATATCTCTAAATCTTATTTCTTGAGGTAATTATATTTTTCCTTTTTTTAAAAAAATTCTCACCCAAGGATATGTTTATTAATGTTAGAGCGAGAAAAGGAGAAGGGAGAGAGAGGGAGGAAAATATCAATGTGAGAAACATTGATTGGTTGCTTCCCTATACGCCCTGACTGAAGGATTAAACCCACAACCTAGGTCCATGCTCTGACCTAGTGTTAAACTTGCAACCATTTGGTGTATGGGAGGACACTCCAATCGTTTGAGCCACCCAGCCAGAGCAAGGTAATCATTTTCAATTCTTGAGTATTTTGCTTCAGATATTTGTGACCTTATTTCTAAGTGATATACTTCACCATTATTTCTTGATTTTTAAAAATGTATTTTAGATATTATTCATTGATTGCCCACAATCTGAGATTAGGATTAGCCTTCTTATTCTATCCTGCCATCTCCCTTCACACACACTTCCCGCTTTGCCTAGTTTATCGATATTAATATGGCCTATTTTAAAACTCAGTATTAATTATTTGCATTACTTATAGATTAGACATTTTTGAGGAATTAATCCAACTTTTTGATTTTTTCTTACTGATTCAGGCTTTGGACATGCCTGAATCCCAGCTTGAGTTGTTATTAAATTATGATCATTATAATTGACTCTATACCAGGAGTGAGATCAGATTAAAACAGAGATGTTGAGGCAGAGAAAGCTGTAATGTGCACTAGAGTAGAATCCTAAACTTAATTGAGACCACTCTTAGCATTAACTGAGTGGTGTGTGTATCAACAAAGTAAAACATAGCAGTGGTCCACTGAGTCCACTAATTTACCACTGAAACATCTCCTGGACTCAAATTCTTTCCCTACATTCATTCTTTTTCTATTTGTCCTTTTTCAGGTTATATTAATTGGCCTCTGAGAATTCCCACTCAATAAAAATATTACTTCTAAATTTGATGTTTTTGACTTAAAATATGTCTAATGGTTTCCATTGGTGATCCAGATCTAAAATTGGTTTGATTTCAAGGTTTCTTCATATGGTGGAGGGGGTTCTAAAGTATTGAAACGTGCAATGGAATACAGTGCAGGGTTTTGTGTTTGAAGGTGAATTCCAACAGTTGGATTCACAGCTGCTTCTGTCCCTGGAAAGAGAGAAATGGGGATTTATAATCTTTCTACTCAGTATAAAACAGGTGTACATGAAGTGCCGAGTAAAATCTGACATTTTTTGAATCATTGGAGCAACAGATAATTTTTAGTGCACTTGAGGAAAAGACTTGCAATCATCTTAGTCGCCATAGCAAGAAACTTTGCTCTCAAGGACTGATTACAGTAGCTGCCCTTATGTGTGGTTTTGCTTTCCACAGTTTCAGTTACATGAGGTCAATCATGGTCCAAAAATATTAACTGGAAAATTGCTGAAATAAATCATTCATAAGTTTTAAATTGCATGCTGTTCTGAGTAATGTGATGAAACCTCCAGCCATCTTGCACAGGCTGCACAAGATGTAAATCATCTCTTTTTCTAGCACATTTATGCTGAATATGCTACCTGCTCATTAGTCACTTAGTAGCCATTTTGGTGACCTGCCTGTCAAGGTACCACAGCACTTCTGTTCAAGTAACCCTTGTTTTACTTAATAATGTTCCCACAGCCATTCACATAACTTTTATTACAGTATATTGTATAATTGTTCTATTTTATTGTTATTCTTGTTAATCTTACTGTGTCTAATTTCTAAATTAAACTTTATCACAGGTACGTATATATAAAAACACAGTATATGATTTTATATATATAAAATGTACTATCTGCAGCTTCGGATATCCATTAAATACATTAGATACATTAAGACATCTTAAAATGTATCTCTTGCAGATAAGAAGGAAATATTGTATATCATCATTGACTAACCCATCAAGAAGCATTTACAATTTAACAGCTGAAACAAAAACAAATATCATTTTTGGTAGATCAGAAGATAAGATTCCTGTACACATAAATGGCATTTTAGTTAATGCCATCATGGGAAATACAAATCTTACTAGCATCATTAAAATATTACATCTAAAGTTCATTATTTTATATTTACTATCTGAAAACTGCAATGAATGCAATTAATTACTTAAAAGTTATTTATGATCAATAGTAAAAATATTATGTTGCGAAAGTTTGTGATTAAAGTACATATGCACACTAAAAAAGGCAATCTTAAACTTTTAATTTTGAACTCAAAGTTCTTGACTTTTAGATTACGTATACTACAATCCATTAAATATAAAAGCCAAGCATTTTCCTCATGAAACTGATCACCTCAAGAGACCATTCACTTACTCCAAAAGCTCTTTTTGAAACTTTCTATTAGTGTTTTCTTGACTGTTTTGGAGTAATATTTTGTAACCATTTCTCTCTTTCTATTTTTTTCCTTTATTTCACATGAGTTTTTACCTGTCTGGGAATGATTTGATTGCTTCATCCCAAAACAACAGTAACAACCTTTAGAGAAGAAAGTAGGCCCTCAAACTAGTCAAAATTTTTGACTATGCCCTGGCTGGTTCGGGTCAGTGGACTGAGCACCAACCTTCATATCAATGGGTCTCCAGTTAGATTCCCAGTCAGGACATATGCCTGGGTGGTGGGCCAGGTCCCCAGTTGCGGGTGCACAAAGAGGCAACTCCATATTGATGTTTCTCTTCCTCTCTTTCTCCCTCCCTTCTCCACTCTTTAAAAATAAATAAATAAAATCTTTTGAATATTAAATTTAATTGTAACACAGCCATGTCCATTCAGCTATACAGTACAGTCTCTCTGGCTGTTTTTTGCATTAAAGTGGCAGAAGTAAGAAGTCCCCCAGAGACTCTATGACCTGCAAAGACAAACATATTTCATATCTGGCCTTTAATAGGAAAAGTTTGTTGATACTTCCTTATAGGATTAAGATTTCATACCATAAGGAGATTTCAAAGACCATGCCACAATTATCTAAACAATTTAGAGTAAATATGTATTAAGTCATAGCTGCATCACAGAAACCCATAAATAGATTGCTTAAAATTATTACTTTGGAGTGAATAACATTTACTTATTTTGTATTTCATTGCTTCCCAAAGCATTAATAACTCAAGTATTAATATAATGTGTGAAAGGTAGAGTTATACTTAGAATGTCTTACCTTCTGGTTCAGCATGTTTTTAAAGAAGTTATTTATTAACTTGAATAACCTACTCCTAGGCTATTACATAATCTTTCTGTTTTTTGTTTTCTTTCATGTAATGTTATAACAAATTAAATGAAAAATTTTGTGGTGTTAAGAGTCTTCTGTAGTTAGGAAATTCAGGATGGTGTAAGCTAAGTCTGAAGGATTCAATAAAACAAAGTTAACACTCATTAAGTGTGCTTGCCCTAGCACTTCCCCACATTGTGGGTACTTGTACTGAGCACCATCCATTTTCCAGAACTGGTCTTGGAGTGCTCAGTACAAAGTCAATGGTAATTTAGCTATCCTTCTGCCTGGAGTTGTCAGCCAAATTGACTTGACACAGTTATTAGCTCAAATGGTTTCCTCCACTGCCATTATTGATACTGTGGTCCAGGCAACAGGATGCTAACAATTGCTCTCTGTGGTAGGAAAGTTTTATTGCTACCTCCTTAATACAGATTTGGTTATTGCTCTTAAACTTGCTATGAAAACCACAACGCATTCATTTAATAAACATAACTAAAGCAGTATGTTCAGAGAGCTTTTCAAATTGTTTATGTGTAATATTATGTGATTGAAAGGGAAGCAAGTATTATTTTTATCTTTTGACTACTTAAGAATCTGAAAGAGCCCTGGCTGGTGGCACAGTGGAGAAGGCACTGGCCTACAAACCCAATGGTCACTGGTTTGATTCCCAGCCAGGGCACATAACCAGGTTGCAAGCAAGGTCTCCAGCCAGGTATGTAGCTGCAGGCAGGTGAAAGGCAATCATACATTGTTGTCTCTCTCCTTCTCTTCCCCTCTCTCTAAAAATAATAAATAAAATCTTAAAAAAAAAAAAAAAAAAGAATCTGAAATAAATCAAAGTCCCTGCAAAAATCTTACGGTTTTGCCAGAACTGTTAGTGATGATATTAGTTTGTTGTTTAATTGTATAAAACCAATACATTCACTCCTGAGTTTTTATAGACAGATTTCAGATTTCCTACACAATTAAGAATCACTCCAAAGGAAGGGGAGCAGTTTAGACAAGAACCTAGTATGAAGGAACCATGGACATGGACAACAGGTGGGATTGACTTTGGGGGGTAATGGGGGGGGGAGAGGACAGAGGGGAGCAAAAAGGGGATGGATGTAATACAACAACAATAAAATTAAATTTAAAAGAATGAATCACTCCGATGGTTATTTTAATGTGCTCTTCCTACCTCTTCTTTTAAAATATCTTTTCCCTTCTCTATTTCATTTTTTTCTTTTCTACAGGGGGGCTAAGAATGCCTAATTTTGAGTTACAATTCTTTCATCTGCTAACTGTGTTACTTTATCTCTATGTGCCTTTGTTCCATCATCTTTAAAATGTTCAGAATGGTAGTGAATCCCTCATTGAGGTAGATGGAAAAATAAATGAACTTAGAAATGTCAAGTATTAACACAGAGTGTGTGACACATGGTAAATACTCAATAAATGTGAGCAATTACAATGGTCATGCTTTTGTATGAAAGTGTACAAATAAAATACTGTCTTTTCTTACCTAAATGAATCACAGACTATTCACATGTAAAACATAAAGTATTGGGAAGTGACATTTAAAAAGACATGATCCTGGGTGTCTTGGGAGAGAAAGGACCAGAGTGTAAGGCCCAATCTTGCCTGCCTCTCTTCAAGCCCTTCTGCCCACCCTCCACCCCCCTAATTTGGAGCATTCACATTTAGTCACTGCTGGGAAACTGGTATTTCCATATGCCCTGAAATAAGAAAAAGGAGAGATTATCTCTGGAATAGCAGAAGAAACAGGTCAGGGAGATTGGATAGTTGAGAGGCAGTGTTATTGAGATCAGTCTAAATAAGCATCCCCAAGAGTGGTGTGTCAGAGGGTTCTCACTTCAAGGTCTTCTCAGGAACCAGGAAACCTGCTTGCTGCTTTGTCAGGGTTGAGGAGACCCAGCTCTGATACACATGAAATAGGAAGATTTTGAATGTAGATTTTATAGTAATTTATTAGATTTTATTGAAAAATAGAGAGGCAGAACCAAGATGGTGGAAAAGTAAGTAGAACTACACCAATCTCCTCTCAACACCAAACTGGAATAACAAATTAATTGGGGAGAAATCATCCGGAACAACCAATAGAACACCAACTGGAGAGAAGTCTTATTACCACAAACAGAACAGAAGAGCTGATTCACCACAACGTGACTGGTAGGAAGTGCGGAGATGTGAGAGGCTGGCTAGGCTCCCACAGGCAGCAGTTGAAGGGACAGAGAAACATCTCAGCAGCCGGGGGCTCCACCTGAGAAGAGTGGGATCTAAACTGTCAACTGGGCTTCCCAGCCTACAGCAACATAGCTGAGAGTAGAATAGCACACAGTTGCAAAGAGCAAAAACCAACCAGGTTTAGCTGGCTTGACAGAGAGACTGAGTTCTTAAAGGGACCGTGCACGAAAATACAGTTGAACCCACCTACGCTGGGCTCTAGCAGAGGGAGGGCACAGTGGACTTGAGAAGCTTGGGGAAAGTTTGGATCAGTGGCTTTAGGGGGAGAGTTGAGGGAGCAGCCCATGAGTCCAGTGCTGACCCATCCCCCAAAAAGCCAGCAGACCACTCTTCTCCAAAGGGAGGTAGCCTGAGGGGAAGCCACAGCCCCACCATTAGAAATTAATCTGTCCCACCCAGCAGTGCCTAAACTTGACCTCAGATCACAGGTTGATTGGATTAACAACTGAACTCATCTGTCCCACCCAGAGGTGCCTAAAACTGACCACTGATCACAGACTGATCGGATTAACAACTAAAGGACACAAATACAGTGGATCTCTGGTAGTCTCCAACCAGCTGACTATGCCCAGACTGGGACACGAGCCGACATCACCAATCATAGATATAGGAAGTGAAAAATGTGCACCTCTATACCACAGAAGGTCACACCACTAAGACAGTAAGTCAACACAGACCAATCCAAGAAGCAGAAACAAAAAAGAGTCACCTAAAATGGGGAGACAAAGAAATAAACCCTCAGCAAATGGAAAGGAGGAATCCCCAGGAAGAGTGCAAAATGAAATAGAGGCAAGCACACTATCAGACATGGAATTCAAAATAATGATGATGAAGAAGCTCAATGAGCTCAGTGAGTTCAAAGAAAACTACAAACAGCTCCAGGGGAATTATAAAGCACTCCGGGGAACTTACTGAGAACTACACCAACATTAAAAAGTACATAGACCATCAATAAGAGCCAGGAGGAAATGAAGAATATCATTTCTGAATTGAAATGTAGAAGGAATCAAAAGTAGGCTAGAGAAAGCAGAGGATCAGATTAGCGAGCTAGAGGTCAATGTAGAAAAAAATTCCCAGGCAGTGTAACAAAATGAAAAAAGACTGAAAAAGAATGAAGAGGTTTTAAGAAAGCTGCAGGACAACATGAAACGTAAAACATCCATATCATAGGGATACCAGAAGGAGAAGAGGAGGATCAAGGGATACAGGGACACCTCTGAAAAAACAAGGGAAGAAAACTTCCCAAACTTGAGGAGACAAAATGTTACGCAAATTCAGGAAGCACAGAGGGCCCCAAGGAAGATGAACCTAAACCCACTTCAAGACACATCATAATGAAAATGGCAAATCTCAAAGACAAGGAGAGAATCCTAAAAGCAGCAAGAGAAAAACAGCTAATAACATAGAAGGGGGCTCCCATAAGGTTATCTGCTGATTTCTCAATAGAAACACAACAAGCCAAAAGGGAATGGCAAAAAATATTTCAAGCGATGAAAAACAAAGGCCTACTACCAAGAATGCTCTACCTAGCAAGGCTGTCATTCAAAATGGAAGGTGAAATAAGGAGCTTCCCAGACAAAAGAAGTCTAAAGGAATACATCTCCACCAAACCAGTATTGCAAGAGATGCTAAAGGGTCTGCTTTAAGAAGATGAAGAAACAGAGAGACAGACAGGAACACAGATACAAAGGTAAATGGATTAAATGCACCAATCAAAAGACATTGGGTAGCTGAACAGATAGGAACCAACTTTAACTTATGAATGCTTTAAAGTTATCATGTTATAAATAGATTTTACAAAATAAGGTACAATTTTGTGTATTATTTGTATCTGCATTACTGCAGATTAAGTTTTCTTAGATTGGAATCATTTCACAATATGGGAAAATCAGGTTACTTGCGATAACTCAGAAAAATCAAATGCAGCTAAGGAAGAAGAAAAAAGTAAGAAAATGTGAATGTATATTATATAGAAGACATGCTATCTTTCTCAATGTTATAAAATATGTGCTTATTTGTGGGTGTGTACTATATAGATTTTGTCAGCAATTTATGTTTAAATTGCAACCAACTGGTCACGGGGTGGGTTATGAAATCAATCTTTAGGTTAGAAAAGATGCTGAAAATGAAAACCAATTTGGATGGAAGTTGAAACTACTAAACTATATGATTCGTGTACATAGACAATATATATTATCGTATTAGCATGTAAATTAGATAAGGTTCCTTTGAACTAAATCATGGCAATAGACATTTCCAGTTATGAAGGCCCCCAAACTGGGGATACTTGGGAAAAAGAATGAATGCTATAGTAAACATTATTATTGAAATGTGAACATACCTAATCTCTACCTCAACAGACTCTTAAATAGTTCAGGGGTTAGCTTAGGACCAAATAGGAAGTCAACCACAAGTTCAAAACATAGCTAGAATACTATTCTGCAAAATTAATTAAATCTTAGGGATTTTTATCTTTTACCTCAACTTAGTAGACATAATAATTTCTACTCTGGGGACCAGCTGAGCACTGCAAGTGCCATTATTTCTTAAGGCTTCAACTTGTAAAACACATTTAGAGGAAAAACAGAGGGTATTGAAAGAAGAAAGATCTGTGCATAACCTAAATAAATAAATAAATTTACTATTTAAGATGGAAAACTCCAAAAAGAATAAGTTGCAGTTCCAGTAGCTTAAAATAAAGTTGAATTGTATTATTAGAGGGGGGAGGATCTGACTCAGAAACCAAATTCATTTTTTACTATGGGTTTGGCACTGTCTCTAGGACAACTTTCACAGAACTGAGTTCTGCAATATACCATTTCTGTGATATATTTAACAAAAATATATCATTCCAGAGTAAAATAAGTATTAAAGAAGAAAAAACTGATTAATCTTGCTACAATAAATCAAAAAATACTATCATTTAACATGTAATAATTTTGTAAGCTATTGGCATATTTAAAATTTTTTGTATTAATTCTTCAAAATCCAGTATGTACTTTAAATATGTGTAAAAATATGTATGGGTGTAAATGTATTTTTGCATGTTTGGTAATATTGCAATTAATATTACTTAAAAGAGTAATTCTTTAAACAAATGAATTAATGTAGGCATTTTGGAATAATGAAAAGAAAACTTTGTATTAATATGATTTGAGAAGCTGACAGAAGGCAATAATTAAATGGTGAATTGTCTGGATGTGAAAGGGAAAATAAAAGTACACATTGGTGGTTATAGAATAGACAGGAGGATCTTAATAAGAACAAAGGAAATAGAGAAGCCAAAGAACTTATATGCATGACTCATGGACATGAACTAAGAGGGGCAATTGCTGGAGGGAATGGGGTACTGGGTGGAGGGGGGCAATGAGGGGAAAATTGGGACAACTGTAATAGCAAAATAAATAAAATATATTTTTAAAAAAAGAAAAATAGACAGATAATGGCAGGCATCCCTCTCTTACACTCTCAAATTCTTTCTTTACTAATGAATACTGGATTGATTTTCTGCCTCAAGCCCTTCATTATTCTGTCACCTCCCAAACCCTAAATTTTTAAAAATTATTTTTAAATGCCTTGCTTCATAAATAAGTGTTTATATTCAGCCTTGCAACCTTATTTCAATTTTTCAATAAAAATTCATCATTCACTTTTAGTGAATTATAAAAATGCTTATTCATAACAAAATTTTAAATGCCTTTTAATGACGCCTTTGTCATTACCTATTTTTTCAAACATAAATTTTAAAAATTTATCTAACAAACTTAAAACTTTTATGTTTTTTTCTTGTTTCAGTTGGGTGTAGTCTCTACCTATTCTTTCTGTTGTATAGTTTTTGGTCTTACAAAGCTGATCATCAACCATACAGATTTGGGATTCAAGTGGTTTTGTGAGAATTTTAATGATTTTTTTCTTCTTCTATCCCCACCTTTACTAAAAAAAGTTGACTTATTCCTTTAATAAATCACCTTCTGTGGCTCAGTATGTGTTCTCACTCTCTATTTACAAAGTTGAAGGGGAAAACTGGTTGTAAATCTGTGTTTCCTGTTGAATTATCAGAAAGGAGGGATTTCAGAAGCCTCATTAACAGAGGGAAGATAATGAGATTAAAAAAAGAAACTTTGAAACACTACATTATTTTTATTTCTGACACAGGTGCTAAAAAAAGACAACACCTGAATTATACTAGAATTGCCAGTCCCTGATGATTGAAAAAGGACAGCAAGAAGATCTCAGAGACTACTTCATGGATGATCCTATTCAAGAAGACTGAAGGGCAGTGAATGGGTCCCTTCTGATACTGTAGCAGGAAACAGGGTCAGAGGAGCTGTAGATGGAGGAAGGATAATATGGGAAGGGACTGATTATCTAGGAGAGCCTGGGGCTGGATCCAAGAAGAGGAGTTGGGCCTGAAGCAGGGCATAAACTGTGATTTTGGGTATTGTGTACTGTAAAAAAGTTTTATGTCAGTCCTTGAAATATCTTTAACTTCAAGCTATAGGTTCCTTCTTCTCTTTTTATCCTTCTCTTCTCCTTCCCTTTTTTGATTTTCTTCTGGTCTTTCTCCTCCTCCTCTTTCTCTAACAATACCCCTTTTCCTTCTTATCCTCCATGGAGTGTCAGAGATAATAATTCTCCCTTTTTGTTTCATAAAGAGTTTAATCATAGCTTGCTTATCATCTCAGAAACACAGGTCCTATTGTTACTGAGCAAAGGGGCACTCAATCACATGGTCCCTTGGTGTAAGACCCAACAATTGGTGTTGAGAAAAGCAAGTCTTTATAATATTCCATCTTGGGGATAGGGGGAGGGCTGGGAGCACTCTTTCTCAGAGCCTTGTTTTCCCCTTACCCAGCATTTTCTTTGCTTCCCAAAAGTCTATAAGCCAACCCTAAATCCAATAGTTCCCCATTCCTTATCAGTCAGTTTTCTCCTTCAGGATTTGGGGTATGTTGTCCTCAGCCTCCTTTTAATAGTTCAAGAAAGCATGTGCCATGTTACACTGGATCATGGTGAAGTCTAAGAAATGCTCAAGTCCTGAGAGAATGTCCTCTCTACATGCTACATGTCCCAAGTTCCAAGAATCCAGACAGAGTCTGGGTCTACAAAGTGGAGTGCTTGGTGGTTTCAGAGTCAGCTGGAGCCAGCAAGATCAAAGCAGCAGCATGCCTGCTTTCTTACTAGCCCAGACTGCGTGGCTGAATCCTGACTGCAAACCACACAGCTATTTCTTTTCCCATGGCTACTATAACCTGCTGATCCTTCATGCTCCCCTAACATGCTTCTTCCATTGTGCTTCTTCTCATGGTGAACAGGAGCCCTTCTTCCCATCAGACTTCATGGTGGACTGGTGGGGGTCCTCTATAATCCTTTCAAAACTGCATGGCTCTCCCCTTCACATGGTTGCTGCCTTATTTTTATTTTTTTAAGATTTTATTTCATTATTTTTAGAAAGAGGAGAAGGGAGAGAGGCAGAGAGGGAGAGAGACATCAATGTATGGTTGCCTTTCACCTGCCTCCAGCCACAGAGCTGACTGGAGACTTGGTTTGCAGCCTGGTTATTTGCCCTGGCTGGGGAATCGAACCTGCGACCTTTGGGTTCGCAGGCTGGCGCCTTATCCACTGTGCTACCAGCCAGGGCTTGCTGCCTTATTTTTAAATCCTGACCATGGCTTGTGATGCAGTCAGTGTGGTGACCAGTCCCAGCTACTCACAGAATCTCACACAGGCTTCATATATTTTTCATCACCATTCTATGGTCAAAGACGCTCCCATCTCCTTGGTGCCATGGAGTAGCCATAGCCATTTGCATAACCAAGAAACTAGCTAGCAGCCATAGGTATGTAAAGGCATCTCTCAGGAAAATAGCTGTGCTTTACAGAGTCCCAGGTCCCAACTTCTGAGGCTTCTGTATACTCTCTTACACTATGAGAGGGGAAGAAAAACTGAGAAATCTGAGCACTGGATCAGCAGAGAAGTGTGAAAAGATATGGTTACTGGCCCAGGGGTTGCTACAGGGAGCTGGGTGATTGGCTGAGATTTCCAAGGACTTTTCTTAAACAAAAATCTCATTAGTGTTTTCCTTTCTCTCTTTTATTAGTACTAATCAAGGTAATCAGCAACCTGAGCCATGTAATTGATAGAGATCTAATCAGACCACTGGGGAGAAGCAGGGAGGGGCTGTAGGAGGAGTTTGCTGAGGGAATGGAAAGCAGTCAGTATGGGATTGGCTGAGAAGCTGAATGGCTCCAGAGTTCAAGGACATAAAAAGGGGGCTGGCTTACTGAGTCCTGCACTCTCTGGCTACTGGGCAGATTCTCTCTGGCTCTTGGGCTCATCTTCCTCGAGGATGCCTGGATGCTCATGCTGCAGCTGCCTGCATTTCCTAGTATTTTGGATGGGAAGGAAATACAGGTATAGCCTAGAATCTGGCTGGCCAGGCAGAGGGGGCAAGTGTACTAAAGGAAGCAGGCTTTCAGATAGGATCCTGCCACCCTTCAAAACATGTGTACCTTTTCTCTCTGATGTTGTTTTAGTTTGTAAACTAACCCTTTAGAAATAAGATAACAAAAAACCAACAGAGGAAATCCTAGAAGAACCAGGTGTTAGAGATTAGCCTTAATTGATAGGCTGAAGTGATTAAAGCTGTAACTAAAAAGTTAAGAAGTTTAGCCTTAATTGCTAGGCTTAAGTGACTAATTCTTATGGAAAGCTATTATTCCAAAATTGTGAAGCTTTTCAGTAAAGACTCCTTTCCTTTATTACCAAACCTTTGCCTTGGAATTTTGCCTAGAGGGTGGCCGTAGGCAGCAAAACCCTAACAGCAGGACCCCAAATTACTTTTGGTAACATAATATTGTCAGAAAAATTCAGTCCACTCCAGCCTTCAATAATCAGTCAAAATTCTCCTTTTGGCTCTTTTCAGTTGAGGCAGCTTCTTGGGATCCTGAGACTCAAACCTTTCAACCACACGTCAACAGAGCAGAGCTGTTTCAACTAATATATTCAGCTAATAATGGTAATAACATGAAATAAGTTCTTAAAAAATAAAATTAAGGTCTAGAAGAACTCAAGGTTAAAAGAGCAAAGCTAGTCCCTCCATTAAAATGTTTTAAATAACCCATTTACTTTCCTACAAAGGGGAACAAGCTATCATCTCCTTTGTGCCCAAGGGGTGACAGGGAGTCCCTATTGCATAATCTGATGACACCAGTGTTCTTAAGTGAGTTCTCAGTTTTCCCTCTTTTTGAACAGGGGCCTTGAGGAAGACTCAGAAGTGCACCCCATTATCTGCAGGGTGGGTGTATGAAGCTGACAGGAACCAACTTAACCCCACATAATTTGTGGGGTTGTGGAAGTAGAAGCTGTGGGTTTTGGCCCTTCCTTCTTCTTTAGCCATAAAAATACCCTGGTAGTGGTTTCCTCACTTCCCTTTTGGAAAGCAGGTCCTTCTATGAAAATGCCAGGTAGGAAAAATCATTTGTCTGGAGAAGTAAAAGCATAAAGAGGATCCAGTAGGGAAAGGAATTCCCCTGTGGGTCTGGGTTTTTGACTACCTTAGAATATTGACTCTTTGTCATTTACTTCCAAAAATTACTAGTTAAGAAGAGGTGGCTAGAGGTCACAGAGGTTAATACTTCCTAAATTACTCTTATACATTTTGTTTTAGAGAAAAGAAACAAAAAGACCACGTCAAAAGCCATGTGAATGACTGTTTAGTATGCATACAGCCATCCTGAGCCTGCAGGGGACAGAATGGGAGATAGTGAATGCAGGGGATAACTTAACACCTAACTCAATGTAGGTGGAGGGGAAGAATTAATGTGAAGGGGCAGCTGAACCTGTGATCTCCAAGATAGCAATCAATAAAACTTTGTAATATTATTTAATCTGGGGGAAAAGTTCAATTGTTCTTTGATGAAATAAGATCCAGAGCTATACCAGCAGAATTAAGGAGGAACAGATAGAATAGGGGATGAGGGTTCTGAAGAGCAATCTCTACCATTAAGAAATCACATGTGGAAATATCTGGAGGTCCAGGATATGAGGTTGTACTTAGTGTAGGTGGCTAAGCCATGAGTGCCCTGCTCAACTTTTCTTTGCCTTCTTACCCTTAATTCTGGACAATGTGAAGTCTATTAGTTGACTTAAAGTAAACATCTATGTGGTTCATTTATTCAGTAGAGTAGACATCCTCTAAGAGAATACCTACTTTTTCAGACTGGTATTTAGGAACTATATATAATATCTGAGAAGCCTGGGACCTAAGGTCTAGCACTAGGCAGATATGCAATAAGTTGTGGGTTATCATTTTTCTTAAAAAATTTTTCCCAAGTATTTTTTTCCTGTCATAATGACTTCAGGATAATATAGAGAATGTGATTCTAATGTCTTGCACTTAGTGCTATTACATGCAGGTTTTGAAGTACCCTATCAGCCTTGATCCCTTCTCTCACAGTCATATTTGTTCAGGCAAATTCAAAAGCATGTATATAAACCACCATTCAGGAAATATGAAGTCATTAGGTAACTGGGGATATAACCATGGCACATTAATTTCTGTAAAATTATAACTGTATAACTGGGTAACTTATTTAAATTAAAAACAAAACAAAACAAAACATTTTTGGAAGTCTAGGAAGTCTTTCTTAAGAGTAAGAGAGAGCTAAGAGGACCCAGGTGAATTTTCTTCTTTAGAAACTCAAGTAAGTTGAAACCAACATAATTGCACTTATTTATTGAATACTTTTAGTTAAATAAAGAAAAATTGGCCAAAGTGACCATGTTGACTTGATCCCTCAGACTTAACGTATTTTATTAAAAGATCAGTGACCCTATTTCTCTGTGTTAAGAAGAAAATAATTTTCATTTTGGGAAAAATTACTATCTTCATTGGAGATTTTTAATTATCTTTCCCAAAACAACCATTTCTCAAATTGGCAATGTTTCCCTTGATTAATAATGACTTAAAAAAAAGTCAATATTGAATATAATGACTAAGCCTCAGAGTAATGAATTTTGATATTAAAATATTTTAGTTTATTTTTATCCCATTTGTATTTAGCTATTAATTTTTCCAGGACATGCCCAATACTATCTATTGGAAATAATATGTGGCCTAAGTTTCTGAAGGCAGTTGTTAATCTCTACTAAGCATCTTTGAGGCAAGTGTGGTATATACATAGCGCAGTAACCTAGTGGGAAAGTCTCATAACAGGAGGACAAGGATTGGAATTAAGAACTCTAAAAGACCTCACTTTCCTCCATTTCTTACTTTCTAGTACAGACCAGAAAATAATAGGAAGGGCATGGCTGAGAGGGTGAGGTAGGCAGGGCAGGCAGAATCAGAATGCTGCCAATGTGTCTGGGGGGAAAAATAAGAGTGTTCATACTCCCTTGCCCAATTCCAAGTTTTTCAGACTCTGCACTGGCAGCAGACAATCTGGAAAGTGTGGTTCAATGTTACTGTAGATAAGTGAGGCAAAGAGAGCTTAGTAAATGAGACTGTACACACAGGGTAGTATAGACTGATGGTAAAATCTCAAAAATACCTTTCTACGCTTTAAATCCCACCACTCACTGGAAGTGACCAATCCTGCATATCTCTTCTGTTTGTCAGCTGAGCAAAATATTTTGGTTTGTTTTTTTTTTTTAAAGATTTTATTTATTATTTTCAGAGAGAGGGGAAGGGAGAGAGGCAGAGAAGGAGAGAGACATCATTGTATGGTTGCCTTTCACCTGCCTCCAGCTGCAGACCTGGTTGGAGACCTGGCTTGCAACCTGGTTATGTGCCCTGGCTGGGGAATCGAACCAGCAACTGTTGGGTTCGCAAGCTGGCACCTTATCCACTGCGCCACCAGCCAGGGCCAATATTTAGGTTTTATCTATACTTAGCTATAAATCATTTACCAAGACACATTTTTTTTTCTTTTGTGGTCTCCTTTCTTCTAAAGTTTTCTCTTACACTCTCTCCCTCATGCATGCCTTTCGATCTTCAATAAATTATGTGTTGTTGTAAGATCACAAATCTGCTTTTCAGAGATTAATTTCTTTTTAATTTACCACAAAACCATAAGGTTCCAAACAACAAGTCCATAAAAGCACAGACAGCTCACCATAAACAGAGTCCAAGTCTCCAACAGCAAAAACAGCTACTGTGCGTCTTGAGGAACCAATTCTGCGTCTCCTCAGCCAGCAATGAAGGCAGAAGAAAACTGCTCCGCAGAGTAGAGCCATCAGGAAAATTAGCAGCAGGAACCTGATGCCAGAAGAATGAGGACAGACAGGAGTGAGGTGGAGCATGTAAGGAACTTAAGACCTCCTATTACTTTCTGCTAAGAGGGCAGGAACTCAATGAGGCTGGCTGCAAGCCACCTGGGAGGCTGAATTCCACAAGCAATGCCCCAACACCTCCACCACTGCTTGTACATTTCACTGGACCTGGAACATCTGCTGAGCTCAGAGTGGGTTCCCTTGCCAGATGACAGTAATTGTTTCCTCTTTGGAAAGTGGGAGATTGTTCTAGGGAGTAGTGTGTTTGTTGGTTCTTTAACTCATTTAACCATTATTCCTTTCATTCAGCCATAAATCCATTCATTCAACCAGAATTTAAGCAGCTGAAGAGATTTTTAGATGATGGGGTTGACAAGATAAGACCTTGTCTCTGAGGAGCCATTTAAATGAGAAAATTGATAATGTTTAGTTTGGAAAATGCAGGAGTCAACATTTAGGAGGTTATAATAATTCTCAAAAGTTCTAAAAGACTAGCTTGTAAAAGAGTCAGCAGTTATATTTTGAATCGATTTAAGGCCAGAACTAAAATCAGTACAAGAGGCCTTTCAGAAGCTATCAAAAGAAGGCACAATACTTTTCCCTTTACAGATTTTCAACTAGAGAGTAAACCATTATTCTTAAAAATAGCAACTAGACAAAAACCTGGAAGTGATGTTTGTACATATGTTGATTCATATGACCTCTTATTTTTTAAATAGATATTATTTCATATGCCATATCAGTTATTTAGGAAAAGGAATATATACATCCAAATGTTTAATAAAGCAAAGTGAAGATGTCCTTACCAGATATACCAGTGATTTGGGTATTGATCTTTATAGTTTATACACCTGGTGATAAAGAAAGAACAGTGAGTGTTGGACCTCTAAATGACCCAAACCTACTCTTTTGGATCACAATATTTGTTCTGACACCTGTTTTCCCAATAATCATTCACTGTAGTCCCCTGACACAATCAAGCAGATGATGTTTACTATAGGCCCACTTCATTCAAGGCACTGAGGATATATGTAAATGCAAACTATCAGAAACTTAAATAGATAATTGCACAGTAGTAGGTTTCATGCTAGAGTTTCAAATACTATTGGGCATGGAGAAGATAGTGACTAACTTTTGAGGGCTAACATGTTATAGGTATTAGGAGATAACCATTCCACTATTCTGTTTATTCAGAGACCCAGAGCTCTTTAAAATGCAAATTCTCCAGGGAAGTTTATATCTATTCATCTTTGATATCTTGGTAAGGAATAGCAGCCCTTCAACTCTGGCTGGAGAAAGAAGTTAGAATAAGAGGAAAATGAATGAGTGTAGTCATTCATACCATTTATCTTAAGTGTTAGAACTTGATTGTTCAGTCAGGATGGTCAAATCATTTGTGTACCTCAGCACAACTTAAAGTTTTCCTAAGATAAATTAAAACACACATACACACACACACACACAGAAACAGAGTTCATAGTGTTATTTTTGGGAGGTTTAACTCCCCAGGTTTAGACACTTATGTGCTAGTCATTGCAAAGTCCCTTGCTATGCCAAACATTGTGCTTTGACAGTATGTTTGCTGATGGATTTCTTTCATACCTCAGTAGGTAGATGGTCTGCTGTTAAGTATCCTTGGATTAAACAGTGGAAAGCTGTTCATCACAGCCTGATAAGCTTTGGAGATGGAGTTGCACTTAATCACATTTTCTTTGGCCATTGTTAAAATAACACTCGCTACTTTTCAGCTTGAAAGCATTCATAAATGTCAGCTAATATATTGCTTCCAGTACCTCTAAGGAGAAATTGTGTCCTGTTTATCAACTGTGCTCTTCAGAAATGACTTTTTAACATATTGAGTGTCAACTTAAAAATTTTATCCCAAATATCTAAGACAAAACTCAATCACCCAGATTGAGTTTGTTTGTTTGTGTGTGTATGTGTGTTTTCAGGTGTTTGTTTTTGTTTCTAGAGGGTTGAGTCAAATACATAGGTACATATGGCTGGGAAAAAAATGTCAACTGAAGTATGACTTCAAACACCTTCCTAAGATGAGTGATCACAAATAAAGGATTTAAAAAAAATTAATGGTACAGCCTTTGAAAAGAATATTATCTATTCATCAGAAAATGTAGATTTTAGGCCCTGGCTGGTAGCATAGTGGATAAGGCGCCGGCCTGCGAACCCAAAGGTCGCAGGTTCAATTCCCCAGCCAGGGCACGTAACCAGGTTGCAAACCAGGTCTCCAGTCAGGTCTGTGGCTGAAGGCAGGTGAAACGCAACCATACATTGAAAAAAAAATGTAGATTTTATATTCATAATTAAAAGTCTTGATAAATAATATAGAGCACTCATTTCTATTTTGTGTATATTTTGTACATGACTTCACTAAATAGGTATTGCATATATACATATACAGTACAGTACATTAAACTACTGACAATGTTTGCTTCTTTTGAAGACAGTGGCATGAGGCACTTTATCTTTTCAATATTTCTCTATATTAAAAATTTTATAATGTACATACATCACTTTTGTAGTCATAAAATTTTTAAATGTTATATTGAAAACATTAAAAACATCTTAAAATGGATCATTCCAATTTAGAGATGAATATAGGAAACTATTCTTTGTGACTTAGCCAAATAAAAAAAACAGATGATTCTTGTTTTTGAGTCTTGAAACCTAAGCTCATGACCAAAAGTATGGATTGTTTCATTTCCTCCACATGTACATCTCTGCTTCTCTTCTTGACATTTAAAAAGACCATATACTTCTTATAATGTCAATTATAAGTTTAACTACTACATTTTATTTCCTAGCTTTAAATTTTAAAATACACAATATTTTTTCCAGTGCTAACAATTGTGCAAACTGACTTATTTCAACTTATCTTCACTACTAGTGGATTTTCTGACATAGAGCAAAATGGTTAAAAAGTAACAACCAGAAAAATGAAAAAGAAGGAAAACAAAACAAAATGAGCAAACAACCAAAACAGGACCAGAAACGTAGGTATGGGGATCATTGGGAGGGATATCAGCTGGGAGGGGGGAGGGGACAAAACGGGGAAATGGGGCAGGGATTAGGAAACATAGTTGGTGGGTGGGAGGTAGACAGGGGGAAGTTAAGAATAATAGAGGAAAGAGTGAAAAAAGAGAACTTATATGTACAACCCATGGATATGAATGAATTAAGGGGCAGTGGGACTACTGGAGGGAAGGAGAGGGGGGTGTGGGTGGAGGGGAGCAAAGGAAAAGAAATTAGGACAACTGTTAACAGCATAATCAATAAAATATACAAAAAAAGAAGTAGTTAGCTGGAGAAATTAAAAGTGAGCATGTAATATAGGGATAGCAGGCACCTTTGGGATCATTTATTTCCCCCTTAAGGTCTTACACACTCTAACACTGAGACCCAGAGTAGGTGAGTAAGTGGGGAGGTCACTAGCTGCCCAAAGAACTTAAACTAGAACATGGGTCTTCTAACCCCATGTCTTTCCTCCCCCTCCATTAGTTCCATGTGTTTCCCCAAGTTCAATTTTTAAACAGAAATTCTTTGAGTTATTAAAAAAAGTATCTGAACTGTAACAATATTCTAATTAGTCAAATTTTAGGTGTAAGATTTTCAGTGTAGAAAAAGTTACTTTTTTTTTTTTTAAGATGAAGTTACTGCTCAGAGATTTGTATATGGGATAATGATGCCAATAAGGAAAAAAACATCCAGGAAAAATAAGGACTGATCATATGTTTCAGAAAGACATTTCCAGTATCAGACTGCTCTAGAAGTAGTTGTTGAAGGGGATCATTTTTGTCCCTATTGGAATGACTAGTGCTATTTACTTGAATGTTGTGAAGATAATTTCTGCTCTACAAGGATGATTAGAGGAGCTGGTCTTTGTTACTGTTCTCAGTGCTGAGAGTCTGTAAACCTAAGATTAACTCTTGAAATACAAACTCTTTACTTTGATAAATTCAAATTCAAGAATGTATCCAGCATTAAGCAGCACAGGACTATGAAGGGAACCAAAGTTTTGCCTTTTGAAATATTGACTTAAAGGTATTTATTAGGAAGCAAAAGACTCAGAAAGAAACTTTGACCCTCCCCATTCCTCTCTAAGTGATTCAAGGTGGACAAGTCTATTCAAGGAGGGGGATTTTAGGCTGTTAACCTTAGTTTAATTTAAATTAACTAGGAGGAAGGGCTTCAGTCAAAGGGTATTTAGCTAGTTCTGTACCCTCTTGTTTCTGAGTTGCCTAGCAAATATTTACCTGCCTTGTATGTGCCACACTTCCTCAATTACCTATAAATGGTCCACTCTCACTTTTGAAATCTAAGATCCAGTCTCCTTCCCTCATTGTCCAAAATTGGACGTACATACCCAATTTTGCCCCACTATATTTGGAATTTTTATGCTTGTGTGAATTCCCCATGCACATGTATTAAAATACTGATTTTCTCCTGTTAATTTAATTATTAGGGCAACCAGAAAAACTTAGAACATGGGAGGAAAAGTGTTATACATTTTTAGCCCCCACAACTGTATATCAAAAGCACTTTGAATTGCATACATAACACAGTTTAGAAATTTCATTTGTTTGCTAATATTTAAAACTGAATTATCCAGAAAGTTACCTCCCATGACCCATGTGATTTATAGGTACGAATGCAGCCATAGGTGATGTAATGATTTTTTCACTAACGTAAAGAACCCTTGAAACTTAAACAGTGGAGAATTCAGTGAGCAAAAATACCTAGAAATCAACAAGTCTCCTTAGTTATTTAACAAAGCTGATCATAATATATTGCCTTTTCTTCTGCTTTTAGAAAAATGAAGCCATTTGCATTTAAAACAATTTTTCTTGCATGATTATACTGGTCATTTGAAACTCATTTGGAGTTTCTTAAATGGCTTGAGCCTTTTTTCTTTGAATTTTTAAAATGCCTTTTGCTATTTACTTACATTTTATTTTCTTCGCACTGCGGGTCTGAAAGCACCAACTGAAACACATGTTTAGAACAATAAAGTTCAAACATCTTATCAGTCTAATCCTTTAATGCAACAGCACCTAGAGACAATGCAGGCTTATGTAATTTTGTTTGCTTTTTTAATTAAAAGCTTCAAAGCGTAGTTGCTGGGCACACAGAATTTGACTGCAGGAAAAAAAAAAAAAATCTAGGTAGATTTTCCAGCTGAGCAGTGACAGGAGATGTATATTGTAAGCCAGATTCCTATCTTACACACCATTATAGATGGATGTAAAACACTTTTTTTTTTTTTTCTACAGGCAGATTTTTCTTGCTCTAAAGAGCCTGCACATCTTGCATTTCCTCTGTTTTCATATTTTAGTTAGAGAAAGAAAGTTAATTATTTGTATTAGTGTCACACAAAGAAATCAAATTCCCAACATAAAAAGAGTAGCATTCATGGGTGTTAAATATATGGAGGATGGAGTGACTTTGATCTGCTCTAAGGCTCAGGTCCATTGAAAGACACATGACATTCCTGTGGACACATGACATTCCTGTGGATATTTACATTTCTCTCTTGACCAAAGAAGAGGGAAAAAGTAATAGGTTTGATGGTTTGTTTTGAAAGACCCAAACCATAAGCAATCCAAAACAATTATTAAGCCTTACACATTATAGTAACTCATATCACAAAGGAAAGTTAGTTCCCCTTTTTAGAGGTTTTGTTTGTTTTTTCTTGCAATGAGACTTCTGGGTACAATAAGAAAATCTTTAAATATCATTTATATATAGTTGTAAATATGAGTTGATGAAATTAATGAAGCATTTATTTCCTGGTCTATAACACAGAAATACAAAGCCAAGTGCATAGTTACAAAATCTAAAATGATACACATGGGAATTTTGTGTGAGAGATCTCTCTCTCTCTTTTTTTCTTTCTTAATCTCAAATGTGTCTTTTCCAACACCTTCAATTTACTCCACCATGTATATCTAGGCAAAGAGATTTGTGGAGTTGCAGATGGAGTCCTGAATTGGCCATCAGAGAGCATGGTAATGAACAATTTATAAGCATGGAACATGAGTTTCACTCTCTTTTACTAGAACGTTGCAAATAGATTTGGACACTGAGAGGAAAATGAACATTCTAATTTTGTCCATAAAGAGTTTCTGTATGAATATGAAATCATTTGATATCATTTTAACAGAAAAACAAACAAATGCCAGCATTTTACTTTCAAGTCACTTGCTAATCTTCTGGTGTGCTATACCCTTGCAAGAAGTGAGCACACAGTATTCCATTATTGCTAACTCCTTGCCAATGCCTTAGCTGTCAGACTTCAGGTTATCAGGAAATGGGGAGTGAGGTCTTCATGTATTTTCAGACCTGAATCTTTCAAATACATTGCATTCAAGTGATACAGCTACAGAGTTGTAGGTGTTAGTCTGAGTGAGATGCTAGAGCAGAGAAACCAAGATAAACTCTAACGGTTCTGTCTACATTTTTCAGCAATGGAAACTGTTAAGTGTGTTTTCAGGCAAGAGTAAGAGACATGTCTTAAATTAACTGTGCCATAACATTGTGCCATGCATAGATAGCATTATGCTATGCCAATGGCACTTTTTTAATTTTAAATTTACAGCATAGCAAAGTTAAGTGAAGATTACATTGCATCCTATTACCTTAGAAGCAACAGAACTAAATAAAGAAGAAATAAGACTAAACTCATGGACCATTTTGTTTTCTCTTTGACCAATAAATATAAGTAGTTGTAAGATTCTGATAAAACTTTCTGAAAGGAAATCTTTGCAATGTAGGATTTAAGTTACCCAAAGAACAAATCCAGAACCAATCATGTCCTTAGAATACCTCCACAAATATTTTCTCAGAAAGAGAGATAGTTACCTGGAATAGTGGCAAACACAAGCTTCCTGTTTTGGAGATCACTGAAGTGAAACTAAAAGGTCTGGATCGCAACATAGTTAAAGGACAAGCTGCTCAAAGACAGTGGTTTGCTGTCTGTGTTTATTTTCCTCTTCCTCAAAACTTGTTAGCTTCTCTATAAATTATGCTTCCTACCAGAGCATGAAGCACTCATTAATGATGGCTCCTTGTGACCAGTAAACTGTGTGCTGGCGGCAGGAATGTTGGGTGCATGCTCACAGGTGTTGAGAGTTCAAGGAATTTCAGGTAAAGGTCAGAATCTGGGTACTGTTTGTCAAGCCCTTAAAGGCAAGGCTTATACAAGCTGATCTGCAACACTAGCTAGCTGCTGAAATAATGATATTCAAGTGCATGTTTTATTGATTAAAAAATGGTATTTCTGGGTTTTGTATAAAATCTTGTACTTGAACATTTATTGGGTATTCTTCCCTTTGTTGGTCCTGTTTGCTTCTCTTATTCTACATATTATTTTTGGTCCCAGATCTAATTCAATCTTGGGCCTAAAATTTTCCCTGCTTCATAATGATCACACTCTACTTTTAAACAGGTTATATTTAAGTGTTTATTTCAATCAAATGACAGCTGCTAACAAATACGTTTGCCAATATATGTAAGAAAATTCTGAAAAAGAACAATGTGGACCACTACATTAAGATAGTATAAAGGTGAAGAAATTTATAAAAATGGGTACTAATACATATAAACAATAAGATAAATGTACCAAAATATAGAGTTCAGAAATAAAATAAACATAGAAGTCTATTTTTGCTGCCATTTCAAACCAGCATAGAATATTATTTAGGCAATGATGAACAATTGCCTGGTTAGCTGGAAGAATGTTAAAATGCCTAACCATGTTCAAAATTAGATAACTGTAACTTACAGTCATAATCATATTGGCAAGTTTAAAAAATTGATAATATATAGAGAAGATGGATATGGAAAAACAAACCTTGTCATACATGGTTAGGAGAGCTGCATAGCCTCTTTGGAAGATAATCAGGCAATATTTACTAACCTAAAAACTCAATACATCCTTTGACCATGAATTCTTTCAGAAATGTATCTTATAGATAGTACTACATGTGGCACAAATAATTATAAGCAATGATATTCCCTGAAGCATTGTTGGTAACAACAAAATGTTGGAAAAAGCTAATGTCTATCAAAATGTGACTGGTTAAATACAAACTGATTATATCCACTCAATAGGATATTAGGCAGCTATCTTTTTTTTTTTTTTAAGATTTTATTCATTATTTTTAGAGAGAAGAGCAGGGAGGGAGGAAGAAAGGGAGAGAAACATCAATGTATTGTTGTCTTTCACCTGCCTCCAGCTACAGACCTGGTTGGAGACCTGGCTTGCAACCTGGTTATGTGCCCTGGCTGGGAATCGAACCAGCGACCTTTGGGTTTGCAGGCTGGTGACTTATAGGCAGCTATCTTAAAAAGAGGAGGGAAGATCACAGATACTGATATGAAAAGGTTTTCATGAGTTAATTATTTATTAAAAAATAAATTGTAGAATGTTATTCTACGATCATGCTTCCTTTTATGCAATACATAAACAAGTATAGCTATAGTGTTTTCTCTCCATATAAAATTTACACATACAGAGGTCTGTGTGAAAAAAGTCCAGCCATTGTTAATATAATGAGAATAGTTTGCACAACATTGATATAATCTGACAGCCAAGGAAAGTGAACTGGAATGCTCATCGGTGAACAATGACAACTTCACTGTACTGGTCAGTGAAGGTGGTAGGTGCCATTGAGTGAGCATGTGCACTGCATGGTTGTCACATTCAAAATGAGTGAATGGATCAAAGAATCTGCATCAGATTTTGCATTCAGCTTGAACCTTCCCCTGCAGAAACTATTTGGAAGATTCAGAAGGTTTTTGGGGATGACACAATGAGTGCCACGCAAATTAAAGTGTGGCACAAGCACCTCAAAGATAGTCTAGCATCTGTTTAAAGTGACCCATATTCTGGAAGGCCTGCAACAAGTAGAATACCTGAGAATGTTGAATAAGGGCTGCAATCAACAAAAATTAAAGAACTGGGTGTGGTCCCAAGGTTCCTATTTTGAAGGGGACAGAGGCATCATTTCCTATGTACACTGTTTCTTTTATCTTTTTCAATAAATGCCTCTATTTTTTATATTATATGGATGGATACTTTCTGGACAGACTCATATACTCAACATGTGCAGAGAATGCCTCTGCTTGAAACTATTAACAGTAATTGTCTCTGTAAAAGGGAGACTTTAAGGAAATAAGAACAGAAGGGAAATTTACTTTTCATTGTTAGTTTTTTGTATGTTTGATTTATAATAAATTCTTTATATGTCATCTACTCATTTTACATATACATTTCCATGGGTTATTTTTGAAGCCAGTCATTTGAATTCAAAACAACCATGTTGTAATTCAAGCCCCACAGAATTCACTGAATCCAATTCAAATGATAATATATGAATTTATTTATAGTCACATACATAGATTGCACTAGAAACAAAGCAGCCGTGTTAGTTGTCTAAACTACTGTTTTGAATTGGCCATTAAGGTATATGGATTAGTTGAGCTGCATCTGGACGGCTGAGCTGGCTGTGGTGGCCTGAGCCTGATTAATATGCAGCCACAGACACAGCCATGAATTTCAAAGTAGAAGAAGGGCTTGGTGCCAATGCCAATAGGAGATAAGTAAACCAAGCCCATGGTATTACTTGTTCCCAAAACACCCTCCATTTTGAGTATCTCTGAAGCCTATAATTAAATAGAATGAAAAATAGGCTTTTCACTGGTCAACTTATTTATTAGTTGGTCGATCAAAAGCCTGACTTCTGTCAGTGGAGTCAATGATATGAAAAATTCCTATGGAAGGAAGGGAAGGTGAGATGTCTAGAAGAGACTGTAATAAAAACAAGAGGAGCATGTTTGCTTTAGCTTTGAAAACCGAAACTATGACCAACAAGATGTGTAGATTAAATAATTCTTTTTTTCTTTTAAAATTTTATTTATTTATTTTAGAGGGAGGGAAAGAGAGGGAGAAAAAGGGAGAGAAACATCAATGTACACATTGAGACACATTGATTGGTTGCCTCTCACATACCTCTAGCTGGAGACCTGGCCCACAACCCAAGCATGTGCCCTGACTGGGATTTCAGTTGGCACACTCTTGGTTCACAGGATGGTGCTCAATCCACTGAGCTACATAAGCCAGAGCATATTAAATAATTCTTATTAAAAATAAAATATTCCCAATGCTCTGGCTGGTAGCTCAGTGGATAGGTGTTGACCTAAAGGTTCCTGGTTCGATTCCCAGTCAGGGCACATAACCAGGTTGCAAACCAGGTCTCCAGCCAGCTCTCCAGCCAGGTCTGTAGCTGGAAGCAGGTGAAAGGCAACCATACATGGATGTTTCTCTCCCTTTCTTCCTCCCTCCCTGCCCTTCTTTCTAAAAATAGTGACTAAAATCTTTTAAAAATAAATAAATAAAAATAAAATGATCCCACAGACTGGGAATATGGCAGCTGATCAAAGATGGAGTCTCTAGACACAATAATACTGCAAACAACACTGCTATATTTGATGCTTATATATATCAAATAAATACACACATATACACACACCCCACCTTTTTCTTCCTCGATTACTATACAGCTTTTTACTTCTATGGCTTTGTCATTCCACTCCCAAAGGTTAGCACTTAGGCTCTGCCTAAGACAGTAGTGTCCCTAATGCATTCCTTTCCCATCATCTTAACAGTTTAATAGTCTACAAAAAAAAAAAAAGAAGTCTCTATAGAGGAGTGTCCTTCTACCTGCACAATTTTTAAGCCTTGTATTTTGAGACAATTTTAGATTCACATGCAGTTTTAAGAAATAATACAGGGTTGTCATTTGTTCTTCACTTAGTTCTCCCCAATGATATTGTCTTAACTAACTAATGTACAATAATACAACAACTGGAAATTTCACAGTGATGCAATCCACTGTCTGCGTGAGTTCTATAATTTATGTTTCATCATTTAAAATGTGTGATTAATCCAATAATTGTGCTCATTGCATGCTTATATGTGTGAACTTAAGGTGCTGAGTTCCCATCATTGGGATGTCAAACTAAACATGGATGATGGCAGGTCACTGATAGCACATGAACTTCTGATGTTTAATATCTGGGTGGAAGGAAGCAAATTCTCAAAAAATATCAAAGAGGAGACAAAAAGAGGACATGTGCTGTGATGATATATGAGTTTACAATCACAAGATGTACTGAGTACTTGGATATTGGACTCTGAAATTCTCGTCTTTGTAACAAGAGAATGGTAGATGTATGTTTAATGGTACAAGGGCCAATCATTTACTCAGCCTTTCTCCTATGCTAGGAGGAAGTAAATCCTGCAGGAAAGAATAGAGGTGAGGGGATATGAAGACTACTCTATGGATTCAGAGCCGGATGGAAGTCCAAATTCCCTGACGCACTAAAGTCATATTGATGTTTGTCCTTAAAGGTCAGGGTGTGCAGCTGTTCAAAAAACAAACAAAATAAAGCACCACCACCCTCAAACCCAAGGACCAAAATTCAAAGGATTAAGTAAGAGTAAATAGAAGATAGGAAAAGAAATGAGCAAAGCATGAATGTCCAAAGAACAAGAAAGGAAGAAGCACCAGCCACTCTTTTTATGAAAATTAAAGGACCAAGGTAAGGTTCTGGTAGTCAGATGGCCAGGGCCAAATTTCTCTTCTCTACAAACTGTATGTTCTACAAAACAAGGATAAAAATGTTGACTTATCTCCCACACATAATTTTTGTGAAAGATCAACTTGAAAATATCAACATGAGTATCAGGCAAGGCACGGATAAAAGAATTGATTACTATAGCATAATAAAACAAAATAAAGAATTCAAAAATTAGTTTAGTTCATGAAAACTATGGGAGCCAGGGTTACATAAGGAGGACTTGAAGTAAGGGGGCTTGCGTGATTGTTTGGTTTCATTGTTCTCTTTTTCTTCCAGTGAGAAGAAATATTGATTACTAAACCAATTGATTGCTAAACCAATGGTCAATTTTTTTTTAAAGATTTTATTTCATTATTTTTAGAAAGAGGGGAAGGGAGAGAGGCAGAGAGGGAGAGAATCAATGTATGGTTGCATTTCACTTGCCTCCAGCCACAGACCTGACTGGAGACCTGGTTTGCAACCTGGTTATGTGCCCTGGCTGGGGAATCGAACCTGCGACCTTTGGGTTTGCAGGCCGGCGCCTTATCCACTGTGCTACCAGCCAGAGCCAATACTCAATTTTCAGTCTTTATTTTTCTTGACCTAAGTGGCAGGATTTGACATGAGTATTTATTTCTCCCTCCTTTAAATACTTTCTTCACATGGCTTCTAGAACAATATATTTCCTGATTTCTCTCCTACTTTATTGACTGTTTTTCTCCTATTTTTCCTCATTTTCCCAAATCTAACATGTTTGGGGCAACCTAAGTCAGCCTTGACTTCTTTCTTTTCTATATACATTCACAGTTTTGTGAATCTGACTTAGTCTCATGGATTGTAATCTGTAAACTGACAACTCCAAAATGCATATATCTACTCCAGATCTTTGTTTTTTTTTTTTTTTGAGCTTGTTTAACAAACTGCCAACTCCATATCACCATTTGGGTGTTTACTAGAATTCTGCAAATAAACTTGTCCCAAATCTAAGTTCTGATTTTCGTATCTCCTTTACTTATTTATTCCCACCAATCTTTTCTATGTTACTACATCCTTCATTTTGGTTTTCAGGCCAAAAAATACTTGTAAGCATTTTTGAGCACCAGCACCACTTTCATATACCATCTACAATCAATCAGCAAGTCCTGTAGTCTCTACTTTTAAGATATATACACTCCAACACCCTCGCTGGTGGCACAGTGGGTAAGGTGCCAGCCTGCAAACCTGAAGATATATACACTCCCCCTTTTTTATTACCTTCACCAGGAACTTTTCACCTCAGTTACTCACCAATCACCATCATCTATCACCTGAACTATTTCTATATCTTCCTAGCAAGTCCTTCTGTTTATACACTTGCCTGCTCACAATTTACCCTCAACAGAGTAAGCACAGTGATGACCTTCTCTACAAGTTAAATCCTGCCACTCCTTTGCACAGAACTCCAGTGGTTTCATAGTTCCTTCAAAGTGAAAAAAGGAAGTCCTCTCGATGGCTTACAAAACCTCACAAGGTCTGTTCTCTCTTTCCTTTCTGAACTCATACTTCACTGGTCTCCTCCTGATTCACTCTCTTCCAGATACTCTGGCCTCCTTGCTTTTCCTAGAAACTCCCAGTTGTACTCCTGCTGCAGAACCTTTGCATCTGCTCTTCCCTCTGTCTGCAGGGCACCTCCCTCATGATCCACGACTTACTCCCTCACGTTAAGGTCTTTGCTCAAATGCCACATGCTCACTGAGCCTTTCCCTGACTCTACCCTATCAACTGTTACAACAACCTCTTCCCCAGCCAACTCTCCCTGGCCTATTGTTTTAATTTATGTTTTCCCAAGAATTTTGGGAAATGCCCATTTATCATATTACATTTATCATCTTGATGTATAGTTTTCTTTCCTCCTCTGCAATGAAAACTTAGTAAGGAAAGGAAATTCTGTCTATTGTGATCACCGTGTAACTCTAGAACCTTGAGTGGTGCCTTTCACATACTAAGCTCTCAATAAATATTTGTTGTAGAGATAAATCACTTGCTTAATAAATAAGGAGTAAATGAGCTGGCTGAGAGACTGAGTAAGAACAGTGAAAGCAGCAGGCAGGCTAGAGAAATCAAGCTATTTACGGGAGCTGGGGACCAGACATTCTTCTACAGTAAAGGCATTTTGCACATAGTGTGAGAGGAGGTAAAAATAAGTTCAAATTGTAGGTGATTCTGATATGGAATTTGGCTGACAAAGAGATATTATTACACGAATACAAGACGGTGTCAAACAGAAGAAAAAGATGCCAAGGGGAGAGGGTGATGAGGGTTGCTACAAAAACACAATTGTTAGATGAACCTCGATTGGGGAGATGGTGTCTCTATGGCATTCGGAATGGGGAATGGAAAAACCTTGACATTGGTTTGTTCTACATTCATTACCAGATTGTACCAGCAACTAAGAGGCCATGTCTGAAATGGACCATTAAATGTAGTCCTTTGCAGATTTAACACAAATTATATCACTCTGAAGAGTGCTTTGACATAACTCGGAGTTAAACATTTGCTGTAAGTGCCACTGCTTATGGTAATAATTGACAAGGCATGCTTAGGTTAGATGTAAGAGCAGGAGTGGTTTTATTAACTGGTAACATTATTGAGTTGCTAAAAATTACAAATTCTGGTAGTGTTTTGAAAACCATTGGATAAACATTGCAGTTGCTAAATAGCTGAGTTCATTGCTCTTAAATATAATGTAACATATTAAAAATCTATGTCTTAGTTCTGTTCACAAATTTCAGTGGATTTTTTTCTTATCAAATATTAAAAGCTTAGGATTCTAACTTCCAAATTTGGTTCTATAAAGCATTACCCAAACCCTTGTTGAATGCTGGAGTAAATAAATATTCTTAGTTTTCCTTTTATATCTCACATTACTTCCTGTTCTATTTACATTTAGGGTGTCTGGTTTTTCCCCTTTTCACATTAAGATTAGATTTCATGTTTCTTTAAAACAAATAGTCAAAAATTACCTTTTCACTTTTTTGTTATTTTACATCCAGAAGAGGTAATAGGAGAATTCAGAGATCACCAATTTTGCTAATTTTGAAAGGCGTAAGTATCCTGCTGGATCCATGTATCAGTATGGATCCAAAAGATGGGCTGTCTTTGGTTTGTGGGGAGAATACATGCTCAAGAAAGCTCATTTTATTTTCATACTCTGCACTGACCAAAACCGCTATGACTTTCTGGCCCAAGGAGATTGTATTAACTATAGCTACTAATTACTAAGTTTCTGTCATGGAGCTAACATCTATTCACTTAAGACTTACACATTTTAGCTTCATGTAAAGTCGTTCTGCAAAGCTATGTAGCCTATGTAACTTGCCCAAGTTCATGTAGCTGAGAAGTAACAGTTGAAATTAGAAACAATGACAGTGACCACCAGCAGTATGCATACACAAATGTTATCCCTTTAACTTCCACTTACTGCCTTCTAAACATGAGCTAGAGTCAACACACTGTTATTGAAATATACCAGTGATAGTCACTCAAACAACACTTGCTTCGAGAGACCTTTTTAGTGTCCAATGTGTGTCAGATCTGGGGACACAGACATGAAACCTAAGGTCTCTTGCTCATTGTTAACACAGGTGGGCTGGAACAGATTTTCTTTGATAACTGTGGAAAGAAAATGTAATTGGAATTTGAAGAGATAGCAATTAATAAGCATTAGAAAGAACTGAAATCAATTATTATCTCCCCAAATTATACTCTTCACTTCTTTTAACACTAGTATTATTAACTACGTCTTCTTCCATCCCCATGAGTGGCTCAGAGATTTGTGGTGTCCATTTAGTCACCTCGTTAATAATTAATTTAGGCATAATATGTGACCCATCGTATGATTTTTTTTTTTAAAGATTTTATTTATTATTTTTTAGAGAGGGGGGAAGGGAAAAAGAGGCAGAGAGGGAAGGAGACATCAATGTATGGTTGCCTTTCACCTGCCTCCAGCTACAGACCTGGCTGGAGACCTGGCTTACAACCTGGTTATGTGCCCTGGCTGGGAATTGAACCAGCAACCTTTGGGTTTGCAGGCCAGTGCCTTCTCCACTGTGCCACCAGCCAGGGCCTCGTATGATGTTTTTACCCTTACCCTGTCCAGTGATCTCTTTCTCATTTAGACCAGTGACAAAGTTATAGACAATGAGACATGACAGGAAATATGTCATGGGGAACATGGATTACAGAAACATTTCTTTGCACATAGGAACTGTTAACCAGAAAATGCAGAACATAATCAAACCTTTCTTACTTTGGCTGTTTTGTGTTTAAAACGTTATGTGTCAGGGTGGTGGGGGTGGAGGGATCGAACCAAAAAGAAGAAAAAGATAAGAACTAATTGGCATGGACAATAGTGTGGTGATTGTCGGGGGAGGAGGGTAGGTAGAATTAGAAGAGAGTATGGGGGGGGGATAAATGATAATAGGAAAAAACAATACAAATGTAATAAATAAATAAAATGTTATGCTTATTTCATAGCAGGTTTCATGGAGGAGACAAGGTAGAAATAACAGTGAATACAGGTGTAGAATCACAATTATGTAAGATACAGTTGAGGGATAGCAACCAGAACTGTCATGTAGCTAGAAGCCAGGGTGTGGGGCCACATCCTGAAGGCCTTAGAGACATATCAGAATAAAGAGACTGGACAAGTCTTTTCCTTCAGGAAATAAAAGTATTTAAAAGGTTTTTTTTAACAAAATGACATCTAGATGATCAGCATCTCATTTAGAGGAGACTTTGGCTGGAGGTAATGTCAACCAAAGTGTTTGAAGTTGCTAATATCTAGATCCAGAAAATGGCTACATGTACTTCAGCATATTATTAATAACCACATGTGTACTTAGTTTTTATTCGGATGTTAGACATACTAATAATTAATTGGGTTCTGAACAGAATGATGAAAATAATTTAGACTATAACGCTACTGAAATGTCAAAGAAGCAAACTGTTTCTTTTCTTATCGCATAATTTTGCCAGAAATTCTCTTGAATGAAGAATATGAAAGAAAAGAAAAGATTGACTATTTCCTGCCCTAGGGGACAATTTATGCTCCATGAAGTCCCAATTCCACTGTGGCAGAGGACAGGAGTGTTTTGTCTTTGTAATTTGCACTATAATTAGGGTTGTAATAGAGTGACACTAAGTGGCTGAAAAGGGAAAGGCTTAGTCAATAGAAATCAAAGTAAGAACAAAAAATTGTACTGTAGTGACATTTATTACTCCCAGATAACAACTTGAGAAAATTATACACATAGCAACTTGGAATCATTAAAAACATAATCAACAACTAGCAATTTCTTTCCTTCTATGTAGTTTTAAAATTCTTCTAAATGAATTATAAAAGCTAATGGAAATTAAAACATAATAAACTGAATTGGTAAATAAGGTGTTTTCCTTTTAAATTAAAAAAATATATATTTTGCTATAGATTTCCTGACTCACAGGTAGAGTTATGAGGTAACACTTTTCTTAAATAATAATAATATTAATAATAGTAATTTGGCCTTTTAATTTATAAAACTTACAATGGATTTTCAATGCAACATCTCTGAGTGAATTTAATCAAGTAAATAAATACATACACAACATTTAACTAAGATATTGCCTCTGAACTGCTTCAAAAATTTCTACTTGCAGATAGAAGAAAAGATTTTTCTTCTGGCAAACTCTGTAGTCAATTTGTGTTATTTCCCTTAGTGTTATTAGAACTGATTTTTTTTAAGTAATTGTATTTTTATTCACTGAAAATTAAGAGGACTTTCTAGTCCAATATTCATTTATTAGTTATTCATTAGTTTTTTTCATTCAATAAATATTAGATAATTATCATTTTTAGGGTTAAAATGGCTAAATATTGGCAATTACATAATATTTAACTCACTACTTATTAGGTATTTCTAGATGATGGAGATAGATACCTGGTACTTCTACACCTGGGCCCCTGATCCTCTCATGTGTGTGTGACCCATCAGAATAAGTAAGTACTAACAACTTCCATGAAGCAATTCATTTTATTTGTGGATAATCCTGACAAAAATGAAGGATTTTCCTTCCTTAAATCAAGCTGCAATCTCTTTTTCTGGACCTTCTACATACTAGTTCTATTTCTGGTTTTTGAATACACACACACACACACACACACACACATACACACGCAAATCTGCTTTTATGTATAATTAGCCTCCAGATATCAGAAAAACAATTCTGCACTTATTTCTGTTCCTGTCTTGTGGTTTTATCTTCCCTGGATTTAGTTGCCTCATCTGAAATACTGTGATCCCAAACTGGAATTTGAAAATGTTAACCCTGCATCTTCCTGATATTTTTTCCCTCTGAGCTTCTGTAAGATCCCTCTTCTCAGGCTCTCTTCTTACCTCTCAGATTTTCCTTTATTTACTCTGCATTGCTTCTCTTATGCTAATCCTTCAGTATCAGTGTTTCCAGTAGCCCAGCCTTATCTCTTTATCTTGTTAGCCCACCCTTATCCCTTTATCTTCTTCTGTTAAAGGGTCCCTTTCCACCTATCATCCACAAGCTAAATGTTCTCAGATTTAGCTTATATCTCTCTGAACTGTCCTATGTTCCACTGCCTCATGTAACAGCCCTACTTTCTAGTCTCCTCTACCTCCAGCTCCTGTGTCTACAATATATCATTTCATATCAAGCTATTATTTATTCTGTATACTTTGTTCTCTGTCACTCAGAGCAAAAACATATATACCTTCTTTGGTACCATCATTTTCATTCTCTGCTTGCTCCTTACTCTCACAGACGTACAAAAGTAATTAATCACTAATAACTGCAAATTTTATCTCCTTAATGTCTCTCCAAACAATCCCTCCCTATTTGCACTGACTCAGGGCTAGATCTCTGTAGTATGTCTTTTATTGTTTTTATTGTATATTTTGTTTGTTTTTTACTATTATCTCCCTCTTATCTCTTGACCTCTTCCAATAGAACATTAAAGCTATAACATTGATCAAGTAACTTTGTTTCTTAAAAATTATACTCTGGCTTTTCAAAGATTTTAGGATCAAATCTAAGCTCCCTAATTTATTACAAAATGAAAAGTAGGAGGAGGGATATGAAGTAGTTCAAATGTCCTAATAAGTCAACTTACCTTATTAATATGGATGAAGAGATACTGGATTAAAAAAATGAGGCAAAGAGAGAGGGAGAAAGGAGGAAGAGCAGAAGAGGAGGGAAAGAAGAAAAACAGGCCAAAGTTAAGAAGATGCCCAAGGGAACTTACCTCCTGAGCTACTTGAAAGTAGGAGGTGGGAGAGAGAGTTTTAACACACTGGGTCTACTCAGAAATGGCAGCTTGAGTTAACTCATCTTTCTAAATACTTGGATAAAATTATAGACACTGAGGTAAATGACTATTTTTACTTTTAAACTGTCTAGTGATCTCCTTCTTGTATCAATTATTATTGCTTTGAAATATGACCATTTCATCTGGGGTGGGGGTAAAAGTAAAGGGAGATAGTATTTGTTATTTGGAGGGCATGAGCTTAGCCCTCCTGTTAACTGCCATATTTTTATTTTTATATTTTTAAGATTTTATTTATTATTTTTAGAGAGAGGAAAAGAGAAAGAGGCAGAGAGGGAGAGAAACATCAATGTGTGGTTGCCTTTCACCTGCCTCCAGCTACAGATCTGGCTGGAGACCTGGCTTGCAACCTGGTTATGTGTCCCAGTTGGGAATCGAACCAGTGACCTTTGGGTTCACAGGCTGGCACCTTATCCTCTGTGTCACCAGCCAGGACTGTCATGTTTTTATAGAGTTTGGCAACTCATATATTCCATAACTTATGACTATCTAAGGACTCCACCTAATTCCTAACTTATCTAAAAGATGATGAGAAACTTGTGCCATTCACTAAGACTAAGTATTGCCAAATGTGATAGTTATTAAACGTCTGGAAATTTAAATGAGATAAATTGGAAATAACTTGTTCTTTAATGAAAAATTTACGTTATTTCACTTGTATGTTTTGTTTTATTAAAAAACATTGTAGTGTAATAAATGTGATGTGAACTATAAATTATTTTATAGTTAAATGAATTTAACATATATATATGTATATATGTGTGTGTATACACACACACACACACACACACACTTGTAAAACCATTATCATTAACAAGATGCAGAACAATTCTTTAACCCTGCACCCCCTCCATCCCTAGGAAATCACAATATACTTTCTGGCCCCATAAATTTCTCTATTCTGGGCATATAACATAGATGGAATCACATCATGCGTAGTGTTTGTAACTGGATTTTTTTTACCTCATGTAATGTTTTCTAGGTTCATAGCTATTGTAACATATATCATGTCCCTCTTTTTTATGTCCAAATAATAACCATTGTAGAGATATGCCTCGTGTGTTTATCCATTCATCAGCTGATAAACATTTGAGCTGTTTCCACATTTTGGTTATTATGAATAATGCTATAATGAACATTCATGTATGAGTTCTTGTGTGGATATGTTTTATTTCTATTGCATATGTGTGTAGAATTGGAATTTCTAAGTCAAATGCTATCTTTATATTTAACATTTTGAGAAACTGCCAGCCTGTTTTCTAAAGTGGCTATACCATTTTCCATGCCCTCCTTCAGTGTATAAAGGTTCTGATTTCTCCATAAACTTGTTAACATGTTGTTATCTAATTTTTTTTGCTCTAATCATCCTAGTGGGTGAAAGGTGGCATCACATCATAGTTTTAATGAACATTTTCCTAATGACTAATGACTTTTGCCATCTTTTCTTGTGCTTATTGACTATTTTGTATACCTTCCTGGGAGAAATGCCTATTCAAATCCTTTGTCTATTTTAAAAACTTGGTTGTCTCTACTCTATTGAGTTATACAAATCATTTATATATTATAGATAGTAGTCTGTTATTGGATATATGATTTAATAGCATTAAATCATTATGCTCCCATTATGATAGCTGTCCTTTTCTTTATAGTTCCCTTTAAAGCACAGTAATTAATTTATTATGTTGTATGACAATTGTTTCAGTTTTTCCCCCATTATTCTACCTTGCCCCACCCATCCTATCCCCTCTCCCATAGCCAATCCCCACCCTATTGGCCATGTCATGGGTCATTCATACTGGCTCCTTGACTAAACCCTTTCCCTTCTTTCCCACCCTCTTCACCTCCCTGCATCCCTCTGGATAATTTTAATTTTGATAAAGTTCAATTTATCTTTTGTTTTTGTTGTTGTTTCTAAAATACTATTGCCTATAATTGTATAGGCATGGTTTTCTTTTAAAGATTTTATTAATTTTTTTTAGAGAAAGGTATAGGGAGAGAAGAAGAGAGGGAGAGAGACATCAATGTATGGTTGCCTTTTACCTGCTTCCAGCTATGGACCCGGCTGGAGACCTGGCTTGTAACCTGGTTATGTGCCCTGACAGGGGAATTGAACCAGGTGACCTTTGGGTTCACAGGCCGGTGCCTTATTTACTGTGCCATCAGCCAGGGCTGTTTTTTTTTTTTTTTTCCAGATTTAATTCTGCTTAAGAGTTACTGACTGTCTTGAATCTGTAAATGTATACCTTTATTTAAAAAATTTTTAAGGTTTTTGGTCAAGTTTTCTTTAGTATTTTTTCTGTTCCTAACTTTTTCTCTTCCTTATGGGGCAGCAATTACACACATGTTAAGCTTTTTATATTATCTCAAAGCTTTCTGAGGCTATATTCATTTTCTTCAACCTCCTCTTTTTTAGTTTGGTAATTTCTATTGATTTTCATTTAAATTCACTGATATTATTTTCTATCACCTCAACTGTGTTGTAGTCTATTTTGAAATTTCATTGTAATTTTATTTCTAAAATTAGTTTTTATTCTCTATGTCTTTGTGAAGATTTTATAATTTTTTGTAATACTTATATTATACTTCACAGAGCATAGTATAGTAGCTACTTTAAAGTCCTGTCTAATCATTTAAATAATCTACATCAACTTGGTTTGGTCCCTGTTGATTGTCTTTCCTCTTAGAATGGTTCACTTTTCCTAATTCTTTGTATGTCCATTAATTTTGAATTTTCCAGAGGCATTGTGAATGATTTATTATTTAACTGCAGATTCTGTTATAATTCTGTGAATAACATTCTTATTTTTCTTTAGCAATCAATCAACCCTGTCATATTTAAATTATAAGTTTCATATCACCTTCTGAAAATTGTGGCTCAAAACTAGGTTCTGTTTCTTCAAATGTTACTTTATTGAATCAGTCCTGTACATGCATTTAAGCTGAGATTTGGGCTCATTCCCAGAACTGAGGGATCATTCCCTAGCTCTCTGCTACCTGCCCTCAACCTCAACCCACCCATGATCCTTTCCTTATTTCTTGTGGCCAGAAAAAAGGTTAGTTGGAACTTGAACTGCTCACACTGTATCACCCTGCATCTATGGTTCATGATCAAATGCTGAAAAAGTGGGGAAAATAAAACCTGAAAACTCACCCCCATATTGTTGCTTCTCCATGCTCTGACTCTTTCCATAGTTGGTTTGCACTCCCTTACTCTCACTAGTAAACAAAAGATGGTGGTCTTTTTTTTTGTATTTTGTTTAGAGTTTATAGTTGTCATCAATAGAAGGGTTGGGTTATTGGGTACTTACATAACCATACCAGAATTGGAACTCACACTGCTTCTTTGTATAGTGCTCTATTTTATTTTTTGTCATATACTCCAGAGGAAATTATACTTCAGAAAGGATTGTGATGGAAGGCTTATTCAGTTATTTATCCTGAACTTCCATGGTATGATGAGACTCATACTATAGAAGAAAGTCTGAGTTTTATTCCTATTAGAAAGTAATTAGCTGTTTGTGCTTGGAAAAGCCACTGTGATTCTCTGTCAATGTACTTAGAAATGCATTACCAAGTTCTTTGTAGAATTTTTAAAATTAACTTCACAGTTCTATAGAAAATAAGGGATTATACTCAGAATCCTAATAAAATTATATTAATAATTAATATATTAAGTTTTTCTTAGCATGTTTAGTTATTGAGGCATTTTAACATTAGTGCACCCATTTTGCTGAAGTAAAAGAGAAATTCATGAAACATACAGAATCGGGTTTTGATCCGTGACTTAATCTACATTGTCTCCACCCCTTAATCAAGGCAGAAATGATCATTATCTGCTGACCCATCATATTTTCTAAGCATAACTTTCTTTGCCTAGAAGTATGGATCTAAATTAGAAATTATCCTATCTGCTTATTAACTTATGGATCAGTTTCATGTTTTTAAAAGCAATTAAGAATATGATGAGTTTACAGTAAGAATCTGAAAGTTGTTTATGATTCCCATCACTTAGAAAAATAGCATGCAATAAAATACATCTGAAATTTATGGATTTAAAACTTAAAATACTGTGACTACAATTTTTTATTTTAATAAGCTTTTTAATCAAATGAAAGAGAAGTAATTTTTAAATTATAGCTGATCTTTCATGCAGTTACTTTTATTTTTGCTTCCTCAAAGCATACCAATTTGTTCATAAGAATTTGTATCCAGGTATTACTTATAATCAGCATATGTATTAAAAAACTATAACAAAAAATACTTTATTGGAGGTTTCAAGCCTTCAGTTTCATGTAATCTTGAGAAGAAAAACACAGAAAGGAAGTAAATGACTTAAAATATAAAAGTTATATATTTTATTCCATTTTTGAAATACTGATACAGTTTTTAGTCTGGACTTTGAAATTACATAATAGCTGGCACTTTTTATGAAACATATTCAAGTCAATTTCCTTGGTAATGCTACATTCCTTTGCAATGACCATTGAAATATATTCTGCTTTAAGGTATTTTCTCACCTAATTCATGCACATTGCATTTGAAATTTCATATTCAGCTGGTATATATGAATGCAGCATGATAAAGACAAAAAATAATTGTTGAGAATCTCTGAATGATTTATTTTCCATTTTATTTCAGATTATCAAAGAACTTGTTCATAATTCTCACTTTAATATAATTCTACATTGTTATTTTTTACTCATAATTCTTTTATTAGTAACATCTCTGAAACCACATACTTTACTGTATTATTATGACCTGGATATGAATTTCTGCTCTTTGAAACGTGTAGTATAAAAGTGAAGCCAGAAAAATTTCTGTGTATCTGTTCTAAGTTTTGCTAAATGGTTTTGACAAACCAAGTAACCCTCTGGTGTTCTACCACTGTAAGTGGAGAAATCCTGTTGTTATTACCACAACAGAAGTTCAAGTTAAAAGCATTTTGAAAAGTGTTGTCTTATTTTCCTGTGATGTCATAATACGTGATGAACTTTCTCTATATAAAGAATTGGTATTGGTACACAGTACTATCCCATCTGATTTTGGTAAAATGGCAGACTAACATAGTATAATGTTTCTCCAACTATGAATAACTAGAGATGTTATAATAAGTACAATAATATATAAAATATGTGGCTGAATTAACAAGATGGGATAAAAATCCTTATATGGTAGAAATAAAAAGTGGTAAATTCATGAGCTGAACCTTTGAAAACCATAAGGCACAATAGATAGAAGTATTGAATATCAGACTCAGTATGTTCAGGACTTATAGTCCATTAACCTCACTTTAAGAAGAAGTTGGGAAAGAGACTGATGTAGTATATAAATTGAAATTAAACCTCAGTAAAAGGGTAAACTGGAATAAAACATATACCAATTTAGGAAGCAGATAGACAATGAATCTTCTATCTGCCTGGACTCAAGTCTTTGAATATTAAAGTCTAAATTGTCAATGAAACCTCTATCTCAATAATTAAGATACCCTTCCGCTCTCTCTAAAAATAATAAGTAAAATCTTTTTAAAAAGTAATTAAGATAAATGTAGGTTTTAAGGCAGTGTGTGCCTAACAAAAGAAAATATAAAACTATTCTATGCTCTGGCCAGTGTGATTCAGTTGGTTATAGTGTTATCCATAAACTGAAAGATCAGGGGTTCAATTCCAGGTCAAGGCACACGTCTAAATTGTGGGTTTGATCTCCTGTGGGGGCATATATGAGAGGTAATTGGCCAATGCTTCTCTCTCACATTGATGTCTCTCTCTCTCTCCCCCTCTCTCTTTCCCTCTCTCCCTGCCGTCCCCTTTGCCTGAATTGAATGAACATGTCTTTGGATGAGGATTTAAAAATATTCTCAAGAGACATTTCATAATCCAGGTTCACAAGAAAATCTCACATGAGAAGGCCTGTTGAAATGATATCACAATAAAAAATACAGGAAATTAGTTAAAAAATGAAGAGTGAATTAAGGAAGTCAAAGATAAATTTGGAGAAAATCATCTATAATTCAGCCCAGAGAAAATGTGATAGAAACGTGGCAGAAAGGTTTGGAGACAAGGAAAATATAGTAAGAATATTCTACACCTGTTTGATAATCATTCCAGAAGAAAATACAGAAAACAGGGGCATCTATATTCAGACAACACAGTTGAGGATTTTCGGACTTAAAATTTTTAATCTTCAAGGCACATAAATTCTATAGAGAATAAATAATTCCACACTTAAACATATTTTAGTGTGAAACAAAAGAATATCATTTTCACCTTGAGTTTTATATATGAGAAAATATTCATACCATAGTTTTCTTCTAGCTTTATAAATGCCCTTTGCTAACACTCATGCTCGAAAATTATACAAATCAATATTGTTCAGAGCTCAAGGAATGAACACTTTCACCAAAATTTCAAACATGTCTCAGATATACTAGTGCTGATAATAGTTAATCTTAAACAACTTTTTTTTTTTTTTAAGATTTTATTTAATTATTTTTAGAAAGAGGGGAAGAGAGAGAGGCAGAGAGGGAGAGAGACATCAATGTATGGTTGCTTTTCACCTGCCTCCAGCCACAGACCTGACTGGAGACCTGTTTTGCAACCTTGTTATGTGCCCTGGCTGGGGAATTGAACCTGTGACCTTTGGGTTCACAGGCCGGCACCCTATCCACTGTGCTACCAGGCAGGGCCCTTAAACAACTTTTTAATGAAAAATTTCTTGATTTTTTTTCAACTAGCTTTGCTTCCTCCTATTTGAATCTCCAGAGCACTTTATTGATAATGAATTATGGCATCTGTCTTCATTTAACTTGGCAGTTCTCAGGTTCTCAACCAGGGATAACTTTGCTCACCAGTGGACATTTGGCAATGTCTGGAGACATTTTTGTTGTCACAGCTAAGGGAAGGTGTTATGGTGGGTAGACAACAGAAATAATGCTAACCATCCTACAATGCAGAGGACAGTCCCCCATGATAAAGGATTACTTGGCCTAAAATGTTAATAGTGTTCAGGTTGTTTAGTTTGTGGTATATTAATTTGATTCTTAAAATCTTCTTTACTTTCAGTTAAATTGTAAATACCATGGACTGGGTCTTACTCACCTTGGAGTCCATATAATATGTAGCACTGTGCCTGTTACATGGTAAATCAACATTTGTTAAACTGAATTTTCATTAGACATCAATTCTTACTGACCAGCATGTCTTATGTGAAAGGGTCTAAGTAGGTAGTCTTTTTAAAGATTTTATTTATTATTTTTAGAGAGAGAAGGGCAAGGAGGGAGGAAGAAAGGGAGAGAGACATCAATGTATGGTTGCCTCCAGCTAGAATCCTGGCCAGAGACTTGGCTTGCAATCTGGTTATGTGCCCTAACTGGGAATCAAACCAGTGACCTTTAGGTTCACAGGCTGGCACCTATCCACTGAGTCAGCCACCAACCAGGGCTTAAGTAGGCAGTCTTCACCCTCTAGGAATTCCTAGATTAATAGTGAAAGAAATGAATAAATAGATAATTGATAATACAATACACTATGTACTTAAACCAAAATATGAGAGAAAAAAATGTATAAATAGTTTAATACACTATACACTTAAACAAAAATATGAGGAAAATGCTTCAGGGAAAAGCCAAAATAAGCCAAGGCTAATTCCGCTTAGGGGAAAAAGCTTTACTTAAGAAAGGGAGGTGACAGTCCAGGTGCTTGTCAGTGAGGGGATAGAAAAGCTAAGGCACATTTACTTGATGGAATACCATATGGCCATAAGAAAGAAGGAACTTTCACTTTTGCAACAGCATGGATGGATCTGGAGAGTATTATGCTAAGTAAAACAAGCCAGTCAGAGAAAGACAAATACCATATTTTTTCACTTATATATTGTATCTAATTATCAAAGTAAACTAATGAACAAATAGAAACAGAAACATGGGTACATTAAACTGACTGACAGCTGTTAGAGGGGAGTGGGTATGGGGTACTGAATGAAAGGAGGGGAAGGGATTAGCCAAAAATACATGTTTGTAACTCATGGACACAGATAATAGTGCAGTGATGGAAGGAAGAGTGAGGGCTGGGTGGAGATGGGCAAAGGGGGGTGGGAAATGGGGATAGCTGTAATAGTGTCAATAATAAAAATAAAGAAAAACTATTAAAAAAGGGGGCAGTGAGCCGAGGCTGGCATGGATGAGTGGATTTAGTGCTGGACTATGAACCGAAGGGTTGCTGGTTTGATTCCCAGTTGGGGCACATGCCTGGGTTGCAGGCCAGGTCCCCAGTTGGCACATGAGAGCAAACCACACACTGATGTGTCTCCCCCTTTCTCTCTCCCTTCCCCTCTCTCTAAAAATAAATAAATAAAACCTTAAAAAGAAGAAGTGCAATGAGTTTTAATTTTCAAATAATTTGTAATTATTTGAAAAATAATTTTATCAGGTAAATAGAGAAGTGGATAATATAAATTGTGATAGATAAATGAACACATGATTCTATTCTAGCACTTTGACAACATACCTAATAAAAACAATAAATGAACCTAATAAAAACAATAAATGAAATAATTGTTTAAAACATCATAGAATTGCAAAGTAGGAAATGATATTAAAAGTTTATCTTGTGCTCACTTGAGCAGCACATAACTAAAATTGGAACAATACAGAGAAGATCAGCATGGCCTCTGTACAAGGATGATATGCAAATTTGTGAAGCATTCCATATTTTTATCTCACCCATTACAGGACAATAATGAACAAAGCAAATAACAAGCAAAACAGAACCAGATACATGAATACAATGAATAGACCTTCAGTGGGCAGAGGGGAGAGGGTTCGGAAGGGGAGAAAGAAGAGGCAAAGAAGGGGAGCTGTTTAGTCAAGAAACTAATATGGAAGAACCGTGAACGTGGACAACAAGTGGGCTTAATTTTGTGGGGAGTGGGTGGGTGGGGAAGGGAACAGAGGGGAGCAAAAAGGGGATGGATGTAATACAACAATAAAATTAAATTAAAAAAAAGAGTTTATCTTCTCAAACTGCACATTTTATAGATATTGGAAACTGAGTTCTAGATAGGTGAAGTAATTGACAGTGTCTCAAAGATATCCTGGCAAAGACTGACCTAGGACTCTGTTTTCCTTTCTGTCTATTTATTCTTTCTATAATGATACATTGCTCTATTTTACCTAATGTTAAAGGTACAGCCTATTTTCACCCAATTATGGAGACATGGGAGGGCTGTTTTGTACTATTTGTAATTTAGTCAATGTATAAGGCTTCTATAGAGAAACAGAACTAATAAGGTTCTGCTCCACACACTAAAAATACACACACACACACACACACACACACACACAAGAATTAAGTCACACAATTATGGAAGCTGACAATGCCAAAGATCTACAGTTGGCTGGAGATTCAGAAGAGCTGATGGTATATTTCAGTCCTAAAGTTGGCAGGCTCAATATCCAGAAAGAGCAAATCAAATATGTTTTTTTGAGTCTGAAGACAGGAAAAACACAAAAACAAAAAACACTGATGTCCCAGATCAAGCAGTCAGAAGAATTCTCTCTTACTCAGCCTTTTTGCTCTGTTCAGGGTTTCAGACTGGTGAGGCCTACTTTCATTAGGGAGGGCAATCTAAAGCTTCCAATGGTAACTTCACCCTGAAACTTCCCCAAAGACACACCCAGAATAATGTTTGACCAGTCAGGTTGACATATAAAATTAACCATCACAGTGAGTAACAAACAACTAACACTCTTTGTCTACACACTAGAAAGGGCTTTGGAGGGATTTAGTTTGGAAAACTTAAGAAGGTTTTATGTAGTAAATCAAAAGAAACCAGAACTGTTTGGTCTAAAGAAACGCTAGAAGTTGGCTTGACTATTTTGGCTAAGTAAATTAGAATTAAAAAACCAAATGTAAACTATAAAGACATAACACTAACAAAATTATTTTCTACCAGCTAGAGAACTTGATTAGGTTTGCATAAAAGTGGGTGATTTCCTAGAACTCATTTCTCAGCAGTTCTCTTGAATTATCTAACAATTATTTTAAACTCTAAGAACTCTCCCTTATATTCATTTGCACCCTTCCATGGCACTGTGTCTTTTGTTTTATTTCTTTTTTATTATCACCTAAGATCATGCTTATTGACTTTAGAAAAAGGAGAAGAGAGGGAGAAAGAGAGGGAGGAAAACATCAGTGAGAGGGAGAAACATCAGTAGGCTTCCTTTTGTATCCCAGGGGCCCAAATCCGCAACCCAGGCACTTGTCCTGGCCAAAAATCAACCTGTGACCTTTCAGTTTGTGGGATAACACTTCATCAACTTGAGCCATACCTGCCAGGACCATGGCACGGTATTTTTATTTTATTTATTTTTTAAGTTTTTTTTCCTTTATTTTTATGGTTGACACTCTAACAGATGTCCCATTCGGTACCCATCTACCTGCTTCACCTCCCCTTCCCTCTGGGCATTGCCACACTGTCATTTTTTGTATGTATTTGTTATACGTATATACTCTTTGGCTAGTTGCCTCACCTCCTTTCATCCAGTTCCCTTTTTCTCTGACAGCTGTCAGTCTGTTCCATGAGTCTCCGCCTCTGTTTCTATTTTGTTCGCCAGTTTATGTTGTTCATTAATGTCCACATATCAGTGAGATCCTATGGTATTTTGTCTTTTTCTGAGTCATTTATTTTGCTTAGCATAGTAATTTCCAGCTCCATCCACGCTGTGCCAAAGGTTATGAAATATTTTCTCTAATCATTCTGAGGCCTGTGATTCAAGTGTTGACTTTATATGAAGTTTTCTTCAGTGTCTTAGAAAGTTATTTGTGTTAAACCCAGTAATACATATTTCCTCTGCTCACTTTTGTTTTGAAAGATTGATTTTATGTTTGATTATTGTGTACTTAAAACTGTTTCATTAGAATTCAGTAAGCTTCCTATATACAAAATTATTATTTAACAATAAAACATTTCTCCTATATGCAAATTAGATCTGTATGAATACAAGCTTATAACTCATTTTAAAAGAATAATAACCACATTACTACCTGTTAACATAAAATATTTTAATAAAAATGCATTAAACTTTTCATGAAAGTGCATTGCTTTACATTTTAGCTGAAGTAAAACATCCTATGTATTGCACTACCACATTATATCTTCTGGAACCTTTACTGTACAGTCAACAGAATATGAAAGAAAAAGGTAAATACCATTTTAGCATGATTATAAAAATAATTTTACCCTTATTGCCCCCCCTAAAAAGTCTCTAGTGCCCTCAACTATTTTGAGTCAAGGTATATTTTGAGGACCATTGGTTTAGAATTTGAACCAAAGAAAAGGAGTTTTTTAAAGAGGAGTATTTTATTACTGACATTTCTTAAAAATATCAATAATAAAATTTAAAAATCTGACAATAAAGGTCAGATTGACTTTTAATCAGTTTTATTATTATAAGCAGTTTTATCATTTTTATAAATTCTCTACCAACAATGCACTGTCTTATTGCCTGTACCAGGGATAGACCACTCTTACCAACCTACCATTTGGATACCAACATGAGGCAGAGATCAGACTAGACTCAAACTCATCTGATATCCAGAAACTTGATATCTTAACTGTCACAGTTTGTTTAAAAATTATGTTAATGCTAAGGTCTGAAAATGGACACAGTTACTCATGATCATTTAAATTAAGCAAACAAAAAAATCTAGTTACACAAAAGCAATCCCCATCATAGACTGGGAGACCAAGTGGGAAATGAGGGGGGAAATCCTGGGGAAAAAAAGAAAATCAAGTTTTCAATAATTCTCTGGAATCCAAACAGAAGATCCAAACACAGTCATACTTCACTGTCACAGCAGAGGCGGAAACGTTTACATCTCTGGAACCTTAAAGAAAACAGTTAATTTTCATTCAGAGATAATTACTGCTGTAAATCCAGTCATCCAGCCTCCATTTTTACAACCTAGTATTTTCCACAGAGAAGAAGAATCTGCCCTTTTGAAGAATTTCATTTTCCAGGATCTTTGAAGGGTTCTGCCCTCACAGCCCTGACTCACCAGTGGGGCATCCTGGAAGAGAAGGAGGGGTAGCCTCCGAGGTATGCCTTCCAGCAAAGTTCCTGTAAGTCCCTGTGCGTGTTCTCTTGGCAATTAGATTGTGTCCTTACTCAAAATGCTCTAAACATCTTCACTAAGTTAGGTTGAAGGCAATTCAATTAAAACAGATCTGAGGCATGCAGCACTATTTCCATGGAGCTTGGAATAGAAGGGAATGGGGTCAGTGTGCAAGTGCCTCTGTAAACCCAAGGAAGGCAGTGGACAAGTAGTCTGACTAGTGCACAGGCTATGGATTTGGAGGCCTAAACCGTATCTTAGAAGCTTAGGAAGAGAAATAGTGCCAAAATGTTTTAGTTAATGGGGAAATAATAAAAGAAGAGGAATGAAAGGGAATGTGAGTGGCACATGAAGCCCCTAATACTACAGGGTGACATAGCTGGGGGCTATGTGAGAGACCATTTATACCACCTAGACCAACTCCTTCATTTCATAAATTGGAAAAATGAGACTGAGAGTAGCTAAAGTAATAATAAGGCTTGTTTATAATGTCATTAATTTATTTACCAGATAAACTTTAAGACGTAATATCTTTCAGAATCTCCATGTTTTTTAAAAGTACCACATACCATAGGTATTGCTTTATTACTCTTTCTTTTGGTGTAATAATAGTTAAATATTTTAACAGTATGTAATTGATATAACAACAGTGAATGCAATACCAACCGAAGTCACAAAGTAATGATTTGAACTTTATAGTTTTGAATTAACCTTATTACTGAAGACAATTCCAAAACACTGGGTGCTTAATGATTACAGGTATTGTGCTCTAACTTTGTAGAGGAACTATAAATGAATTCAACAACGTTCCTGAGTTCCAGTGGTTCTGTTATCCAAATGAGATTAATTATAGGCAAAAAAATAAAAAGCATCTTGAAGGGGTATTGAGAGAATAGGTCATGGAGAGTTTAACTCTGTTTGGAAAGTTTAGGAAACCTTCATGAGATTAAATTGAGAGATTTTAAAGGAATGATAAAACTTTAGTGAGTACATATTGGGAAAGTAGGTCATTTCAGATTGAAAGGAATATCCACACAAAGGCAGAGGTGGGAAAATCTAGAGCGCAGTTCAGGAAAGACAAATACTGTATACTGGCTGTGAGTATTTAGGGAACAGAGGCTACAGTTGGCTTACTGATTGCAATGCAGAAAGTAACACAGACTCCTCTGAGACCACCCATGTAGCCTGCCATTACTCAGGATGTTGTCTTAGTAGCCATAAACATTACCATGTGAACTTGTCTCTAGATGCTCATTGGATTAGAGGTCAGCTACTCCACAAGCTCATGGAAAAAAAAAAATTGGTTTGGCTAGAAAGATGAATGAGGCCAACCGCACACCATGTCTTGATTGTTTGAGCTTGGAAACATAAATTTCAGTGGAAGATAAAACTGGAAGATACAAAGAAGAAAAAACTGTAAGATAGAATCTGGGTCATGACAAACTGAAACCTAGAGGGGAAAGAAGCTCAATGTTGAGAAACCAGTGGGGCTGTCCCCTGTTCAGAGTGTGGTTTGTACCCAGAGTTCCAGAGTTACCTCAGTCTTTGTGTCCTTTCTATAAACCATTCTGAGCAACCTGGAAGGAGTGTCTGGTTCTCAAACCAACAGAACCTGACAACCCCAGAGACCGAGAAACTAATAACAAATTAGTCCACATTTTTGAGAACATCTTTTTAAAAAGCTGTGTATTTTAGGATGATATATATAGCTAGTGGTTTAAGAATTACCAAGGGGTATTGTTTAAAGATTACAGGGGTTATGACACACCAGAATGGGGACACCTTTTTCACAGGTTTCTCTAGGGATTCAGAATCAGAATGTTTGTGGACCACAAGCTGAAAAACTTTGATATAGATTTTTTAAGCTAGGGAATTACCATAATAATATATGTTTTTATTTTATGGGATGTATGCAAAGGAGAAATTAGTCAGGGAATGTTATTGGAATATTCTAGGTAAGAGTTAAGTGGTGGGAGAAAAGGTGGCTATTGATAGCATAAATAATTTTTCATAAGATTTCCTTATTATAATTAAGAACTATCTAAGTTTTTCATATGTGTTCCCTTTACCTCTCTATTATTTTCTATCTATATCTTATCTATTCCAGGGGAATTGAGATTAACTCTATAGATGGATGTGATGATTAGTACCTCTGACCCCTGGATTGAGTGATCTAACCAAAACTATCTCAGCAGATTGTAATGAAAATTCCTGAAAGACAATAGGTTTCACCAGAATGTAGAAGATTTGATAGTAATACTTGAGAAATCATTTATAAAATTAAGGAACTCTTAAAAGTCTTTTAAAGTAGGGAATGGATAAAAAGGGGGAAAAAGGGGAAAAGAAGATAGTTATACAAATATTTTTTAAAATAAGAAAGGAAAAACTAGACACGTAATTGTGCGAACAGCTTTACTTAGAGCAGAGAACATGTTGATTTTAGATAACAATAAACAAAAACATGATACTGGCACTTAATGAGTGATGGGGAATTAAAAATGGTCATCTACATAGATTCAACTTCAGACCCATCAGTGCTGTATTCCTATTCATTAAATGGGTTCTTGGGTTGGAATCCTTAATCTAAGAAACTGATTTTCCTGATTAGCTATTGACAGAAAGTGATCTTTGAATTGTCACTGTGATTGACTTTTGAGCTTTGAGATTTAAGAACCCAAATAGTTTTCTTTTGTTTCTAAGGGTACTCAAAGACACAGCATCTACCAGGTCTAAATCAATTTTAATCCAAAAGGGAAGAAAGGGAATTAGAGAAGTAAGAAAACTTGATAATTTTGAGAAGACTTTTAATTCTTCAATTAGGACTTTAATGATACAATGAAAGACACAGCGAAATCCCCCAAAGCATTTTTGGCTTGAATTAGCACTATAATTTCCTGAGTGTCCCACTTTTTCTTCCATCAGTCTACATTATCTGTACTGCAAATAAGAAACTGAGTAAATGAGCTCAGATGTACTTTTGAAGGTATCATGTAATAGTGAATCTGCACAGGCTTATATTATAATTGCCTTAACTTACAAAGAAAGTACACTTTTAAAGTTGTCTTTTTTATTTTTTTAAGAACTTAACTCCCTGCAAGACCAAATTGATAGCACTGTAGAATAATTATAGCTTCTTCTGGTTGCTATGACACCTTTTATACTTACATCATCCATTACCATAAGTGTTTTTTAGTGTTAGTAGCAGAAGATAGGATGGTGATGTAAGATTAAAGAAAGATGGGAAAAAAAGATCTATTCACTAAAGGTGACATTAAGGAATTTAGTGTCAGTATTCTGGTTAATGGAAACATAATTAGCCTCTTAGCAAATATTAGCACACATATCTTATGATGCAATGACTTTAAGAGCTGGTACTTGGGGGAATGGTTGAGACAGAGTTTCAGTTTAAGAGCTTCTCACAAATGTAAAAAAAGTAAAATTAAATAACTCTACCTATGATAAAAGTGGAAAAATATTTGCGCATATCATTAACTAACCCCTAAGTAGTCTGGGATAACTGAACAATAACAAAATGCCCCCTTTTTATGGAGAAGACTAAATTGCTTTGTTCCTAACAATGAAGATATTATGCTCTACTGAACCATCTGTGTACTGTAGTGTAGCTGAGTAGGGCTTCACCCATTTGGTGTGAAAAAGTTGGGTGGCTCTTGTAGAGGGAAAGAGAAAGAAGCGATCAGGAAGAGGGAGGCAACGGACTGAATGAATAATAATGAGTTCAGAGAAGCTGCTTAATCACTTGCTTACCATGGGTTTCTATGTGTGTAAGGCCAAAAGGGCTTCATTTAATGAGGAGATTTATCTTTGGTGTCTATGAAGTGAGAGTTGATCTGACATTGTTTAAACAGACAACATCAGAATGCAAGGGCTTAAAGCTGGTGCATTACTAAAACGCTCAAAGAATCTCATAACAAATACATTCAACAATCTAAATCCTTTTTAAAGGGCATCTGACATTAATCCCTCAGCTGGGGTTCCTCATTTTATAGCATCATTTATCATTTAATGTAACGTTAGTTTTGTGGATAAAAGCCTTGGCAGAAAACCTGCACTGAATGTTGAAACATTAATGACTTAAGCAAAAAGGAAACACTTTGAAAGGCCAGCCGGAGTTCGGGTTCTTTCCCCAGGTTATAATCACAGATGCAGGAAGCAATTGCTGCTATATAAATAATACTGCAGTGTTGTTAATGTTGGCAAGACCAGACTTATTTGTGATGCTAAAGGGCAAATAACAAAAGGTTTGACAAACTAACCTAACGGAGAAATGTGAATCTATGTGTGCGTGTGTTAGGGGGAGGGAATGATGAAATCAAAGAGTTCTTTGCTGCTAGTGTGAATTTTTCTGCAGAAAAAATATAGATAGGGGTGGAGATGAGATATAGGGGGGCAGAGGTGGAAATGCCAGGGCACCCTAGCAGCACAGATGGCATTGGAGCTCCCTCCCTCCCACTGCACCTGAGGCTCTATGTGCTGCAGAGGCGGCAGCTTGGGTGTGGGTGTGGGACAGTCGAAAGGCATTGCCAACTCCATTTAGGAGAGAATCCCAATATTTGTGAACTTCAGTTCCCCACATTGTTTCAGCAAGTCCTTTTTTGCTTACTTATAACACAGCTGACTCCTTCCCTAACTAAATCTGATCTTGGGAAAGACACCTACCTTTTTTTGAATGACTTTATCCACGTTTGTGACATGGACCAGAGGCTGGGATGGTGGGGATGGGACAGTCTAGAGGAGCTCTTTGCATCCTCCTCGCACCAGTCTTTTATGCATTTGCTTTGCTATTGTTAATATAGCTGGTCATTTTTAAAAAAATTATATTCTTTGTGCTGTAATTGCTTCTTATCAAGTGGCTGGATCTGTGGGCATATTTTTTAGCCTCCAGAATTTTCCAAAGGTAGTGCCACGGGAACAGGCTCAGGCGGAACACCGAGATGAGTGAAAAAGCAGGCACTTTATTATGCGCTCGGACCCAGAGGAGTCAAGTCTCCAAAGTCTGGGCCCCGAGCACGGGTCTCCTCCCCCTTATATACTTTTGGGGAGTGGGCAGAGGCAGGGACAAACGGGGAGTAAAGAAAAGGCCTTGAGCAGGTGCGTTGGCCGGGAAATACAGAAGCAAGGGGGGCAGGGCAGCACAAATGGGGAGCAAAGAAGAGGGACCTGGCATGGAAAAACAGAGCCTGCTCTAAATTAACTCCCTTATCTATGGCTAACCTCCTATACCCTGCTGAATTTTCTGTTTCAGTAGAGCCAATCTAGAAACATCCCAGCACCCTCAATGTCGCATTACTCAGTGACAGAGATTTTTCTCTGCTGAGCTCTTTCTTGCCTAGGTTTTACCTTTAGTCCATAAAGAGATGAACAAACTCTTAACATAGTTTCTAACAGCTTAAGGCTGCATCCCTAAGTAGCCCATCATAAGCAGCTGCTTGAGAAAACTCATGGCTTCGAAATAATTTGCTGTTTGTCCCAGCCAACAGCTGGAGATAGGGTGCCTGCCTCCTAGCCTTTATGGAAAATCAGGAGCCTAACTTTGGTTGAACGCTAGTTAACAAACCAATGTGAATTCCACAGAGACCAACTCTGTTCCCCTCTTACATAATTTTTCACTTCTCTGTGTTTACTGAGCCTTTGCCCACTTCCTTTCTTTTTTTTTTTTCTTTTCTCTTTCTTTCTTTCTTTCTTTCTTTCTTTCTTTCTTTCTTTCTTTCTTTCTTTCTTTCTTTCTCTCTTTCTCGCTTTCTCTCTTTCTCTCTTTCTCTCTCTCTTTCTTTCTTTCTTTCTTTCTTTCTCTCTTTCTTTCTTTCTTTCTTTCTTTTGAAGATTTTATTCATTATTTTCAAAGGGAAGGGCAAGGAAGGAGGAAGAAAGGGAGAGAAACATCATATATGACTTTCACCTGCTTCCAGCTACAGATCTGGCTGGGGACCTGGCTTGCAACCTGGTCATGTGCCCTGGCTAGGAATCAAACTAGCAACCTTTGGGTTCGCAGGCTGGTGCCTATCCACTGAGCCACCAGCCAGGGTACCCACTTCCTTTCTTATTCCTTCCTTCTCCCTTTAAATTCCCAATCACCTCTGTGCAACTCAAAGTTGAGTTTAGTTCATGCTGGTCCCTTTTTCTCTATTGCAATAGTGTATTGGTGATTAAAATATGACCTTACCACTTTAGTGTCCAGCTTTACCTTTGACATTATACAGCTTCTCTCCTTATTGTAAGGTTAATACTTTCCTGACATCTTTTTGGTTCCAAGGATAAAATCCAAGCAAGTTTCAAATTCTGCATTTTATATAGCCCATGTTGGGCATTCTCCATCTGCCCCACCTCTTCTTCTGTCTTTGGTGCCCATCTGGTTTTTGTTTTCCTTTCAAACACAGCAGATGACATTCTCTGCCAGTGAGTCCTATTTTCAGCTCTCTTGGTTGAGCTACATAAGCTGAGCCATGCCCCCAAATTTCCTGCCAGTTGCAAAATAATAAAAATCTAGTACTTTATTTCCCACTGACCTAGGGCAGGGTCTAAAATGACTGACTCCAATTTTTTGGCAAAGATTGGAAAGCATATTTAAAAAGTATTCATGTATCCAATTATTACTTCAGACTGGCCTTGCACAGCTTATAGATCACTACTAGTTAATTCAGGTGAGATTGCATCCTCACCTGAGGCAGCTCTAGGACCACTGGCAACTAACCTTTCCTGACTTTTTATATTTACTTTACTGCTTTGCTGCTTAGCAGAGGACCATCAGTATCTACAGTACCTGAAAGCTGGTTAAGAGCTGCAGAATCTCTGATCCTATGCCAAAACTTTTCAATCAGCACCAAAAAGAAATCCCCAAGTGATTAAAGTGTACTTGAACATTTAAGAAGCATTGACATTTATAATAATCAGACTTTTACTTTTTCCAGGAATCTTCATTACAATTCCTGAATCCTTCTCTTCCTAACATGCCCACGAGGCTATGGAGATAGACCTTTCCTTACTCTTTGTAGGCTCTTCCTGCACAGACTGTAGTTCTGCTCAGTAACCTGCCACCTACCATAGAATTGCCTCTCTTGCTTGTTTGCTGCTATGCTGAAAATCCCACCTCCTAAAATACTAGGGCTAGCTAGCAGGTTAGTCACTCACCACCCTGCTCAAAACCTGCGTCATCTTGGTTAACATACCTGTTTCTAGGTCAGCCTGTGTTCATTCACCCTGTACTTTTCTAGCCCATTGAGGCCAAGAACAACAAGACAAAATGAACTGCAGTACAGATTGGGGATATAGTAAGGGATATGGACCTGAAGACAGAAAACATGGGATTTAGCTCCATTTAGTAGCAATATAATTTCACCTATGTCTGGGTTGCCATAGGATTTAAATCATGATGTGTTTAGAAGCACTTGGTGAAAACAAGCACTAAAAAACAATTTGACCAAGAGATAATTATGGGAGCAAATTACTTTTCACATTACATCCATCTAATTCACATATTTTAGAAAATATTTATGACTATGTGAATAATCCTATTTTTTAAAATGAAAACATTGTTGATTTTTAAAATATTAGCAAATAATTTTAAGTGTCCAAAAATCTGTCGTGGAACAGTCAAGAAACATTTGGTTCACAGATCTTCAATTTGGTGATTTTTGTCCTAGACTTTAAGATACAAAGTCTTATCTATCCACTTAGTGTGGTGAAAGGAGAAAAACCACTAAACTGATTTTTCATTTGCATAAATTGCTTACAATTATGAGAATAAGAACGAATTTGGAGTTAAATAGATTATCTTATTCTACATTTTAAATTCCATTAAGTCCTCCAAGTTTAGCTCAGATACCTTCCATGACTTTACTGGAGACAACAATGAAATCAATGGTGTTTACACCCGATAACCTTTTTTTGCCCCTCCTTCCCTTTCTCCCCCCTTCCTTTCTGCCTTTCTTCCTTCTGGCCTTCCTATGACTAGTTTGATATCTGTGACTCAAACTCAGGGGCAGTGTGACCCAAATACTGCACTCTTAAACACCGAACCATAAAACTTACAATACAGTATAGTGAAGATAGGGGTTAATTGACAAATCAATATTCTTTTAAAAAAAGAAATCCCTTTTAGACTTAAACAGGACTGCCTGTATTAAAGTAGTTAATAGACTTATACTTTTCTTCAACTATACTATAATTGTTTGGAAGGAAAATTTATCTGATTGATTTATTGCTCTTCCATAGCATCTGGCACAGTAACTCTCCCATAGCAAAGAGCAGAAAAAAATATGCATTTAACTGACTATGCATACTTGAAACTTTCACATTTTCTACACTGACTTAAATTCATTCAACTAGTGTCGCTTCGCCTGCCCTCACTTTACTATATCCTTCTTTCTATACAGACTTTGCAACACCAGGGAGATTCTGATATTCCTTATAAGCTTTGTGTGATGGAAAGTTTACCAGGTATAAAGTCCAGGAGATGTAGGTTTGAGTTCTGATTCTGTGAGTCTGTATTACATATGTGATTTCTTTTCTCCAGCCTTTATCTCCCATTAAACAGGGTGGGGCCTAAGTGATCTCCTGGCTCCTTTCCAGCAGTGCAAAGAAAACATGCAGTAGTCAAACGCAGTAGGATCTAGTGCAACATCTCCTATGACCATGAATGCACCTACTATAGTACCTGGAACACAGGATGCTCTCAATTATTGTTAGCTGTTTTTATTATTATGCTACTATTGATTATTATAAATTCTGTAAGGTGGCTTTATGCAAGGCACAAATTTGTAATAATTCATTTCAGTTATAGGCTCATCATGTCTGCTTATAGCTTTCATAAATCCACCTCAGATTGTCTGTGGTTATGTATACTGCATGAGAAACTCATGTGGGCATGGAAACTGAAAAACTGAATCATTCAAGCAGTTGTTTTGTAGCTGGCATCACTTTGATTTATTTCTCGCTCATTTGACTTGCTTTGCTTTTCAACCTGAATTGACCTGATCTATGGTTTTGTGTAGGCTCAGCCTATGTCTAATCTGTAGACACTGTTAAGAGAAAACAAGATCAAGGGAGTGAATTCTTTATATTTATGAATCTTTCTGAAAATTCATCAAAGGTTCTGTTTTCACCAAGTTAAATCAGCAGACAGGCAATGCACATAATTTCTTATTGAGAAAATAGTAAACTATGGTTCCTTTGGGGAGAGTTGTAAAATTTCAGAAACTTGTCTTAATCTATAAATCCATTGAAAACTCAGCTTTGATTTTGCTTTGTTAAATTATAGAGTGTTGAGCTGCAACTTTATGTAGATCTTTGTGGTCCTTTATTTTAATACCACATATTCCTTATTCTTCCCCACATCTGTTATTTGAAAGTTGTCTTTATTCCCTTTGTCTTCACCAGTAGCAGAAACATTGAACCAAATCAGACACAAGTTGGGTTCCTGTGCCCCTTGCCAGAGTCTTCCCCCCACGCTGAGGTGGATGCTCTACAATCTCCTGAAGGGTAGGACTATCCAAACAAAACTTCCTGAGGATCATGAGAAGCCAGTTTTACTCTAAGTTGTATTGGTATTTCCTCTCCTCCCCTCCTAATTTCAAAGTGATATCACAGTGTTAAAAATAAGGGGAGAAAGGACAGCTATGTGGAACCAAAATGGAATATGTGTTTTTTTAACAACCCAAATTGTTTCTCAGTCCTTCCTTAAAATTAAGGTTGTTAGACTTGTCTTTAACAACCTTTCCTCCTTGCTCCATTGTGTCAGTTAGGACGACCGGAAATCAAGTTATTGAAAGTCATCTTTTCTAAACTGCGATATTCTCTAACATGTTATTATTAATATTTGTAGTCATTGAGACTTTACTCTTTCTTATGCTGTTGAAATGTATCACAAGTTTAATTCAATTGATACAGCAGTCTGGGCCTTGTCAGGTAGAAACCGCTTAAACTGGAGAAGATGAAGATAAATAGTTATTAACCATGATAAAAGAGCAACTATAAAGTACAAGGATGGTCTATAAAGGACCTTAAGACTGATAGAGTGCCCAAGAGTGCACAAACCTAGAAGGGGTTCAGATTCTGACCTCATCGAAGAGGTAGGGTTCAGCAACAGGGTAGCAGAGATGGCTGAAATGATCCAGAGGTGCGGTGCATACAATGTGTGATCCTTTGATTGCAAGTGAACTGCAGAGGACCAGCAACCTGTGGTGTAGTAGAGCAGTGGGAGTCCTGGCACCCACAGGGCAGAAGGGCTCAGAATGAGGCAGGTTGGGGCCGGGTGGGGTTGGAGTTCTGGGGGTGAGTGATGCTTGCAGATGAAACCACCCTGAGTGTGTGACCCGCTGGGCTTGGGTCAGCTAGGGCTCCCTCAGAGTCTGGACAGATGTCTGCTGGAAGTGTATCACCAGGCAGAGGCTGAAAGATCCTACAGACTGCATGTGGGGCCCCTGTCTTGGGGAAGCTCCACCACCTGCTGTCACACCCACATTGCTCCTGTCTGCAGAGGAAGCCTAGTCCTTCTGCAATGTCTCTCTGGCACCCTCTACTGAGAAAATGTGGTGCTCACTTTTAAGGAGAAATGATTGTCAAAAGTCCACTATCACAGAGCACTGTTGAAGGACGCATTTGCAGCAGAAAAACAGTAAGTTGCTACTTTTCTTTTATAATTTTATTGTAACTCAGCTGTGACATGGGAAAAAGTTCTTTGTACTTCAGAGTCAGATGATCAGGATTAAAAAACTAATACTACTAAGATTTCTTAGTTACATTTATGTGATTTGGGGCTATACATTGTGCTTTCCTGACCTTTGGTTGTTTTTCTTCTTTCTTTCTTTCTTTCTTTTTTTCTTTTGTCTGTAAAATATGCATATAGCCTTCCTCAAAGGATTGTTGGAAGAACTGAATAAGATATATAAGTGAGTGTGACTAGTACTGAAAATGTAAAGGAATTTTATTAGTTTTATATTTTTTGAGTTGTTTCATAAATTGGATGCTAATAATTGCTTCTGGGGGTGTACCAGATGGCAGGTTAAAATTTAAAATCAAAACCAAAAATGAAGTCCAAACTAACAAACAAAACCCAGGTTTTAATTTTGGCTTTAACTATATTTCATGGTTGGTGAGTGTGCTAATAAGAGCAATGGATCAAGTTGAGCAGGAGGGGTAGGGAGACTTTGTTTTATGTGCAGAACCTTCTGTCATCTTACCTGAGTATATTCCCTAGTTTAAGAGATGTAAAGGTTTCCTGTAAAAAGGGGTCCTTTCATCATTAGCATGTCATGTTCTCTTTCTTTATGGAGCAACTGATTGAAGGTCTTTCTCAAAGGTCCTTCCTTAGGAACTTCCAGTTCCTAAATCCCCTCACTGTTGGAGCTCTAGCCCTTAGCATTGCACTGCCTTTCTCAGAGGAGAGAGCTCAGTACAAAATACTGGTTGCTAAGCACTGCCTATTTTTACTCCACTTGAGCAGAAGAGAGACCCACTCCAAGAGATTCTTTCACTGAAACTAACTACTAAGCGGAGTTTGCAATTTAAGCACTTATTGGTGGTTCTCTATGAACTCTAAGAACCCGCAGTTCAGCATCCAGGATGAGAATGTAAAACTGAGGCTCAGGAATGGCCCAAGGAAAGTATTGAAAAATATATACATGTATTAATTCATCAAGTATTTATGGAGCTCATACTATGGTTTATGGCCCTGTATTAGGCATATAGAATAAATTATTAAGCTAAACGAATTTGGTTCCTGATTTCACAGAGTTTATAGATGAGATGAAAAGAAAGATAGATTGTGATAAAAATAAATAAACATGTTGCGGAGACAGCATAACAAAGAAAGAGGGCATTTGTTTTAAATAAAGAACAAAGAGGAGGGCTGTCTGAGGCCCAGGTGCAAAGAAGGCACCAATCATGTGGAATGTATTCTGGGCAGAAAGAAAAGCTTGTGCAAATGCCCTGGGAGAGGCAATGGCAGGGTGGGAGGGCAGGGAAAGAACTGGAGAATAGGGCAGAGAAGGAAAGAGTTTGCCATGAAGATCTAAGCAAAGACCAATGCGACTGGAGTTCAACTGACTAGGAGATGAAGTTGAAGTTACAGGCAGGGATTTGGATTTTAGCCAAGTGAGTGAATGGAAATCCTTGGGAGGGTTTTATGCACTAAATGACTTGATTCACCTGCATTAAAAAAATCATATTCATTTCCAGAGGGGAGCTTGTAGTAGGGGGGCCAGAACAAAACAGGGAGTCCACTAAAGACACTATGGCAAAGTCCAGGAAAAAGAATGATAGATATTTGATGAAGGGGGTGGTAGTGCAAACAGCAAAAAGGCAAAACTCAAATATATGTAGGAGGTAGAAGAAAGGAAACCTGAAAATGGACTTTTGGTTTTTTATCATAATCTTCCTTTTACAATCTTTGCAGGTTTATTTAATGGCCACTGTTTCCTTATTATTCCCTGAAGACTTTCCCTCACACTGTTTATTTGGACACTCCACAATCTGTTGGCTCTGTATTCAGAGTGAATCCAGAATTGACCACTTCTTATTGATTCTACCACTAGATATTTAGCCCAAGTCACCTAGGTTATTGCAATTGTCCTGCCTGCTTCTGCTTTTTCTCTTGTAATCTGTGATGTACCCAACACTCAGTGAAACTCCATTAAACAATAAATGAAATCAAGCTAATCATCTACTCAAAATTCACCAGCAGCTCCCCATCACACATTGAGTAAGAGATAAATTCCTTACACTGGATAAAAGACCCTACGTGATTTGGCAACTGTATCTCTTACTTTACTTTCTACTATACTACAGCCACACTGGGCACCTTGCTAAGCTTGTTCCTACCCCAGAGCCTTTGTACTTTCTATTTCATCTCCTTGGAATCTCTCCAATTATCTAGGTGATCCATTGCTCCATTTTTCAAGTCTCTGCTCAAATGCCACCTTCTCAGGTGGAACTTCTGTGATGGCTCAAGATAGAATTATACTCCTCTAGCACTCTATTCTTTTTCTGCTTTATTCTTTCCATAGAATTAATTTATCTGACGTGACATATGTATTACAATTTATTGTATATAAATTATTAAGTTCCATTAAGTGGTAACATTTTAAAAATAGACTTTAATTTTTAACTCGGCTTTATGTTTCCAGAAAAAAAATTGAGGAGGTAGTACAGAGAGTTCCCGTATATGTGGCATTCAGTTTCTCTTGTTATAATCTTACTTTCTTTAGCATGCTACATTAGTCAAAATTAATGAACTGATGTTGAAACATTATCATAGTGCATAGTTCATTCAGATTTCCTTCAATTTTCAGCAATGGTCTTTTTCTAATCCAGGATCCATCCAGGATACTGTATTACATTATGTTGTCATGTCTCCATAGGCTCTGTCTAGCTAGGACATCTTCTCAGACTTACCTTGTTTTTGATGACCTTGAGAGTTTTGAAGAGTGCTGATTTGAACTATTGTAGAATGCCCCTCTATAGGAAATTTTCTAGTGTTATTCTCACAATTAGACTGAGGTAATATGATATCGAGAAGAAGATCATATCACATCACCTCAAGTGCATATCATCAAAATGAATTACACTGATGATATTGACTTTGATCACCTGGCTGATATATCGTACTTAAGATGTTTCTACATTATAACATTACTTTCCCTGCCTCCATATTGTAATCTTTGAAAGGAAGTCACTGCACACTATCCAAAAAGAGGAATTATGTTTCAACTTTTTGAGGACAGACTTTCTATGTAAATTACTTTTAAAATCTTCTGCATGGGGTACCTATCTCTTATCACACATTTATTAATTTATTTAATCATTTTGGTAAGTATAAACCCAAGACTATTTCATGGTATGTTTTGGTTTATCATCTAATACTACTTTATTTATTTTGTTTTACAGATTGTTTCAGCTTTAGTCATTGGGAGCTCTTTCAGTTACTTCTGTGCCCATTTGGCATATTCTCATCATTTTTAAAGCACTTTCTTACCTTCCAATATTTTAAGATGCTCCAGGCTCATTTTGCCTATTTTCTGCTCCATTCCTAGAAATGGCTAATTTCTCCCAAGGAACAGAGATGAATCATTATCAGTTTAATAATTTCTAGATCTCTAGTACCCAGAACAGTACTTGGGACAGAGAAGTTGTTCCATAAGTATTTGTTAAGTGAATGAATAAATTGGAAGCAGGATTAAGACATAAGGCATTCCAGGTCAGAGTCCCCTGCCCTTAGCTGACTCTTCTCTCATTAAGGCAAGCGGGATCCAGTATTTTGGCATAAAACCTTATATGAGCAGTATTGCAGGACCTAAATTTGCTTTATTCTTAAATGTTATTATTTTTAAGAAATGGTCTTCCTGAAAAAGATATATAGAAATTTACAATTCATTTATTTTAAATGACCAAGCACGGCTTCCTTCGGTTAAAATCAAATCATTCTTCCCTCAATACTCCCCACTTTCTCATGCCCTAATTAGAAAAGTTTTTTATAGTTCCTCAGTTGTCTTGTCCTTCTTTCTGTCCCTCACTTGGCTATGAGCAGCTTGACAACAGAAGCATGTCTTATCTTGTCCAATGCCCATAGCACCAAAGCAGTCTTTTCAGCCAGTGTTGAAGTGGATGGGCTCTACCAAGAGAGACTGTGGCACTAAGATGGACTGTTTCACGTATATGCAACAAATAGTTCAAATTGCAAAGCTGGAAAAGTCAAGATCTAAACTTCATAGCTTTGGGACAACTATCTGAAAAAGCATGCACTTTCATTTTCTTTATTTATATATTTTTTAAAAGATTTTATTATTTTCATAGAGAAGGACAGGGAGGGAGGAAGAAAGGGAGAGAAGTATCAATGTATGGTTGCCTTTCATCTGCCTCCAGCTACGGACCTGGGTGGAGACCTGGCTTGCAACCTGGTTATGTGCCCTAGCAGGGAAATCGAACCAGTGACCTTTGGGTTCACAGGCTGGCTCCTATCTACTGAGCCACACCAGCCAGGGCTAATTGTAAACACTTATGAATGGAGGAAAGAATGAATCTGTTCTCTAGCTAGGCCAACTGTTTTTCTCCCTCCCATCTTGTTATCCATAAATTCGAGCAAACAATAATTTCTTTTCTAATCAAAGATGCACAAAACCTTTAAGATAACTCTTACATATGCTATAACAACTTCATTTTAAATCTAGAGGAATTGAAACCAGGAAAATGGAAAAATGATTTTTCCATGGCCACATGGGCTTGAAAGCTATACCTCTGTCTCCTAACTACCATGCCCACTTTATCATTGCTCTAGCAGGTCTCCGCCACTATTAACATGCTTGCATAAACATGAGTACGTCACTGTTACCTATTCCACTGGAAAATATGTTTGCTGGATACAATAATGGCTAATATAACAACTAATTTTTAAGCATTTACCATTCAATTAAGTAAGAGAGGGACTGCCCATTTAAAATCCACAGAAGACAAAGCTGTTATTTTCAAATATTAAACAGCTAAAATTTAGTCAAACAGAAAAGGAGAAAAAAAAGGCAACATATGTCAATTACCAACCAAGTACAAGCTGCCTGTACATGTTATTTAGCTTTGATGTTTCATCCTCAGCTAGATAAGTATTCTTATGTTAAATCACCTGCGGTCACACGGATATTTACTAGTAGAGCTGAAGTTCACACCCAGCTTCTGTGACTTTCATGTTTGGATAAGTTCTTTTATCCAAACATAACTTTTTACTACACCATAACCCTTTCCAACTTTAGAAATTAAACTACTCTGATTATAGGTTTTAACCAAGTATTGTTGAGCCTATGTTATGCATCATACCAGTGGTGTATTGATTTAATTCGTTATTTTTAGTGTTCACCGTTCAATCCAATTTTGTTAAAGCAATATTTCTTGAATGTCTACTGTGTTTTTGGCACTATATGCCATGTGCAGGGCAGAAATAAAAAGATACATTCACTGGGTTCTAAATGGGAAATGCATGCTCACATTTAACTAATTGAAAAGAGTATATGGAAACTTCCTAAACAGATGGACAAAATGCTATATAAAGTGTGGTACATGTGTGTCTGTGTGTACACTGAATATATATAGTAAGAGCACTATCTGGTGTGTGTGGGATGTGTGTATGTGCACTTTTGTATACATGCATATAAAAATCAGTACTATAAATTTATACCTGCCCTATATACATCTCATATATATGTAAATAGATGTCTATAAAAGCTATTGCTTAATTTGAGATGGTTCCTTATATTTTCTCCCCTGGGGCTTAAAGCTTAAATTAGAGTTTAAAGTGATTATGTGCTAGCTGGTACATAATTCAGAAAAATATTACACCCGGTTTTTATGTATTTTTTCCATAAGGATGATCATAGTTCAAGATATGGGAAATATTATTTAAAAAATAACAACAAAATAGGAAAAATAGAAAAAAATTTTGGCAGGCCAAAAGAAAAAATTTTAAGATGAGACTATTTTACAAAGCCTAGGGGTTTTCTAATAAGTTCATATTTAATTCAGACTTGGCACATTGTGTAAGCATATCTTATTTGTCAAATTCCAAATTTATAACTCTCCATTCCCAGTCTCTGGTCTCAAATTAATTTTCTCTGTCACACCTCAAAGAAAGCCAGAAGAAAAAAATACAAACTTTTAAGCAGATACACTGGTCCTGACATACACAAACAATGAGTTTATAATAATCATTTTATCCAGCTAATCTCTTTAGAACATTTCTTCTAAGTCATTGCAAAATTCACATATAAGAGCAGGTCATTTTCAGTCTAATCTTTAAAATCCTTCATAATGGAAAGCACATTTTGCTATTAGATGTTGTCTCTCCTTCAGGTCCTTTGTGAAAGATGGTACTAAGTCAGAAGTCATGAGCTAGAGTTCAGACAACTAGACAAATCCCCTATCTCTATCTCTTTTGAAAATTTAACTATATGGATGCTAACAGTTCCATCAGCAGAAAATGAAAAATAGTATTTAAAACGATGTATTGTGAAGAACTGACCCTTTTCTTTCTAAAGCCAAGAGTAAGAATAGAAGGGGCAGAAAAAACCAACATGGGATACAACATAGGAGAGTGGGATGTTAGGTTTTAATAGAATTGTTTAAAACCAATGAATATACATGCAGGAGACAGTTTGCCAGATTAAACCAATTGGGGTGATTTCTTAAAAACTTCTCTGAACTCCTAAGCAAGCTATAATTATCTATAGCTCCCATCCCGTATTCCTTCTGTGTCACCTATTTGTGTCTTCTTACATCCTCTGAGATTCCAAAAATTTGTGGAGAGCAGAGGATGGGTCTGATTCAGATTATCTTCCTCCATAATCCCTTGCACTATACTTTGCACATAGTAGATACATGGTAAGCTGATTGATTGGCTACAGGCATGAGAAGGGACACAGGACTAATATTAAGGACATGTGAACTATACTATGTGATTTCTGTATTCTTGCATCATGCTCTCATCAGTTCCAGAGAATCATTTTTGGTCCCTATACCTTAGTTTAAGACATTTCAGTGGAATGAGAAAGACGGCCACATGACTTAATATTGCCTCATACATCAAGGCCTCTTAGGTGACAAGATATCGTCTTGTTATATCAGCAGGACTCGCTTGATGAAACCAAATCACATGGCATTTGTTCTCATGTCAGACAGCTGCTGTCAGTGATGCCTGGGAAATATGCTGGCAGACTCCCTCTTGAGATGCCAACTTTATTCAATTAGTTTGTATGCCAGACAAATTTCATCCACTCGTTTTACACTGAGATTTTTTTCAAAACCTCAGCTCTGTGTGGTAGGTCTTCAACGGTAAAGAACTACTTCAGGAAATGATGAGTATTTAATATAAATGGGTTGTGAAAACATTTCTAGGGTAGTCCATCTGAAATAATGATGATTACAGATGTTTAAATAAAATTATCTTTTTGTGTCTCTTGAAGGGAAGTCAACTGTGTCATGTAACCTCAATGCAATATGGAGACTCAGAGCTAAACACTCTGAAGCTAAGTGATGAAGAAACTGACAAGCTCTATGTTCCATGGCTCCAGGTAAATAATAAAGCCAGGACTGTAAAAATGTGTAAGAGCTTGTGGCAGAACGAGGCTGCACCACAGCAACATCATAAAGAGAACATGGCGTAGTGGACCTGTGTTCAGGTCCTTTGGCTGACATACACAATCCTATATTTGCAAGCCACGTTATCCAATTTGAGCCATATGTTAGAACAGAAATATTTCCTTGTTCTCAACTTTCTGACATAATTGTTTTGAAGATCAAGTTACAGCTGATAATTCTTTGTAAGGTGTACCAAAGTGCATAAATATAAAGAATTGTAATTATTACAACTATTCCAAGAAGGACCTTTCCCCTCTTCCTAAATAGTAACACAGGAGCTGATTCCTCAGCCACTCTCCATTTGGTACCTTGGATTTCCCACAATAAGTCAGAAAAGCATTTTAAAATCATGTATCTCCTTCTGCAATGTTGAGCAAACAAAAAGGATCTATTGAATGCTTATATTAATCAATAAATGTATATCAAGTACCTATGACATATGAGGAATTACGTTAGACTTTGGAAAGAATAAAAATTAGTATCGGCTATAGTTTCCTTTAAGTTCTTTGAAGATAGAAGCCACTTTAGAATATATCTGAAGTCAGAGATGAGGACAGAAACTTCCATTTTCTGTTCACTCAAAATGTACCAGACATCTTGAGTGACAATTTAAATGCATTCTCCCATTTAATTCTCACAGTAATTTACCTTTAGAGAAAGGAGTTTTTTAAATCTTCATTTCTCATATGTAAACACAGGGGCATGAAGAAGTCAGATCACTTACTCAAGAATTCACCACCAATCTGGGAGAAATTTGGAAATTCAACCCCAGCTGGGTGTTGGACAAATATTAGGAAAGACTTACTAATATATTGGGCATGATGGGCATGAACTTTCTTCCCTTGTTTCCTGTGGTTTGACTTTCATGTGTTCACAGAGCAAAAACTTTTGAGAGACTCTCTTCTGCCCACTCTCTCCCCTTCCTTTCTCCCTCTCTTCAGTATTTCATGATGAACTCTTCATTTAAATTTTAATTGTTTTATTTATGCTGATATTATATGATTTCATTTATCCTCACAGATTATTTGATTGTCACAAAGGAAATGAGGTCTCTTACTTCATTTTTGCAATTAGAAAAATTGTCAGGTTATTTGTTTTTTGTTGTTCAGTAGGAGTGCTTTATATATTCTGAATATTAACTTAGGGTTACAATTGTAGTTTGCAATGAATATCTATGTGAATGCAGTTACCTCTTCATTTGAATTATTTTAATAGAATTTATTGGGGTGACATTGGTTAATAGAATTATATAGGTTTCCAGTGTACTATTCTATAATACATCATCTGTAGATTGTATTGTATCTTCTTTCTTTAGATAAATTTCCAGTATTAAGATCTTTGGCTTGATGAATATAACATTTAAGATCTTGATTTTAATTTTCAAATTGCTTCTTCAAAGAGTTGTGTCTATTAACTTTAGCCTCTTGGAAATATAACAGTGTACCAGTAATCTCAAAAATTCATTAGCAAAATTAGTTTTAAGTTCTTTTAAATAATAAATGTAAAAATGTTCCTTATTGTCTACCCTTGCATTTCTTTGATTACTAGTGAAGCTCCATATGCTTTTGGCCTGTGGTTCCTCATTAATACTTTGATCACACATTTACCTATTTAACTATTGGAATTTGGATATTTGTCTCATGACTTTGTAATATTCTTCAGTATTGTCTCTATACGTATTTTAATTATACTTTAGTTTTCATTGTAAAAAAGTTATGGGTGTGCATATTCATTCATTAAATCATTCTGACTTTTAAAATTTCTAATTTTGAATTTTTATTGTTTTTTCAAAGTCAACCTGAACAACTTTTTTCAAGATACCTCACAATTGACATGCAGGGCTGTGAAATTTACATAATCTACTGTTCTCTTGAGTGGTCAGCCTATGCTATTATGTGGCCAACTGAACATATCAGTGAAAGAAACTGCATCTTTTGGAAACACAACACCAATAAATAAAATGGCCTTCAGGGGCAGTGAAAGTGCCTTGGTGTCAGCAGCAAAAATCAAAGTCATATTGGAAGCACCATGGCCAAGAAAATAAAGTAAAGAGTCCTGGCTGGGGAGGAAGGTTAAGAAATGCTGTCCCATGAATTTTACGGGAACAATAAAATTAAGGTCTCTGACCACCAGGGGTCTTTACAAGGACCCAGGATAAATAGTGATATTAAATCTTGAGACCTTGGCCAAATTCCAAGTTGGATAATTGCATTCAGTCAATATTAAATTCCCTCTGCAGTTCCTAATGCAATGCCCTTCTGTGCTTCCTCATGCCAATCTACCACATGCAGCTGCTCTGCATTGGTAAGCAACTGGTGCCCTCTACCTTGGAGAAGGCCTTGAAACCACCCGGGTAAAAATCATTATAAATGTCATTCCTGTCTTCCACTGCTAAAGAATGCTACTTCCAAACACATAAACTGTTATAGGAAAGCATGCAGGTCTTTAAGGGTTATATATTTGGCATGGTTATCCTCTTGTGACCCTATGGACCCCATTTCAATAGATGGGGACAGTAGAAAAAAAAATCCTTTAGACTTCAAATCAGACTATCTGAATTCCAATCCAATTCCTCTAAAATTCATTACCTGTGTGACCTTAACCAATTCATTCCCTTACTCATCAATTTTTAAGGGTTTCCCATGGTTTCATAAAATGATGCCTTAACATACCTAGGCCTATCAAGACTAGTCTCTAGCCTTTCCCACCTTATCTCTACCTACTCCCAGGGATAGATATTTTAGCCCATTTCTTATCTTTTTACTATGCCAGTTTATGCTGCTATTCCTCTGTCCCTGCTGTTTCTACTGTCCCACTGTTCTCTTCTTGACAAATCATCTTTCAAGGTTGATATCAAAAACCATCTTCATAAAATCTTTCCTAATGGCTCAGTTGGAAGTCATCTTGTATTCCATAGCAAGACTGATTGTGTATGATTGTCATAGCTTTTATACTAGAAAGTTATTCTTTTAAAGTTACTGTACATTTCCTGTGGAATATGATACTGGATTTTACATTTACTTTTTAAACAATTGTTTAAATCTGATAATTGTTTTAATCTTTATTTTCATGTAATAACTTTTCCAAATAACAAAGAAGATCTTAAACAAGCAAATGATACTATAGTTCATTTGAGTCAACTAGCATACATAAACACAGTTAAATAGCTTTCTTAATTGTTCTTCCTTCCTGTGGACTTTATGTGATATTCAACCTCTAAAACTGTGCACATTATTCCAAATGTGTTTTACATTTAGTAATCTCTTGCAATAGAAATTGTGGAGTCACTTTCTCAGATAAATACATATTTTTAGAATTTTTAGAAGAGATTTTATTCATTATTTTTAGAGAGAAGGTCAAGGAGGGATGAAGAAAAGGAAGGCATCATCAATGTAAAGGCAGGTTGCCTTTCACCTGCCTCCAGCTACAGACCTGATTGGAGACCTGGCTTGCAACCTGGTTATGTGCCCTACTGGGAATCAAATCAGTGACCCTTGGTTTTATAGGCTGGCTCCAATCCACTGAGCCACACCAGTCAGGACTAGATAAATATTTTAAAATATGTAGTTATTTATGCAGTTTCTTTTGGAGTCAGGTTGAATGGTCATTTTTTAACTGTCACAAATCTATGCTTAAACCAATACATGATCTTAGAATCTTCAAGAATTAGCGGTCTAGTTATTCTCTATACCAAATTGTAATTTTCAGCAATAACATGATTAATTTTACATAAATCCCTCAACCTACAGGCTAGCATTAGGACTGGGTATCCCTACCTGTTAAAAACAAAATAAACCATACCAAAAATAAATAAATAAAACAAAATAAAAAGGCCACACAAGTGACTTGGATGCTTAGTAAGGACTATGACCACTGTTCATTACTGCAAGTTCATGACCATTTTAAAAGTGAGGAATCTGAAAATGTCACCGCACAGAAACTTCATTTCCTTAATATGCCCTTTTCTCCTTTTTTCCCTTTTGATTTAAACTGGCCTTATCCAGCACCCTGATTTACCTCCCTCCTTTTTCCTTGTACAAGTACCTTCTTAATCATTCAGCCCTCAGGACAATGAGGTTTTGGCTAGCATCAAATGATCTTAGGAACAATGCTTTGACCACAGAGACAGAGTTGCCATCAAAATAAAGATTAACATCTAAGCTTTAGTTTTGTTTCAGCTCCAGACCCAGAAAAGTGGCCAAACCAAATGAAGGGATGCCATGGCTGACATCAGAACCTCTGGGAAGCCAGGTCTTTGAGCATTGGCTCACTTGTGACTTTGGGTACAGGTCACTCTTCAACTGCTAAACCCTTACTTTTTTTTTTTTTTTTTTTAAGATTTTATTTATTATTTTTAGAGAGAGAGTTAGGGAGAGAGGCAGAGAGGGAGAAAGACATCAATGTATGGTTGCCTTTCACCTGCCTCCAGTTATGAATCTGGCTGGAGATCTGGCCTGCAACCTGGTCATGTGTCGGCTGGGGAATCGAACCAGCAACCTTTGGGTTCGCAGACCAGTGCCTTATCCACTGTGCCACCAACCAGGTAAACCCTTACTTTCTTGTGCAAGGTTCCTGTTTGGTCTTATGGGGCTTTGATGCATGCAGACAGACAGACTCCTTTAGTCTGGTGACATAAACAGAGGTCACTATGTTGAGATTACACAGAGAATGAGTAACCAAGCCTGGAATGGACTCCAGGCCACCTACAATCTATTAAGTGCACCATTCTGCCTCTACTGGCTAGTATCACCTCTCTTCCTTATCTTTTTCATGGTTTTTCTATATTCAGGCAAACTAGCAGACTATTTAACTTTTATAGGTTACAATTGTAGAAATACCACCAACCAACATGCCAATTACTGATGATTTTTGAATTAGATACAAAAGTCTCACTTTTTTTCTCACTTTTTTCTTTTTTGCTGCCCAACATTCAGAGGCAGGCGGATTTGCCCCAGGTCCCAGGTATGCATAGTAGAAGTAACCTCTGACCTTAAGGGATGCACATGGTCCCCAAAGAGAAATTACCATTTACTGACTAACTTATTTTTCCAAGCAGGAAATAAGCTCATGAGTTCATATGAATAGTGTGTCTAAGAGTGTTTTGCCTTGACAGAAGTGAAGATACTGACTACCATATTAAGTCAAACTGTTGCCTGCCATAATGCGATTTTCTGGTTGTTAGTTACATGATTTTGTTTGCTTTGTTAAAATTCTCATGCTGCATACATATGATTTGTATAATTTTATGTATTCATATTATATTTCTCTAAAGTGTTTACATTTGAAATAACAACAAAAATACTAACAAAAACATATGGTCTAAAAAAGTTCTAGAGTCAAACATGAAAGCTCGGCTTTATATCTTCTGAGCTCTGGGATGTTAGGGAAGCCAAATTACCTTCCTGAGCCTCAGAATTTTTCATATCCCTTAAATAAGAAAAATAAATACTTACCTCATGGAGATGCTGTGATGATAGAGTAAAGTAATATTTATAAAAATCACTAGGCTTACAGAGCACCTGGCCCTCAGCAGGTGCCAGTAACTCACTCATTTGTTCAAACATTTTTTTTTTTTTTTTCAAGCCCTGTACTGGGAGATAAAGGCTAATGAGGTATAGTTCTTGCTCTCTCTGTGTAATGTCAACAGTGTTTTCCCCCTTTTCCTTCCAGTATCTGATTAAAGTAGAGTTTTTAGCCTTTTCGCCTACTACCTCCTGTTCTCTTCTAGAGTCAAAGGATTTGCCCTGCCACTTTCCCCACCTCTCAGTGCAAACAGCTTCCTCTGGGCTTACGTAGACTACCATAACCTCTTTCCAAAAACACTTACCACATCAGGTTACAGTTATTTTTTATTTATATATTGAATAATAATTGGATAAATAAGTGAATGAATGCTCTTCCCTTGTTCTACAGTGTCCCATTCCTTCCCTCTGTTACCATTAATCTTAATTACACCTCTCCTTCCAGCCCCTGTTAGTGACATCATTTCTGTTGTTCTTTGCTACCCTATAAACAGAAGCGATATTCCTTCCTCCATACCCCAAGAGTGCTGTATTTGACCCTTTTAAAGAACATCAGTGTAGCATGAGAATTCATGAAACATGGGTTGTGCTGTTGGGTTCAACATTAGTTAGCTGTGTGGCTTTCCTTAGCCAAGTAAGCCTCTTGGACTGTATTTTCCCTACATATAAGTAGGAAAAACTATGTCTACCTTTTGAGGCTATTGTAAGGCTTAGACATAATGTGTGTTTGAAGGATATGACACATAACAGCTGTTCACTGAAGAGGAGATATTATTTCAATTTTGTATTTTAGAATTTGGGTAGACACCATGTCTGCTTCAATAAGGAACACGCCATGTCTACCCTTTCTTGGCCTATGTCACAGTGCCCATATAGAACAAATGCTCAACACCTGTTTAAATACATGATTGAATAAAAGACAAAACACATTTTCCCATGTTGGCAGTGGAGGAAGGATCTTTTATAAAGTCTCTGAATACCAAAAGACTTTGAAAATCCTTCTCAGGAGATGGGTAACATAACAAGTACCGACCTACCAGGGGACCATTTTGCCTTGCTGTTGCCCCATAGAGAAGGAAGGCTAAGTGGCGCAGCTCTCTCATATTGCTGTATGAACAAGCAAATATTAGCATGATTTTAACTGGCACTGACTTGTTATTCACCAGATGGTGGCCAATTTAGTCTGAGCCTGCACTAATTTATGGCAGTGGTCTGCCTTGTGGGATAATACAGGTGATGGTATCTGTATGAAGGGTATCCCTTCAACTTAGATTAGATTTGGATACTGCAAGCTGGTAAATAGCGGGTAAATGTGTTGCTAACTATGCACAAGACCAAGTGAGAACCATAAAAGGTAGGTTTCCTCTTTTTGCATGCCAAGTTCTTGTCTTTACATTTCCTGCTGTAGGGAAGTGTCAACATTGCATAATAACCATCCTCTAAGACTTTATTAAAATCCTGACCTTTGCGTCAAAGCTTCTATTTGGAAGGAGAAAGGCAAGAAAAGAAAAGTAGGTCTTTCTAACAGTCTCCAGAAGCTTTAGGCCAAAGGCCAAGAAAAATCAGGTTGTCTTTTGGAAAACACACCTTTGCCCGCCACCCCACCCCTCAACTAGGTAGGTTCCTGTGGTCGTGTTAGAGGAGCCTTTCCATAAAGATCAGCATTTCAAGGGAAGAAAAGCCAGGTTCAAAGGAGACACAGTGAGAGAACAGGGTGCAGATTCTCTCACTGCAGGTGTCCTGTGGGATAATCTGCTGACCTCTGGGAACTGCAGAAATCTCAGCACGGTAACAACTTCATCTAAAGCCTTACTTTAAGAGACCTGATCTAACTTGAGCCTAGCTCCTAGTGGCATAACACTGCCTGTGCTGACCCCAATGCCCCATTAACATACTTGCCTCAGAAAGCTCAAGGCTGCCTAGAAAATTTGCTTTTTATTCTAGCCAACATTCAATGGTAGAGTCTCTGACCCCCTTTCTTAGAGCATTTACTAAAAAGTGCTTACAATTGTGAATATGTATCCCGTACAACTCAGAAATGTATTTCTCGAGGACCTTTTGGGATGTAATTGTCAGGAAGGAGAGGGCCTCTGTCTTCCAATCTCTGTGGGAAGGTAAACTCCTAACTTCAGTAACAGCCAACCAGCGACACAGCTGGTCCTAATCACAGGGACATTAACCATCTATCTGAAACATTTTATTGCATGACTCTACTGTACCCCTACCTCCCCCTTCCTCATTCTCCCTTTAAAATGCCCAAATCTCTCCTGCATAAAGTGGAATAGACAATAGTAACTATTGTCAGTAGTTACTGAATAAAATCTGTTTTCACAGCTTTAACTAAGGTCCAGCTGTGTTTATCTTTAGCACCTCTATGTGGGAGAAACCCTCATTCATGGGGCTCATCTTTAACCCCATGCAAACAAGAGTTCTGGAAGGGATCCAGGAGTTCTCCCTTTGCCTTTCTTCTTCCAAGGTTGCATGTAGCCCAGTCTGCTAGGAATACGAATGAAGAAAACCTTCTACTACATAGCTAATTTTTCTCTTTTTTATTGTTAAAATTTCAATAGTAAGATATATGTGTTTGGCCACATGAACATGTATCTCTGACAAGATATGCTAAACTCTTAAAAATTTCCACTTTAACATGACTTTGTTTAATTTGCTTGTTTTCCTACACCTAGCCAGATGAACTGACGGGAGAGGGGCCTTTACTAAGGACAGAAACATAAGGAGGAAAGGGGAAAATGACTTAGAAACATGGAGCACCCCAAGGGGAGGTGTGCATAATCATCTAGAGAGACTCTATGACACTTAGGTGAGCATGGAAGAAAAAGAAATGGCTAAGAAGTATAAAAGGTGGGAACTTAAAAGGATATGGGTGCTAACTTAATTACTTTTTCCTTTCTCACACTTTTTTAGCTTTTGGCTCATTCCTACTCTTTACCTTCCTTTCAAAAGCTTAGGGTAACAATGTCTCTTTACTGTACTTTCTTTACCCTGCTCCCAGCCAAGAAAAGCTATTTATTATTTTACCTCTCTTCCAATTATTTTGGCCTTGTAAAAATGTAAACCAAAGGAGGAGAGCAAGAATTAGTCACTTAGTATCTTTGACTCTTGGTTTAGCCATCAGAGTTTTGGACTGAATTCATTATTCAACAAATATTTATTAAGTGAGTACTATATGCAGAGTATTATCTATTTGTGATGGAAACATTACATTGCCCATATGTAGCTCATATTCTAGTGAAAGAGATTAAATAAATAAATTCACTCATAACATAAATAAGAAGAAATCTAAGGAGCAGTATTTTATATAGCTGTCAGATAAGACTTCAATGAGAAGGTGACCATCTCTGTTCCAAGTGTTTTATTTAATTCTTTTAATTTTACTTATTATTTTATAGATGCTGCAACTGAGGCATAAAGTAGTTGAGTAATTTGAGTGTATCATATTACTGCATTACAGAGTTTGAACTTGAACTTTGTCAGTCTGGCTACAAGTTCCTTGGCTTTAATCACTAGTGTGTATTTATTATGATTTTCTATTTATTAGAATTACTGTGAAGTGTGAGGAAAGACTCTGGAAGCAAGAGTTTAAGCAGGGAGACCACTGAAGGGAGAGAGGACAGTGACTGAACTATGGTGGATATGGTAAAGGAGAGAAATAGTGGTCATGTTTGAGATGTGTTTTGAATGTACAGGAAACAGAAGATTTCTTAACAGGTTGCATATGAGCAAGAGAGGACTTGATCTTAAATACCACTTCTTGGCCCAAACAACTGGGGAAAAGGTGTTTCTAAAAAGGTAGGAAAACTAGGGAAGGAGGTGAATTGGGAATGGGTAGAAATTAAAGTTTGTTTTGAAAATGTAAACTTTGAAATGCTTATGAAACATCTACAAAGAGATCTAAAAGAGGCAATAGGCTGAGGTTTGAACCATAGCTTTAGATTTGCCAGTCATTATTATGTGGATGTTTGAGAAAGTTATGTGTCTGGATAAGATATCCTAGGGAGGGAATATAAACATGCCAAGGACTGAGCTTTGGGACATTCTAATGAGAAAGTCCCAGAGATTATAAAGAGGTAAAGGAGTCAATAAAATAGGAGCTGGAGTTTAAATTGATGGCAAATAAGTAGTCAAAGAGAGCTTGAAGAAGAAATTGATCAGCTGTGCCAAATGCTGCTAATAGGCCAAGATGAAGACCAAGAATTGACCATTAAACTTGGCAAAGGGGAGGTCATTAGACCCCTTGATTATGGAGTGTTAGGAACAAAAGCCTGAATGGACTGGGTTCCAGAGGCTTGCAAAATTCCAAAGCTTTCTTATAGCTATAGCAAAAGATAACTGAAAACAAACAAACAAATAACAAAACAAAACAAAACATGGAGGATAATTGGAAAAAGAAGAAAAGAGTAATAATTCATTTCCAAATATTTCAAGCAATTTAACAATATTTTATTAAACATCTTCTACATACCCAACACTGTTAGGTAATTTAAAACATATTTTTCTTATTTGTTACAATAACATCTTGATATTAAGCAAATTTAAAAAGGAAAAGATACCCTAATTCTAGCACATTAACATTTTGCACATTCATTTCAATCACTGTTCTTGTTTGCATAATTTTATACAGGGTACACACAAAAAAATTGGCACAACCTTAGTATAATAAACAACATACCACAAAAGTGTTGTATTTTGAAATAAACTTATTCTTATATGTAAATACATAAACATAGTTTATAGTCATTATTTTTAAAATTGTTCAATAAAATTGCTGCAATAATAGACTCAATTTGACCTTAGAATCTTGAGCACACTTTCATTAACTTTTCTTCACCTATGGACATCATGTTTTCAATCTTAGCTTTAACAGCCTCTTTATTGGAATAAAGTTGTTTATAAATTTCTCTCTCACAAATGCTCCTTACAGAATAGGCTAAAGGATTTTTATCTGGTGAATTAGGCAGCCAGGCTTCCTTTGACCAGAATTCAGGAACATTGACACTGAGAAATTCTTGCACTTTTTTGGTATTATGTGCTGGTGCACCATCTTGTTGGGAGATACAATGACGTCCATTTGCAACTTGCTTCATCCATGGTACAACTACTTCTCTCAAAATGTGAAGGTAAATATCAGCAGTCACCTCCAAACCTTGTGGAAACAGAAGTGGGGTCATGATATCGCCTTCATTGCTGACAGTACCTAACACCATCACTGTAGCAAGAAATTTCATTTTCATGACAACTGGGGCTTCATTAAAATTCTCACAGAGCCACCTGTTATTTTTTCTGTTGACTATTTGGTCCTGCTGAAAATTCTTTGCATTGGAGAAGAAAATCAGAGGGTTTTTTCCTTTGGGATTTTTCAATTTTGTTAGCAGTTTCCTTGCTTTTTCAAAGTGCCTTTCCTTTGTCTGCTGTGTCCTAAACAGGCCTCTTCTAAGGACATATGATCTGTATCTGATATCTTCAGCAATAATCTTATAATCCATTGCATCCAACATCTGCAGTTTTCTTGCTATGGAGCACATTGACTTCCCTGGATCTTCATTAATAATCTCCTGGATTCTGTGTACAATACCTGGATTTGTGTGATCCTTGTGTACCTTATTCATTTTCCTTGTTGGTGTGGCAACATCAGGATCAGCATCATACCCTTTTTTCACATTGTCAACTGTATGTAAAGGGATGTTCTTGAAGTCTGCAATTTCCTTAGCAGTTGGCCATGCATGCAGTGCAGAAACTATGGTTGCTCTAACAGTGTATTCCTTTGACATGATGGTTGCTCCAGAATTTAATACTTTACATCTGAAACAAAGATGTTAAATCATAACCTTAGAAACATAGCTTTTCAAAATTAATAAGAAGCCCATGAAATATGGAGATGCAAAGTTAATTGCCAGTGTATTGCACATACCCTGTATAGTCTTATTAATTGTATTATAAGCCTTTTCCTTTGTAGATGTATTTTTTTTGAAAGATTTTATTTATTATTTTTCTAGAGAGGGGAAGGGAGAGAAGCCTTTCACCTGTCTCCAGCTACAGACCTGGCTGGAGACCTGGCTTGTAACCTGGTTATGTGCCCTGGCTGGGAATCGAACCAGCAACCTTTGGATTTTCAGGCTGGCGCCTTATCCACTGTGCCACCAGCCAGGGCTTGTAGACATATTTATAATAATGTACTAATTATGACAGCAAATACTTTATTGTGTGAATGTATACAGCATTGGTTATCTAATCATTTTTATTCCCAAACATTTATGTTGTTCTTAAATGATCGTATATGGTACTATGATTACTTGTCTCTATGCCTGTTACCCTATTCAACTGATTAGCCCCTCCAAGTCCAGGACTCTACATACCTCGTACAGTTCTGAATCACCAGCCTGTGCCTGGCAAAGAGTGACTTCTAGGAAACACATGAGACTGTGCAGTAAAGTGGTGAAGAGCAAAAAGACCTAAGCTTCTCGTCTCATTTTGCATTCTCCAGTTGTAGACTTGTGGCCTTGGGCAAGATGCAACTTCTCTATATCTCATCTATAAATTAAAGATAACAACAGTACTGTATGAATTATTGAGAGAATTAAATGAACTAATATATGCAAAGTGCCCACTACATTGGAAGCGCACATTATATAAAGTGCTTGGTGATTTATATAACACACACACACACACACACACACACACACACACACACACTGATGCCCTGAATATGTTTAATGGATGCATAAGAAATAAAAATGTTTATTTTTGCTTTATGCAGGTAATCAAAAAAATTCTTTGGATATATGAGGGGGGATACTGCCAAAATGGAATTATCTTTTGGAGATGGGCCTCTTGTGCTACAGGTTTCTCCCAGTAGAAACCTGTTCTATTTAGAGTGTTCTAAGAAACCATCTGTATCAGTATACTAGCTGGTAGTGGTGGAAGAGGCTACGTTCACCTTCAATGAATTTTTTTTGAAGGCTCTTTCAACCTATTTGCCCGTTTCATGATGGGTGATTTATGAGCTCACCTGCCCACACCACCACACTGAGTGTTCATCAGGTTTTGACCAAAAATGGCATGACCTCTGTGTCTCACTCTTCCTATTCACCAGATCTTGCCCTAACAACTTTTTTGGTTTGTTTTGTTTTTTGGTTTCTCTGATGAAAAAGTCCTCAAAGGGAAACAGTTTGCCAATGTGAAAGAGGTGAAACAAAAAATGGCAGAAGCACTAAAAGGCATCAAAATCAATGAGTTCAAAAACTGTGAAATAAAGTCTTGATCAGTGCATTGCATCAAATGAAGAGCACTTTGAAGGTGACTGAAGTTTAAACATGTGAGACTAAATACACAATTTTTAATAAATAAATTTTGATTTTAGGGGGGGTTCCCCTTCACGTGTATTCGGATTCAGTAACAATGTTATAAACATGTACTATGGACCAGGTATCCAGAGACAGTAATTTCTTCAAATTACTTTCCACAAGTGATATTTCTACAGCTTTGATTATACTATTACTTGCCCTGTGGAGTTAAGCTTCTTGAGGCTAGGGTCTGACCTTCACACTGCTGTCCATCATTAGAAGGTACATAGAGACTGCCACCTGCTAGTTTCCCAGATTTTTTTCTTCTTTTATGTCATTTTCTCCTTCTTCTTAATTGCTTTCTCTGGATCTCATTTTTAAAATAAATAAATTCATAATGTTTAATTAGGTAAGTCGAAGAGCAGAAGAAAATTAAAGAGGTGGTGGTAGGCAAGGCATGTGTGACTAGCCAAAGTCGACTTGGTTGATTGCCTTTGTTAGGGGTTTCAGGCAGGTGACAACGGGCCTTGCCAGTCAGGAAGATACTGTGATGGCCTACTAACCGCAAATAAGAAGGGTTCTTGCATAACGGAGTTGGCTTGGTGAAAGCCATTGTACAGCTTCTCAGGATGGTTGTGCAGACCACTGTCTAGAGTGGGAGAAGGCCCCTGAGGGCTCTTGTAGAAATTTGGAGAAATGAGAATGAATACAAGGGGAATAATTCTTTTGAGGTTAATTCTGGCTACAATAACTATTTTGTTCATTCATTCCCTCAACGTATGAACCGAGTGCCCACTTTGTGCCAGGCACTGGGGATGTATACCAGCGGCAAATACAGATTCAGTCCCGCTGTCATGCCCAGTTGTTTCTTACTGCGACTGTCACTTGTACCTGAGCAAGAGCTGCGGGCCACTGATATTCAGTCTGTTACTTCCTATCGCGCTCAGTGCTTGGGACATGGTGGGCACACAAATTCTGTAGCCTAAATTGATGTACGTATAGCCTGGCGAAGCACAGCTAGATGCACAGAACCAAGAAGGAAAGGCCGGGTGGCATCTATCTTGCCTCGTGAGATGACCATCTTGCAGTGAGCGCCTGTGTGCATCTATGGCTAGAGTAGGGGGCATAACTTCCCAGAGCTCCTGGCAGAGTACCAAGCTGCAGGGCCAACCCTCTTCTTTCCTTGCGTGCTCCAGCCAGCCCAGGCACTGGCAGGGTGCCAAATGGAACCAGGCCAAGCCTCGCTTCCGCCCGCAGACCCGCCCCACGCCGCTCCTCCTAGCCGCCCGCGGTGACGCCCCACCGCCACAGCTCCGGGAAGCCCGGAGCGGGTGGTTGACGAACCCAGGCTGCGGGTGGAGTCAGCGCCGCTCCACGGTGGCCAATCGCGCCACGGTGGGGGAGGAGCCCCAAAGGGAGAAAAAAGAAAGTGCAGCAGAAAGTAAGAGACTCGCTGCGGGAAAGCTGTCCGGATCAGAGTCCCTAGAGCTCCGCTTTGGCCAGACGCACCAAAAGAAGCAGTGCTGGGCAAATCTGCATGCGTCCTCGCCGCTGTCGTTGCGCCCACTCTATCTTCCAAGAAAGGTGAGTCTCGCGCTGTCAGTGAGGTCTCAGAGAAATCACCGAGCGGTATAATCTCAGAGTAGAAGGATTCTTCTTTCAAATCGTCTCCTTCAACCCACTGTTCTCCCCCCAGAAAAAACGCAAACTGAGGCACAGGATAAGGCAGTGCCTGGGATAGATAGATCACATAGCCAGTTACTGCTGTTGTCAGGATTCGAACCCACCTGTCCAGAGCCCCTTCTTTGCTTTGCGGGGGTTTAAGTCACGCAGTTGTGGGACGCCTGTGGGTTGCTGCACCCCACTTGCAGCCCTTCAAGGGATCTTCTCTGGTACGCCCCCGTCTTGTTTTCTCCAGAGCGCTGCTGTGAGCGGTGAGGATAGACGAGGGCAGCGTGTCCCAGCCTGGAGCTGTGTGACAGGCGGCCTGGGTAAAGGCTGCTAACAGCTTCGCTCCCTCCTCTCCTGCCCTGCTTTCTCAGAGCGCTGCCCCTTCTGAGGGTGTCGGTCAGGCTCCTAGTGGAGTGGGTGGAGAGGTGAGGGACGCCCGGGTGCCTGAGACTTCCTATGGTCGTCATTTCTCTCTCCAGCTCTGGGAGGAAGCGGAGCTGGTGGTCCTGTGGGGGATAGGATGCCCCTTATTTAAGAACAGCTGGCTTTATGGAGCCATAGCGCCTCTCACTTCTGAGTACTGGGAGGGAGTAAGGAAGCTGAGTTAAAGAGAAAAAAATCACAAACATAAAAGCAAACTTCTGCCGTTAAAGAGCCAGTCCCCAGCTTTCCTTGTGACATTGTGCGCCACAGCGCCTCTCAAAGCGTTTTGCTGCTCTGCTCCAAAGAGCCTTTTCCTTTCTGCCCCAGAGGACGAGGGTTAGCTGGTTTTGACTTCAGCTCTGCGGCACATTCGCTGTGTGAATTTGGGCATATTTATCCAATCTTTCTGATACTCCAGCTGCCCCCCCCCCCCCCCCCCCCCCCCCCCCCCCCCCCCCCCCCCCCCCCCGGCTCAAGATGGAGATTATAATTATAATGGTCACAATGAGCTCTTTGGGCAGTTGGGAGGATTAAATGGGATAATTCAAATAATGTGTTTAGCTCAGTGCCTGGCCCGGCACCTGGTGGTCAGGTTGAGATTAATGGCAACTGTTGTGAATATTGTTACATAGTAACCCTGGAGACAATGGCTTTTTCAGAAAGGTGATTTCATGCTACCTTAGAGTGATTTTTAAAAAAAATTCTGGAATGTGATGGTATTTGCTTCTTTGGAGTTTAAACAGCCCTTTTATAGTGAGTGTTTTCCAAATGTTCTCTCCACATGACTTTGATCGTGAATACATGAGTTGGAATATAAAATAACGTTTCTCGGTGATACCAATCTACGAACTAGTTTCTAGGCCAAGCCTCAGGGCCGTGAAGCTCTGATCCGAGGCATTCCTTATTAGCAAAGAGGATCTTGAATTTGATGAGAGGTAGGAAGATAAGAGAAGTTGGAAGTTCCATTCATGCTATAGGCTGCGGTAAGCTTTTTATTCCTGTTGTCTTAAGTTAGACAAGCAACTTGATATATTTTTTCTGTTAGTGTAGGAAGACAACAACAATATTCTCATGCATTTATTTTAGATTATTGAGTGCTGCTGCTAAATTGTCATTTCTGGATATAAACTTAACCTTATTTAAATACACCCAAACATGCCTACGCTTGTCTTCTTTTATTAGTATAAACAAAATAGTGCCCCCCCCATCCCGACCTGCTCATGACAATTGATTTTATTCTGATGGACTTCATAAGATAATTTACTTCTCTTTCTTAGCCATGCTGTAAGTGCCTGAATTGAGCATCCAGCATTTATAGTTGGCTCTCTCCTTCACACTCCTCACATTTGCATGTAACATCGATGAATGTATGGGAGGGGGTGTTAATACATGCTGCAGGAGGGCAGGAGCTTGGTGGTCCCTCTTTCTAGGTACCCCCCACCAAGCATTTGCTGAGGATGGGGTCACTGCTTCTGTCAGCCTATTCTGTGTGCACGCATTATGATGAGCTGTCCGGAATATATCTGAACTCATGCTTGAGAGACCAGGGACTTGTGGGGGACAGGAAAATGTTCAAAGTAAGGTCACAACAAGGGGATAGAAGGCAGATTGAAAGCTAATTCCTTTTGGTTCAGGCTTTTTAAAGTAAATATACCCAGTCATATCTTTCTTCCTTATTCAAATTAAATGTTACCAAAATCATACATACATCTAGCATTTTCAAAGTATGGTCCTTGTATATTTTCTTCTTTGTTACTTGCAATAGCCCTGAGAAAAGGAAAGACATGAAAGACCTGATTATAGTGGAAGGAGCCAGGTTTTGTGGTCATATCAAATTTCAGTTGTAATTCCTCCATAGCTGAGATGTATTGAGTAATGTATTTCACAATTTGGAGTGTCTGCTTTGTCCAGTTTTAAAAAGGAGGAGATGCCCTGGCTGGTAGCACAGTGGTTAAGGTGCCGGCCTGCGAACCCAAAGGTCGCAGGTTCGATTCCCCAGCCAGGGCACATAACAAGGTTGCAAACCAAGTCTCACAGTCAGGTCTGTGGCTGGAGGCAGGTGAAACGCAACCATACACTGATGTCTCTCTCCCTCTCTGCCTCTCTCCCTTCCCTTCTTTCTAAAAAATAATAAAATAAATTTAAAAAATAAATAAATAAATAAAATGGAGGAGAAAAGCTGACCTCCAGGGATTCATATGAGGATGAAAGTAAGTAGAAAAATGTAAAATAAAGTAAAAAATGTAGTGAATAGGTGCTCATTAAATGATGTCCCTTCTTAGCCCATCTTAATTTGCTGAGAAGGAAACTGAAATGAAATTCAGGGAAATGAGAAGTTGCCAAGGGTCACGTAATTGTGAAGCTTCAGCCCTGAGGATACAGTTCAAACATTTTGATTTCTGAGTAAAGGCTTGTCTCATCACACCCTCCCGTTTTGCCAGTGAGATACCTGGCAATTCACTTCAATGGGTAGGTTGACCTTATGTGACTGCAGGGTCTCAAAAGAGGGTATTTTCTGTCCCAAAGAGAATATTTGCTTGCCAAGGGAACAACCCTTACACCTGCTCTGTTGGGTTTAGCAGGGTCAGCCCTCAGGAGAGGAAGTTTCAAAGCCATGATCTCTAAGGCATCCTTCCTCCTTCCCTGTGTTTGATGCAATGTACCTTCAATTCCTGGAGGTAGGGTACTGTGAAGACATAAGTTCACAATTGTGTTATGTTGTTCTTCCTGTTTTGAGTTGTTTCATCCCCATCCCATCCTTGTGCTAATTTGCAGAGTGATAAGAAGACTGAGGAACAAAATGTCTAGAGTGACGGTAGCATTCCTAGCATTTTCCACTTCTTTTGCCAGTTCTGTGGGTAAAGGTTGCAATAGGGAGAACAGTTTGCAGAGGCAGCATTTGCAGAAAAGACCACTGCTTGCTGGTGCGGCTGGTCACTGGTCTGGAGTTCTGACCATCTCTGTGGAAATGGATGGCTGCAGGCTTACGTGGGAAAACGAACAGTTCTGTTTCCCATCCAGGCAATGGGGCCATTTATCCATGGAGACTCCCTGCAGGCCATCAGGTTTCTGTGCTTTGCAGCAAGCAGACAAGCTTGTAAATGCAATTCTGTGAGAAATGTTCTATTCCTTGCTTCTGGCGTTAGGGAGCATGTTTGCTTTTGCTTAAAGGTAGGCAGTTAGCATCATCTTACCCGGCACAGTTATAAAAGCAGATTGTCATTGGCGAAAGTATGAGGAGGCAAAAATAAACAAACAATGGTTATCTCCCAGATAACACCCAGTTGCATTTGCTGCTCAACTTTCTGAGCTTTTTGCTGGTGACACAGATGTAGGATCTGGTGAGTCACTTGCCTGTGAAATATTAAAGAGAGCCACCTACTGTGCTCTTTGCCCATTTTGGAAGTTGTTCTGTGGGAGAAATAAAAACCCCAAAGAACAGGAAGGTTACAGAACATTTGGTGTCTGATATTTTGGGGGATTAATTCAGGTTAGCTACTGTTGCTAAATTCTTCTTTTTTTCTTTTCCTTTTTTGAAAATGACAATGAATGGTTTATACTGATGGGGTTGTTAGAAGACCATCTTCCAGCCTGACTTTGTCCTGACTAGCTCTAGCAGCTGTGGCAGCATAGACTTTTAAAGTTTGGCGGGCACCTGAGTCCTTGTAGTATTGATATGAACCTCAGTTTCCCAGATAGGAAACAGGAGCACTGACGCATACTTAGAAGCTTCAGTCCTCATGTTACCACCTTCTTCATAGGAAGCATTTAATAAAACAAATTCTTTCTTGTGTCATAAACTCCTTTATTTTATTAGGCAGTTAAATTATGAAAATCAAAGTTTAATAGCTACCTTGACTGAACTCTGTCATGGTTTATTTTATATATCTATATATATCTATATCTATATATCTATATATCTATATATATATAAAATCTCATTCATTCCTTGCAACAATCCTGTGTACAAGTACCATTTCATTTCATTTTAGAGCTGGGAAAGACCTGAAATTGTACAGCTTCTGACCTAGCACTGAGGACCTGGGTGAGGACTGGTGACCCATCCCAATCCTGCCTAACATATGAGGGAGCTGGAGTAGATGACCTTCAAGAGTCTTCTGCTAGGATAAATTTTTTTTTTAAAGATTTCTCACAACTCCATAATTCTATCACCACCTCTCTGTAAAAGTCAAAGCTAAAAGGGGAAAGAGGAATAAAATGAAAATGTCCTTATTGTTTTACCCCAAGAGATCTATTTTCCTGTCAAAACAGGAGGGCAAGGGAAATCAACATTCATTGGTGCATGCACTTCTGTCATTTCATGTGAGCATAAAAATGACTCAAGTTAAAAAAAATATATATATGTATAAATACATATATATATATTTTACATAAATATATATATATATATATATTTTTTTCTGCCTTTCACAGATGAAAGAACTCAGATAGACTTAAAGGCCTGTCCAAGGTTATCCAATTAGTGAGAATTAGAACCAATGTGTTCCTGAGCACAAAGCCTTTTGGCATACTATACCGCATTTACTATGCATGACACCATACAATCTGAGGACTCGTCCAACTAGATTCATAAATGTCCCAGCCTATATCCTCATCACACTATGCAGCTGCTCTCTCCATTGCTGCTGTTTCATTCCCAGATGTGCTGCTCAAATTCTTTCTTGGTTTTCACCAGTCCATGGGACCTTACAACATTTTCTATCTCTATTGTAAATTTTTTTTTTTTCAATGTGGGCCAGTAATACGTCCCCTTGTGTTTCTCTCCAAGGCTCTGATAATTACCTAAGCCACTGAGGTTATGTATGATTTATTTTGCCCCATGCCTAGCACATAGCAGGTGTCTGGTGGAATGGATGATGGATTCATATTCTGCCAGGTAGGCCCAGCCCTGGCTTCCCAGGTTTCTCATATTTCCTCATTTCATTAATTATCTCAAAGGCTGTCTCTACAGCCTAATCATGTAACTTCAACTTTCTTTAATTTTTGTGGTCATAAAATCAGAAAAATGATAAGGAGTCACAGATTTTAACAAGGTTGGACATCACTGGCTCAGTGATGAAAAGACATTTCGTCCTTAATTATAAAGAGAGTTTTGCAGCAAACATAGTGAAGGATGACACTAAAGTGCATGCTTGCATATAGCAACAGAAAGGCCAATGTCAAGTGTCACAAATAAATTACCTGGAAGAAAGTAGGAAGTTTTCAGGGAAGTAGGAAGCTGCAGTGAGCTTTGATCTCAAGATTTCTAAAAGCAATGAAAAAATCCTCATCAGCCCAGCTCTTATTTGATATAATTGGACATAGGGGCAGGAAGACCATTTATGACTAGTTTATATCCAGGAGATGCCCATGGCTTCTACCTGACTGGCATATAAGTTCTTATGATTGCACTGGCTTCCTTCTTTCTCGATCAATGCTGAAGGCAACAGAAAAGAGGACCAGTCATTTTATACATTTTGATACCTGAAAATGTTATTTTCATAGATAACACAGTTTCTTAGGCCATTTATGTTTCAATGCTATGGTGACTTAACAGTTATGGCTGTGTGACATTGTAGGTTTTGGTACCAGACCTGTTTTGACTTTGGACAAATTACTTGGTCTAGCTCTGTGTTATTTTCACCATCTGTGAGAAAGGGATAATCAAACCATTTTATCATGCTTTTGGTAGGTGTCAATCATATGCCATAACATTTGTTAAGAGCCTGGTATATGGGGATTTTAACCTTTATTATGATTAACAATTGCAGTGATATTCAGCTGCATGCCCAAATCAATATTGGATTAGAAAATAGAAGACTTAGCTTAACATAATAACAGTTTTTGTTTTTGTTTATATAAAAGTTTAGGCCCTGAAAATACTTATTATATACACTCATGCACACACATGTGAATATGTGTGTGTGTGTGTGTGTGTGTGTATGATAACGCTGAGGTAATCAAGGCAAATGTTGCTAACAGCATTTTATATCCTGAGTCTGAGAAGCTAAACATTTGTTAGGGCCATACAACCAGTAAATAGTAGAGCTAAGGATTGGACCCTAGCTTTGTAACTTCAAAGTTATGTGTTTTTTTTTTTTTTTCCTCCCTTCAACCATTCAGTTCCTCTGTCCTGGTACTGGTTTAGTGGCTTTCCTTTTCTAAAAGTCTTTTCTCAACTCTAAAATGAGGAATTTGGACAAGGTTGCTCTCTAAAATGGTACAGTGTTCCACGAGTCTATGCTTATAGAGCAATGACAGGAAATGCCCGAAAAGCTAAGAGGAAAACCATGCTCTTCCCATTGAGGCATCTGCATGCCATGGCATGTGGTAAGTCCCAGGGGGCTGACAACCTCCTTGCCCTCAGTGACAGTCACACCTGAGCACTGTGCTAGGAGCTGGATCCATAATGAACCTTTTGTGTCCTTAAGGATTTCATTCTGTCCCATTCCCATGACCTGCCGATGGTCCCCTTAGGCTCCAGATTTGAAGGTGAAGGGACAAAATAGATGGCTGGGTGAGGCATAATTTTTTGCTGTTTGGGAAGTGAAAAGAGAGGCTTTTTCTTATAAAACGAGCTTTGTATCACTCTTAATCACCACAACCTTCTCTAAAGTAATACAGAAATAAGTATTTGGCTTTCATTTTGATTTTAGCATTTCCTATTTTCTTCTTTTAAGCTAATTTAGTGCCTGTACAAAAAGCTTGATTCTTGTTGAAATAAATATAGGCATTCTTTTAACTTCCACAAGTGATGGATACTTGAGAGTGGTAATACACATTACATAACACTTTTCTGCAAAGTCAGACTTCAATTTTTCAATTTCAGAGAGAGAGAATAATGGGGGTTAGGAACTGAATGGATGGAGTAGATAGTGAAAAGTTGGCCTGCTTTGAAGTCAGAGTTGGGTGGGAATCCTAGATGTGGCTCATTCAGCCTGTCCATAGTTTCCTCATCCATGAAATGGTAATAATCATACTTTAAACTATGTCCTAGAGAGGTAGACATCTATATCTAGAATATCTGTATCTGTTTTCCTCTGAGGATCTCTGTATCTATATCTATTGATCATCTCTCTATTACAAAGGTTGAAGTTAGATACAATATATTAAGTCCCAGCACTTAATAACTGACATCTAAAAGGCACTCAATAAATATTCATTCCTCCCTCTTCATTCATCAGTGCTGTTTACCCCAAAGCCTCACCCATTTGATGCCACTCAGATAGAGAGGGGGAATATATTCAGTAGGTGTCTCAACTGCTCTAAAGACATCTTCCCCAGTTTGGCAAACAGTGTGGGCGATAATAGATAGGAATCAATGTGCTATTTATCTTAAAATTTCAGGGAAGCTTTCTTGTGGGGGAGGAATTAGACCATTAATATGGACTATCTGCATCTACATCATCTGGATAGTTATTTGAAGAAGCAGGTACCTCATGTCTGAAGTATGAGAATCCCTGGATTAGATTTTCTTAATTGAGAGGTGGTATATTGCAGGGGATCTAGAGTGTTTTGAATATAGGTTCAAATTCTGGCTCCACCTGTGTAATCTTGGGCAGATTGTTTAACTTGTCTGTATAAAATGAGATAAACAAGATGCATAACTCTTTGGGTTGTTGTAATAACTAAGTTAGTTAATGCATAGGGAGTATCCAGTGAGTAACTGGCACAAATCGCCACATATCATCTCACTCCATGCATAAACCAGTCTTTAAAATACCTTTCAAGGCCTCCTATGGCATTGTTTTCTCTGTGTCTCAACAACTACATGGCTAACTAACTCCTTCATCTTCTGGATGCCTTTGCTCAGTGTCTTCAGTGCTGGTATTTTGATTGCTTTGTATAAAATTGTCCTAAATTCCACTTCCCGTCTCCACCCCTGCCATTCTTGACTTCACTTCCTCTGCTCTACTTTTTCTTTTTCCATAGCAGTTGTCACCTTATTAGCTTCCACATACTAGTTATTATATTGTTTAACTTATCGATTATTTATTTTTTAGTTCACCTTGCTAGAATATAAAATCTGCTGGAGCAGAGACCTTTGTTTTACTCACTGCTGTATACAAGGTGCCTAGAATAGAGCCTAGTAAATAGCAGTTGCCTAAATTGTGAGCAAATGATGAATAAATAAACTTGTAAATGTTAGTATTATATGTTCCCAAGGAATAGAATAAAAAAGATGGAACTGGAACTGGACAAGAAAACAAATTTTATACACACATATAATTGAAATCAGAATGTTATATTTTATATGGATACACAGATACACACTTACAAATACATAGGATGGGTCTGTTTGGAAATACCGAGCAAATGTCAGTTTAATTAAAACAGTTTGCCTGGCCAATACTTTTGGGACAGACCTTATATGTATGAAGGGGGATCCAAAAACCAACCCATAATTTATTTATAAAAATGTATGTTTATTTTATATGTTTAAACTTCAGACACCTTCAAAGTCCTCTCCATTTGATGCAATACACCTATTGAGACATTTTTTCCCCTGCTCAGCAGTTTTTGAACTCGTTGATTTTGATGCTTTTAGTGCTTCTGCCATTTTTTGTTATCACTTATTCAGCATATACAAAATGTTTTCCTCTGAGGATGATTTTTCATCCAGGGAAACAAACAAAAAACAAAAGTCACTTGGGGCAAGATTGGGTGAGTAGGGAGGGTGGGACATGAGGATTATGCCAATTTTGGTAAAAAACTGCTGAACACTCAGTGTTGTGTGGGCAGTTGTGCTTGCAAGTCGCCCATCATGAAATAGGCAAATGGGTTGAAAAAAAAAACCTTCAAAAGAAATTCCCTGAAACACACCACAGCCTCTCACAACAATGTCAGCTGGTACACTGCCACAGATGGATTCCTAAAACTCTCCTATTGGGGAAAGCTTGCACTACAAGGCGCCCACCTTTCAAAAGATAATTCTGGTTATTTTGGGTCCCCCCTCATATGTATATTTGTGCATATCTATTTAGAATTTTTATTATATATTTAGCATATTGAAGTAAAATTTTACATGTATGTGTATGTGTGCTTATATTTAGAAGTTGTCCAAAATCAGGACACTCTGGAAAGCGTTGAAGTGATTCCTTGCTGTTAGCATTGCTATAAGGATAGTTTGGAAGAGAGAATAAAAGAAAAATATGAATCAACAGTCAAGTAAACTGAAGAATTACAAGTGATTACTAGATAAGAAATAAGGGGCTGAATCTGAAGCAATAATGTGGGGGAGGCACAGTTTTAAATGGGGCAGTCAGGGTTGGCACCTCTGAGAAGGAACCAGAATAGGTCTGAGGTCATGGCTGAGCGGGACGGAACCAGGTGAGAGGGATGGCAGGGCTAGGAATAAGGCCCTCATGTTAAGCTGGTTGCTAGACTAGGCTGGCTTTGCAGGCCAAGGTAAGGAGTTTGGAAGTTAGGCAAAAAGCATCAGGAATTCACTGAAAGGACTGAAGTAGGATGCTGACTAGGTTTGATATATCTGGAGCCTTGAACAGAGGGTGGAGAAAAAGAGAAGAAATTATGTATTAAGGTGATGTGATAAACTACTGTGATCTCATACAGGTTCCTGAGAATAGTCAAGAAAGACAATTCAGATTTATTGTTTCATTCATAATCTTTCTTTTCCATTAAAATGTTTCATAAAATACTATAATGGGTAAAACCAGATTATTTTTGCCTTTTCTTAAATGACATCAGTCTTATTTCCAAATGTACTAAGTAATGGATGGAAATGTATACACTCACTCATTTCCATCAGCTGCTTATTTCAATTCAGCTGGAAATTTTACAGCTCTTGTGTAGGTGTTTTATGTAATCAGTCCCCCAATTACAGACCTACAGCTATTCTTTTATAAGATTTTAGATACCAGTTTTGAAATCTGTACTGAAGAGTGAGCATGGGAAAGGCAGATTTAATTTTACCTAAGGTCAATTTTTTTTCTTTCTGGCTCTACAAGTCTAATTGGCACCTAACTCTTCAAGAAACATACTCCTTCATGAAGTCTCTACTAACTTAGCATATACGTATAGTCTCATGCATGCCTCTTAATATGACCTATTAATAGCTTGATAATATGTGCTTTACATATGTTAGGTTATTGGAACCTCAGAATAATTTTGTTAGGCAGGTGCTGTTATAATCAACATTTTTCAGGAGACAAAATTGAGGGCCAAGGTCATAGATTTAGTCAGTGGTAGAGTCAGTATTTGAAATTTGGCAGTTAAAATTATTTATTAATTTTAGAGAGCTAGAAGAAGGGAGAGAGAGAGAGAGAAACATTGATTTGCTATTCCACTTGTTCATGGATTCATTGGTTGCTTCTATATGTACCAACACCAGGGATCAAATCCGCAACCTTGGCATATGGGGATGATGCTCTAACTGATGAAGTTCAAGAGTAGTTAACTTGCTATTCTTGAACTTTAGCACTTTAAACCACTATACCATTCTCTGCCTTTTGGTTGTAAGAATTGACCCTGAATATTTTATTTATGTTCATTTGTCCCATTTTGTGGTGCCTCATTTGGAGGTCTATGTATTGAATCAGTGAGTGAATGTATGACTTATTCTTACAAATTGTGTCATTTCATGAGCATAAAAATACAGTGGTAAAATTGTGGGTTTTACATTGAGGCAACCTGGGCAGGGTAATGATACTCATTACTTCTGGGATATGGTGAAATTACTCATCACCTCTAAACCTGTTTTCTTATCTATGTTGTTGCCACAAGGGTAGAACTGGTGTTAGAATTAACTCTGTGTCTAAAGTGCTTAACACAGTGCCTGCAACATAATTAATGTTCAGCCCATTGAGTTGATTTTTTATTATTTTTTGAAATAAGATAACCTCCCCAAGTATGCTCACACTTGCATATGGAGGTAGTTTTTCACATTCTGGCACCTAGCCCTCAGCAGGACATTCCTGCAGGATGAAGGGCAAGCCCTGTAGAACCATCTGTGAGCAAAGGGGCTGAAGGGCAGCCCTGTCTCTCTTCCAAACATCTGACAGACCTGCAGGCAGCACTTCCAACACTGCCCAGCCTTCCTCCCTGTGGACTCCGCTTGCTGGAAAGTTATTCTGCCTGCCAGTGATAGCCATAGAGCATTCTGGGTGACAAGGGAGAAATAGCAGAAGATTCAAAATTTTCTCTGCGTAACACTCCATGCAGCTAATTTACAGCGCTTGCCGGAATTTAGAACCTCTTGCTAATCATAATCACTTGTAATGACCCAGCGCTTCATGTGTGCTGGGGCTGTGTTGAGTGCTTTATCTTCCTGATCCAAAACAATCCTTTTAGCCACCCTATGTGAATTTTCCATTTTAGCTGTAAACTAAAATTAAAGAGGACCACAGTGGCCTTCACATGTGTATTAGGGGGATATGATGATAAAATCAAATATTTCTTTGTAGTGTTTTTTGCCACGCTTTCCTTCCAAAGCAAGTGGTGCAGGGTTTGCAACACCTTTGTAATCTCTAGAGCATTTTCCTGCAGCGAAGAGAGATTTGGCAGAGACATAAGAGAAAGGTAGCGTGGAGAAGGCAAGAAGCTTCATTCTAGTTGACAGCTTTTGTATTTTTATTTTTCTTTACCTTGGAAGAAGCTAGTAATGACGAACTGAGTCTAATTTGTTGATTGCATGTGTCTGCCTCTTGGTAAGAAATTAATATTTTACTGACTTCCAATGCTTCCTGCCTATTGTTCCTTTATGGGGTATTTAAAAGTTTATCCTCCCACATCTTCCAAGTTTGATGATTTCCTGTGAGGAAAGGTCTACCAAAATACACACATACATACACACACAAAGAAGAACAGTGCCATATTGTTGATGAATGATTGACAAACCATTGTTTTTAAATCTCTTTTTTTTCCCCTGAGAATGGGAGCTGCAGTGAGATTTTCAAATGATAAAATTTCAATTTATAAATTTCTTTTGAATTTTTTGTTTTAAAAATAATTTAAGAAAGACGTTATTCTAAAGTGTGTGGCCTTACTTAATCTTGGTGATTCAGAACAGCCTATTGGAGTGGATTGTAATTCCTTTAGAATTTATTGAGATGAGATCATTTACCCATATACTAAATGGCCCCAGACCGGTGTACTTTTAAATTGGCGTAATCTGATTTTCATAAATGTCCTCTCCTCTCTCTTTCATTGTCTGCTATTTCTTTTTGCTTTCATCATGCCTAGCTCTAGCAGTGTTTTCTCCATTCCCCATTCAATTAGCTGCTTCTGCTTTCCTGTTGACTAGGGAGCCAGCAAACAAGGTTTGTTAGAACTATGTGTATGATAAGAATAAACAGTGTTCAATTTGGACTAGAGAGGCTCTTATTCAAGGGAAGGGAGTGGAAAGATAAAATGACTATAGAAATAGTCACCTATAAGTGAGGCTGTAACACACATACATTAACAATAGCACTGGCTTCCAGGTACCTGTGTTATTAAAAAGGGAGAAGTGGCATGGATAATTCATTTACTCTTTCGGGCAATAAGCATTTCTGAGAACCTCCTGTAAGCAAGCCACTGGTGAGATACGGAGATTAAGATACAATCACAACGCATAGCTCCTGAAGAATCAGAATTGATAAATCATTATGAAAAATAAGATATGGACAGGAGTTTGTAGTACAACTTGCATAATATTTGGACTAGTGTAAGACTGTATGGCTGGTAGAAGATGTATGATAAAACATTCTGGTGTCTCAGAGAAAGACACAGCTGGGTCACTGAGGAAGGGGTTAATGAAGAGATGGCATTTGAAGTGAGTCTTCACATGATGACAGGCTTTAGACAGAGATTAGACAAGAGGAGTGGTGTTTGAGTTCAGGTCAGACCAGAAGAATAGAAATAATTGGATGAATGATATGGAATATGGGGTTTATCACAGGGATTAGATCTATAGTTGTGGGAGAAGCTTGTGGGACAATTAAAGCCTAATAAAGGGAAAGTTGAAAATTGCATCAAAGTCACAAAGGACCCTGAGAGGCAGTAGGTAAAGAAATCTGTGGAAGACTTTTGTCACCGTGTGTGGTAGGCAGACAGTTAGGAAGAAAAGCTGGATGTGAAGTCAAAGAGAGTATTCTGGAACCCATGGGACAAACTGGAACCCTGAACTTCCCCCCTATATCAACCCACCCTCTACAACGTGGGTACCTGGCAAAAGGAACTGGTTCACTTAGCCTGGAGCTTCACACCTGCCGGGCCTTGGATGTGGGGTAGTTGAAGGGAACTGAAGTAGTGTGGGTGTGACTACTGCTCTCATCTAGGAGGTGAGCCTTCAGATCAGCAACAATGTGCTAGTCACTAGAAAGGCCTTCCTAAGGCAATGGCCATCGCTTCACTTAAGCATGTGTATTTCCCATGGGCAGTCCTAACTAGGAACCATGCACAAAAGGGAATTCTGGAAGCCATAATCCCAGTGGAAGTTGGCGTAGTTAAAAACCATACGTGGTACCTCAAATCTAGAGAACAGGATGAAAACACCAATTGCAGAAGGGAAACCTGTGCCTTGCTTGGGAGAGTTCCAGCTGGACTGGGAGATGGTAAATGATCAATGGGGTGGTCAAAAACCAGACTTTTGAAAGGTGAGCTGAAGCTGTATTTTTGAGGAATTTACACTTAATCCTGTAAATCAAGACGCACTGAAGATTCTTCAGCAAGAGAGGCATTGCCTGATCTGTGTTTTAGACAGCTCTGGCATTGGAAATCAAGGGATTGGAACTCAGAAGGGGGAGTGGTGAGGGAACTCATGATGATTCTGTTATTATAATCCAGGCAAGAAAATGTTCACTTCCAGAGTTCTCTTGGGTTCTCAGCAACAAAGTGGGACTCAAAGTTGTCATACGATGTTGTCCATGATTATCCAGGGAACTAAGAGTCTTAGTGTGCATTGCAAGCTAAGGTGATTTTACTTAGGGCTAATGTTGTCAACTATAATGTCATAGCATATCTAGATAACTGTTTCTTAAAATTCCCTGATGATTCTCCCTCTACTACATGAAGAGCAAGAGAAAAGTATACATAATTGGAACATCAGCTATAAGGAAATTGACTTATGTGACCATACCAGTTTCATTTGGAGGGGATGAGTCTTTAAAAATAAATATGATGTGTTTCACTTAGTGAAAAATGGCTTTGGGCTTTACTGAATGGTAATAGTAGTATTCCTAAGTTTGTCCAACAATTTGTGTACTTCCTATATTTCATTTGATTTGACAATGACTCTGCAAGGAGTGTTTGCTCTGAATTAGTGTGAGACCACTGAGGCTCAGAGGTTGTGATAACCAGCCAGTAGCCCCTTGGCCTATGATGTGCTGACTGCAATTCCATACATTCAATGGACACCATTCTATTGCTTGTCCCTCAATTTCACTCTATGCATCACTGCCTGATAATCTTCTTGGGACACATAACTGGTCATGCTGTGTCCTGTTCTTAATCTGTGCATAGAATTTTTTGGACTCCATTACCTTTATGGTCTCTTTCCACCCCGAGAACAGAGTTCTCATAACCCAGGTGTTATAGTTGTCTGATATTTCACCTCCTTGCAGGACATTTGACTGCTTTTTATCAAAGTACAGAACACCAAAGGCTGGGTAAAGAGGATAGCCTTTACAATAGCTTACCTGAGCAGGTAACCTACCATCCCCGGGAGAGCCACACGTCTTTGAATTCAATCATTCCATAAGTCTTCTCTGTCTGCCCTTTCAAACACGTACCTCTACATGTTTAAAAAACGTATCTCTGGCTTCCTATCTGTCAAAACACAGCAGAACTCATTCATTCCCTTGTCTTGCCTTATTTAAAACACACACTTACACCCGGCGCTATGTCACCTGCGAGTTCAGCAGCCCACAGCAAGTGAATACAAATGCCGTAAATTTCATTCAGCACACCCCTGTGGTGTTCCATCTTCCTAGAGGGATCCCTATGGCATATCAAATTGGGGTGGCAACCTCAGGTTCTGTGCTTTGGGACATCTGGGATTGTTGCAGTTATTGATGAAGAGACAAGGCTCAGCAGGAGGCATATAGAATCAAGCTTTTTCAGCCACCATTTAACAGAGTACTCTAAGGGTTCTCTGAGATGGCTGGATCGTTACGGTCAAAAGGCTAAACCTGCCTTTGCATAGAAGCCAGAGAGAGACACATGCCTGGTTTAGAGCCAGCCAAACCTGTCTATAACTGGCCCCGTAAGTACTAGTACGAGAAGTTTTCACTGTAGTATGCCCCCTCTCCTCCTGGTTCTCCCATGTGAGAACTGGCCTCATATCTCCCTACCAGACCTATGGATTTCCTGCTGCCTTGTATTTGTATGTAGAGAGAAGCTTGGGAGAATTGAAGGCTAGACTTCTAGTAAGAAAAAAAAAAAAAAAAGCTAACAAATTTGAGTGCTTACTGTGTACCAGGTCCTTTATGAAATTATTTCCTATAATTCTCATACCTGTTTCCAGGAGGTGTTTTCCTTCCCCACCTGCCAATAAGGAAACTGTAGATGCTTGCACAGCTATGGAGGATTGAAGTCCTGGTGTGCGTGACTCAGAAGCCATGCTGAAACCTTGTGCTTTACTTCAGCATGCCAAAGTGTGCCTTGCATTCCCAAGGCCCTGTCCAATCTGCATCTTGTATGATCAGTGAGTGACTCCACTGATCTGTCTGACAATTGCCTAGAAACCCAGCATGGGTGAGCTAGCTCACTAGTTATTGGAACTTCTGGTCTCTTATTGCTTCCTCTTTTCCTTTTTTTAGCTACTTTCTCCTGCTTTAATGGTTTTTTTATTTTCTCAATATGTTCTTCTGACGTTCAGGTTTGGCTAGGACAGCTGGGGAACAAGTGCCCCCCAAAGCTCTAGTCTCCCTGTTTTGAAAGTAAGATCTGTGGAGACATGCTTACATTTCCTAGGACCCCTGGGTTAAATGCCCAGATGTCTCTGTTAAAGGGGCCCTTCCCTGACCTGGTGACAGAAACTCCAGCCAGGACAAGTAGGTAGAGATTCCAGGGAATTAGAATCCAGCTCAGCATAATGAGATACTTAGTACAGTCTGGGCCATATGAAAGCTAAATTGATGATGAGTTCACCACCACTAGTGATATTTAAAGAGGGCCTAGACATCTACTTGGCAAAGATGTTGCAGGGAGATTTGGACATTGGAAAAGGAAGCTTGAATCAAAATGACATTTGAGGGCCTTTCCGGTCTTGGGAATCTGTCTTGAATTCACTTAGAAAGTTCATATTGGGAATAAAGGTTTCTCCTTGTTATAATGAACACCAACTTGTGATGTCGCCCCCTCACTCCCCCGTGCTTCCCCTGTCTGAACAACTACTCGATTTAAGAAGGGACGTTCGGATGAGGAAGGATGTGGTTCCTCTCTGCTGGCAGCACTCTCTATCAGAATGGGAGACTTGTGCTGGGCCTGGCACGGATCCGTTGGGCCCTCTTACCAGCCCGGTTGTGTCTGTGACCAGAGCACATGGGAGGTGCACATCCGTGTAGAAAACCCACCCACTGGCTGTCAGCTCGGGATGTTGTTTCTTTTTCATTACTAATGAACACAGTTTTGCCCAGGTTAGAAGTCTTGGAGGAATGAAGATACACCTACAACTTGCAGTCCAACCAGACAAGCATCCCTTGAAAAATGTTCCCTCTGCAGTTGGCAGCATGTGAGAAAATGTCTGTGAGAGCAGTTTCTTCTTGCCTTTCAGGGAGCTGCTTGCCAGCCAGGATGCCAGGAAAGCAAAGCTTCTTTTTTTCTGTTTTTTTTTTTTTTTTCTTCTTTTTTTTAATTGGTTTACTACTAATCTGAAAGCTGTGCTGTTCAAAAATGATAATCCTTTGATTTAATGTCAGAATAGAGACAGCCCCTTAGTTCTTGAAGGAAGGAGTATTACAATGATAAGAAGTGTTCAGCAGTTGTTAACAGCTTTGATTAGAAAGAATGAAATGCGTGTTACCCACATGGGCAGCTGGGCTTGCTGGTCAGTGCAGCAACTAAGAATGGGTGACATTTTTCAATTCATTACAGTGATTTTTCCCCCTCAAGACTTACAAGGACTTAACCAATGTCCAACTCACTTCAATATAAATGTATTTCAGTAGCATGTTACATGAGATCTGTTCCGAAAGTATAGGTCGTGCAACCTATTTTAATTATATTGACATTGGCTCCATACTTTCAGGACAGGTCTCATATGCTTTGCTCAAATTTAGCATGTCTGAATATGTCAGACGATGACGTCTTATCTTTTACAAAGAACCTTCTGAAACTCACAGCTCTCTGATGACAGGTCAACCCTATAGTCTCCAGGAAATAAACATGATAAAAACTTCATAGCTGCTAGAACATGTTAGGGATCTAGTTTAACACTGCCTAGAGGTAGTTTGGCTGAGATTTTCCACACAGACCATAAATCTTCGCAAAGCGGTGGGAAGACAGCAGCGGTGGCTGCTTTTTTTTGCAGTCTGCTCCTTGCTCCTGAGCCCAAGTGGCTGTCTTTTGTTGACACAGGAGGAGGGTCTATTTAGAAAGGAATCTTCCCCTGGGAAATAAGTGATCCATTATTTATTTTTAAGGGATGGTTCTAACTCCTAGTAGTTTTTCAGAGACGGAAGGTAGCGCAAGAAAAAGGCTTGAACTGGGACTCAGAAGTCATCTCATGTTCTCACAAGTGAGCTGTTGCCTTGTCGCCTCTCCTTCCTGGGCCCTGTTTCCCAAATAGTGTCCCAAATAACATTATTTGATTCCCAAAGCCCTTTTTGGTTTTCTAGGGGTCATCTTGATAAGAAGACAGATAAAGGGGGAGAGAATAAAAAAAACATTCACATGGAGGATAGCTTAGGTAAATAAATTTATTTAAAGTAGGGCTCAGAAAGGCCTCGTTGCAATCAGACCTTTGAGGAAAATAGGTATTGCATACTGCAAGGTAGCATTTGCATTTCCCCATGTGTCTCATTTCGACTTGCTAAGACCTGACGAGTACCATGAATCATAGCCACAAGGAAGCTTAGAGATCATCAGGTTCAATTCGCTCATTTTCTCCATAATGGCCCCAAGGCCCTGGTTTAGAGTTACACAGATGCTTGAATTCCAATCTCCTGAATCTTGTGCAATTCACTTTGGTATATGTTGCTCGTTCAGTTTTTAGCAGTGGTGAGAATTTAGTAAAAGAATCAGGCCAGATTTTCAAAATTGATTGATTCTATAAAAATAGTAGAATTTGGTGGCCATATAAATATTATATGCTAGCAAGATTTTATATATATATATGTATATATATATATATATATCCTTTCTTTCTTGTAGTTTTAGAAGGTCTACCTTCTTCATATAAAACTATTCCTTATAACTCACTCTTGGCTCCCTGCCAGGGCTACTTGCCTTTACATATCTGATCATAGTCTTTCTTAAGGTAAAACTTTTGCTCTCAGTGAAAGGTGCATTTTAGGTCATAGGGTGTTATGGCAATTTAAGGTTTCAGTTCCCAGTTGCTACTTTTGTAATCATTAGGTGGCCACCAACACTTTATCATAAGATTTATTTATCTTAGATTATAGATATGATTGTTCCCAACAGCTGACTGAACTTGGATCAATCAAGTTATCTTTGTGCCTTCTTTTTCCCCTGAGATCTTAATAGCATATGTTTCTGAAGTGTATTGTATAGCACATAGCTGTTTCATAGAGAGTATTCTGAGAAATTATACTTTTAATGAGTAATTTATGGCCATGATTTTGAACATCACTTTTTTATTGTGTATAATAATGTCCCCAGGACAAATGGAAATATGTAGTACTATAATATTATATAGCCTCAGACCCTGAGATTACTAGAGTTATCTTTTTCTTTTTCTCTTTTTCCAAATAGCTCAACTTTTTCACTGCTGCATCAACATACCTACTTATAAAAAGAATTTCTCCTTCCATCCAAATTAGCACTTTTTCCTGCTTTGGCATAAGGGCTTGAATGAGGATCTGAGGCTCTGTGCCATAAATGACGTTTGTTCATTATTTTATTTGATTTTTTTAGATTAAGGCAGAACTCATTCTAGTGGCGGTTACACTCCTGGTTTGCATGGTTGTTAGCTACTGGCTATTTGCTTGATATTTGACACCAGCTAGTAATTGAGTTACCAACTATTGAGGAATAACTATCTGCCTTTTATTCTATGGGATGCACCTTCCTCCTCTGTTAGCTGTTAAGCTTCTTAGGTATTAGAATCATTTTAGATGATCACTGTGGCCTTCTGAGTAGATGCTATAAACTCTGTGGGATTTTTATTCATCCTAAAGGAAAATCATCATAAACCATAAGTTTATGATGCAAATTAAAAAAAAATCAAAATCATCAATAGGGAAATGTTTGGATACACTATTGGTATAACTGGACAATGGAACAGTATTTAGCCATTCAAAAGAATGAAGTCTAATTAAATAAACTAATCTGGGAAAATGGGAAGTATATAAAGTACATAAAATAAGCACTTGTAGACTCACACATGATTCAATTTTTGTAAAAAAATTAATAAAGAAAAGGCTATATGAAAAAAGATGGAAAACTCTGAACCTGGTATTTAGATGTATGTTAGGAGTAGGATTGATGAATACTGAAAAGAAGAAGAGGACATCATGTTTTCCCCTCCTATCTATATAATTTTTTAAAAGGGTACTTTCCAACAATATTTTATGAACAATTTAAAACATAAAACAGTGTTAAAAATATGTTAAAGTGAGCACCCATATAACCACTGCCTAGATTCTACAAATAGCATTATATAATACTTTCTTTATCACATTTTTATTCATTTATGAATCTGTGTGTGATTTTTATGTTTTTAAGTATTTTCAGACTTTTTTGAGGAAAAGTTGAATGAGACACATAGGCTGTTGCAAAGAGCTATAATACCATATTTGCATATTTTACTGATTTTCAGACATAGAAACAAATATTGATAGAGGATTTATTAGGTACCTCCACCTTAGGTATTATAGATACCTTTTGTCTTCTTTCTTTCTTTCTTTCTTTCTTTCTTTCTTTCTTTCTTTCTTTCTTTCTTTCTTTCTTTCTTTCTTTCTTTCTTTCCTATTAATAATGTTGGCAGAGTTAGCAATGAAAATGAACTTGAATTTCCTAGGCATCCTGCAAGTCCCATCCCTGCCACCATGCATTGACTCTGTACCATGCTTTCTATGTTCCCCTAGACAGCTTGCAAACTGTATGCACTCTGATAGCCTCTTTTCCTGGGCTATTACATTATGGCGTATGTCTGGGAATTTTCAGGGTTTTAGAATAGTACAAAATGATTTGTGATTCTGTTGAGCCACTGCTTGGTTTTTGGATTCTGATTGTCAGACACCACAAATTGTCTTGAGACAAATTGTAGCTTAGGTTTACATAATCTCATTTGAAGAAAGGTTATTCAGTTGAGGATGCACAATGATTTTCAGAAAAGCAATTATATTGAAGAGCAATGATTTGGGGTTCTTATTATAAATATTAAAATGTATAATATGAGTAACTTTAGGCTAGAACTAAATGCTAGGATCTTTTATTCTGCATAATCTAAAAGCTGGACCTTCATTCCTTCTTTCTCCACTCTTCCACTCTCCTCTGTTGTCTCTCTGGTCCTCACCTACCTATGAGTGCAAACACACACACACACACACACACACACACACACACACCCCTCTACTTGTTTTAATATAGGGTGTTCCTATCTAGACCCACCTGCAGAAAAAATCACTTCTTTCTTAGCCTTTATACCTTATCACTTAGAAAGTTGCTCCTCAATCTCTGGTGTGTGGAGGAATAGTGACCTCACTTTCTGAGGGTTGACTGGAAATGCAGATTCTTGAGTCCTGTCCTGGACTTAATGAATCAAAACCTGCATTTACCCATGATCTTAAGATCATCATTTACATTATGATTCAAGAAGCACTGTCTTAGAACTGATAACCCAAGTTCACTCCTCACTTAATTGCTATCGTGTCAGTGGATTCTGATGGACTATGCCTTGTGACCAGGGACTCTCTTCATCTTTCATCTGCAGGGCATGGTGGATAGCTTTGCATGCAACAGAGGCCCTTCAGTGTTTGTTTGTTAATGAAAACTTGTACTGTCAATGAGGAGGAGTATGTGAAGGAAATACATGAATGCAGGATATGTTTGTGATTCTTATCAACAAGAAATCATTCAAATTGTCTCTTTTCTGTTATTGCTGTTGGGTTTTATAGATACTATGCAGAAGGACTCAGCCCTTTATCATATCTGTTTTCTTCTCTAACTTCTTTGTCAAGTGCCACAGTGATATTTGAGCTTTCCGAAGCTCCTGTGAATTCACTCTCCAAGGGCATATGAAGACTATCTGGGGAAGCGTCCAGCCATTGTTAATATAACAAGAACAGTTTATGCAACATGGATGTAACCTGGCAGCCAATGAGAGTGGACTGGAATGTGCATTCATGGACAATGACAACTTGACTGTACTTACTAGTCAGTGGGGGTAGTAGACACCATTGAGTGAGCATGTGCACTGTGTGGCTGTCATATTCAAAATGACTGAGTGAGTAGAGCAATGAATCTGCATCCAATCCTGTGTTAAGCTTGAACATTCCTCCATGGAAACTATTTGGGTGATTCACAAGGTTGTAGCTATGGGCAACTGGTGATTGGCAGCTTTATCATGACAACATGCCCACACATGTGTCACATCTTGTGCATCTTTTTGTGAAACATCAAATCACCCAGGTGATTCAATACCACTACAGCTCAGATTTGGTGCCCTGCAACTTTTGGTTTTTCCCAAAACTAAAATCATCTTTGAAAGGCAAGAGATTTCTGACAGTGAGATTCGGGAAAATACAATGGGCAGCTAATGGCAATTGGGCAAACTGCATGAGGTCCCAAGGTACCTACTTTGAAGGGGACTGAGGCATCATTTTCCTATGTACAATGTTTCATGCATCATGTATCTTCTTCAATAAAGGTCACTATTTTTCATGTTACATGGCTGGATACCTTCTAGATAGAATTTACAGTTTTTAGGGCACAGGGAAACATTCTATTGAGATTTTATGAATAAGGTTATAGTTGTACCACTGGCATCATTGTTAATTGTTTCAAGAATTGGAAGCTTAGGCCCTCGCTGATGGCACAGCGTATAAGACACCAGCCTGTGAACCCAAAGATCACTGGTTCGATTCCCTAGCCAGGGCACATAACAAGGTTGCAAGCCAGGCCTCCAACCAGGTCTGTAGCTGGAAGCAGGTGAAAAAGGCGACCATACATTGATGTCTCCCTCCCTCTCTGCCTCTCTCCCTTCCCCTCTCTCTGAAAATAATAAAATAAAAAAAAATATTAAAATAAAAGAAGAATTGGAAGCTTAATCACAAGGTCGGAGTCCAATTTTTGGTACATCTAATCTCTGAAAAATAATATTGTTTAGTTAATTATATTCACTTTTGAAAACTTGGAAAGGAAGAATCTTCATAATTTCAGAAGGACTTTTTCAATTTCTCCTTATAGATTCTCTTCAGAGTCTTTCCCCCAGCATCTTCATCTTTCCCAGTTTCTCTGGAATTATTGCTTTTCTCATCTGTCACTTCTGTCTTTTCTTATAGTTAGTACATTTTTGTTTTGTTGTTTTCTTATTTATTCCACTCCCTGTTTCTATAATTCTGGTGATGTTCATGATCCTTCACAAAAATGCTTTTTGTAATTAGTAAAATTACAATAAATTAAAAAATATAACGTAAATATAAAAATAAATATACAGCCCTGGCTGGTATGGCTCAGTGGATTGAGTGCTGGTCTATGAGCCAAAAGGTTGCTGGTTCCATTCCTAGTAAGGGCACATGTCTGGGTTGTGGGCCAGGTCCTCACTTGGGGGCATATGTGAGGCAACTGATGATATACCTGTTATGCAATAATGGTTTCCCCCTTCTTTTCTTTCCTCCCTTCCCCTCTTTCTAAAAATAAGTAAATTAAAATATTAAAAATAAAAATAAATAGAGCTATAATAATAAAATAAAGTAAATATAAGTATAAATAATATAATGATAAATAAAATAAGTAACCAAACAGATGATAATTTGACTTATGTAAGAATAAGCTTAGACTTCTGCTTAAGATGGAGGCATAGGTAAAAATGTCTCACCTTCTCAGTAAAAATTACACTAGGCTATAAAACAAATATTACCCAGACTTATCAGAAAATGGAGATGTATGAAGGACAACCAAGGAATTAGAGAAGCCATATTCATCCAGGTGGGTAGGTGGAATGGAGATGTGGAGATGTGCACATAGGTGTGGAGACATGGAGGCTCAGAACATGTGCCCCTGTACCCATGTGTGGTGGATAAAAATGGGAGGGATACCTTCAAAGTGATGGATCCTAGCCTCACACCAAACCACCCCACCCAGGGTTCCAGGGCCAGGAAAATAAGTCCCCATAACTTATGGCTGTAAAAATCAGTGGAGGTTGGGGCAGTGGAATAAAGTGTAGAATTCTCAAGAGTTTCCTCTTAGAGAGCCCACAACAGACTTAGAACTTACATAGACTCACTCCCTCTGGACTTCAGCACCTAGGCAGCAGCTGGAAGGGCACCGTGGTAAACAGGGAGAAATGGATGTGTCTGGCACCAGGGTGAGAGTTGGGAGACAGCTTCTTCCTGGACAAAATTCCGGAGGCCAGGCAGCAACATTGTCCCCTCTCTGAGCCCTCCCCTCCACAGAGCCACAAAGTAGGGATACAGGTTGCCCGGAACTAGTGATTACCTAAGGCTTTCCCCCATCCAACTTACTCGTGCACTTTTTTAATAGTTGGCCAAACTACTAAGCCAAGGAGTCAAAAAAGCTCTACCCAACACATGGAAACAAACAGAGGGAGGCTGCCAAAATAAGAAGACAAAGAAATAGGGCTCAAATTAAAAAAACAAAACCCAAAAAACACAGAACTCCAGAAAAAGAACTAAACAAAATGAAAATAGGCAATCTATCAAATGCAGAGTTCAAAACATTGGTTATTAGGCTGTTTAAGGAACTTACTGGATACTTTCACAGCATAAAAAAGACCCAAGAAGAAATGAAGGTTATAATAAGTGAAATAAAGAAACATTTACAGGGAACCAACTGTGGAGGTAATGAAGCTGAGAATCAAGTCAATGATTTGGAACATAAGGAATAAAATGACATTCAATCAGAATAGCAAGAAAGAAAAAAAATAATTAAAAAACTAGGATAAGCTAAGAAGCCTCTGGAAATCTTTAAATGTACCAACATTAGACTCATATGGCTACTGGATGGAGAAGAGAACAAGCAAGAAATTGAAAACTTATTTGAAAAAGTAATGACAGAAAAGTTGCCTAATTTGGTGAATGAAATAGATATACAAGTCCAAGAAGTACAGAGAATCCCAAACAAGATGGACCCAAAACACATCATAATTAAAATGCCAATGGTTAAAGAGAATTTTAAAAGCAGCAAGAGAAAAGTAGAGTTACCTATAAAGGAGTTCCCATAAGACTGTCAACTGATGTCTCAAAAGAAAGTTTGCAGGCTTGAAAGGGCTGGCAAGAAGTATTCAAAGTGATGAAAAGCAAAGACCTACAACCAAGATTACTCCATCCATCAAAGCTATCTTTCAGAATGGAAGGGCAGATAAAGTGCTTCTCAGACAAGGTGAAACTAAAGGAGTTTATCACCACCAAGCCATTATTATATGAAATGTTAAAAGGATTTAAGAAAAAGAAGATCAAAACTATGAACACTAAAATGGCAGTAAATTCACAACTAATAACAACTGAATTTAAAAAAACAAACTAAGCAAACAAGCAGAATGGAAACAGAACTATAGATAAGGAGATTATTTGGAGGATTATCAGTTGGGAGGGGGAAGGGAAAGAACAGAGGACAAGATGCAGGGATTAATCAGTACACATTAGTAGGTACAAAATAAACAGGGAGATGTTAAGAACAGTATTAGAAATGGAGAAGCCAAAGAATCTATATTCACAACCCATGGACATGAACTAAAGATAGGGGGAGGATTGTTGGAGGGAATGGGAGGGGACTGGGTGGAGGGCACAAACTGGGAAATAGGGACAGTTGTAACAGCATAATCACTAATATTTATTTAAAAATAAAAATAAAAACAACTACCATGTGCAAAAAATAAGCTTAGTGGTTGGCTTTGACTTTTTTCCTGTTATTAAAAGCAAACTTGAATTTGTCATTCTATTTTCATCCATTTATTTAGGTTATTAAGATTACTAAATTTTTGAATATTTCTATTTCTATTTGTTGTTTATTTAGTAGACATTTTCTAGTTCTGTGTTCTCTGTGTGGCATTTCAGTAGATGCAAAAATGAATTATAAAAACAAAATGCAACTTGTTTGGCCTTCAAGACTTTAATGTACTGACAATGAACTAGAAGAGGCAAGACAGATGGGAGTCACCATACTACAAGATAGAGGGGGTTAATAGTAAATTAACAAAATTGTCGTAGAGATTTTATTTAGAGAAATGCAGAAGGTATGGGAATATTCCTAAATGGCAGGAAGTTAATTAGAACATCAAGGGGTTTCTATGAATTCTGGTTACTGTTTTTTACAATCATAGTCTCATTCTCTCTTTTTCTCTCTATCCCATTATCTCTCTCACTTCCTTCCTGCCTCCTTCCCAAGGGCTCTTTTGACCTTTCTCCACTTTTACCTTGTTATTTTTTTTTTCTCTTTGATGAACTAATGTTTGTGTGATGTTCATTTTGAAACCAGAATCTCAAAAAACACAGAATTCTCTGTTTGGAAGTCATTTTAGCAACCTATCTTATGAGCTTTTCTGTGAAAATTGCTTTCTGTCCTGGATGCACAATTAACCATTAATTTGTCTTCATAGATCTCAGTACTAACTCATTAATTGAAAATGTATGTATTTTTCTTCCAAAAGTTTATTTGCCCCTTTCTTCTGGTTTTGCTGCTAGTTTATAATAATGAGAATTAGTCTTCACTCTCATGTGTGTCTATGTTTTAGTTATTCTTTTCCCCTAAAACTTATTGTAGTAAAATTTATAGTTGTTCAAGGCTTAGGACATATTGAAAAAATATAATTAAAAACATAATCTCTCAACCCAGAAATTTTCTTCACAAAGGAGAGAGAGAAAGGAAACATTTAATATTGAATAAGTGTTAAACCGGAATGTGGTGCACATTGCAGGCAATCTACTAAGTGATTGCAAAAACAGAAAGAAATGTTGCCCTTTTATAAAGCCATGCAGCCCATTGCATACATGTTTTCAAGTGAATAATAGCTTGTCCTCAAGTAGGACAACCTAGTGGCATCATTGGTCATGCATAGTTCATCCTGACCTTATTTTGTAATAGGGATGACTCTGTGTTATTTAATTGGTTTTATCCAAAGGAAAAACCCATATCTTTATTTTTTAACTTTATTTTCTTGTGGTAAGAATACTTAACATAAGATCTATACTCTTCCCAAATTTTAAATTCTATAATACATTATTTTTTATTGTAGGTACAATGTTGTATGACAGATCCACAGAGCTTATTTATCTTTCTTAACTGAAATTTTATGCCTATTGATTCTAAACTTCCACCTGCCATGCTTCCACCCTGCCCAGCCCTAGGCAACTCTAAAATTCCACTCTTTAATTTTGTGAATTTGATTATTTTATATAATGCATATAAGTGGAATCATGTAGTATTTGTAATTTTGTGAATGGGTTATTCCACATAAGTAGAATGTCCTCAAAGTTTATTAATGTTTCATATTGTAGAATTTCACTTTTAAGGCTGTATAGTATCCCATTGTATGTAGATACAATGTGTGTGTGTGTGTGTGTGTGTGTGTGTGTGTGTGTGTGTGTGAATGGAATACTACTGCAACAAATATGAAGTGAAGGTATGTCTTCGAGATACTGATTTTAATTTTTTTGGATAAGCCCCCAGAAGTGGAATTGCTGGATCTGACAAGTCATAATTTTGCAACATAGAGCATGGAGCACCACAGAATTTAGGCTCCTATCTTCCCACCGAAACTGATAGGTAGGTAGATCACCCCTAGGTAGATGCTTACATTTCAGAAAGATGGTCCCCAGGTCTTTGAGAAAGATTTTCGTCCAGCATAAAGCTGACAAGAGACTTATCTAGTCTTTAAAAGTGTTTACATGAAGAGATGAGGAAACTCCCAATAATTATTCCTTTTCTAAAAGGCTCTGACAAAAAGGAGCAGAAGAAAATTTCCTCCTTTATTTTCAAAGAGAATTAAGCCTCCTTTTAAAAGTTTGTATTTGTTCTTACAGAGGCTAGAATGTAAGAATAATCTGTGCAGTTCCCAGAAATGTCTCATTTGTGTCATTCCATTTCTTTCAAAGTAATAAAAATTTCTTTTGGAGTAAAATGTTGCTAGTAATTCAGGGATTTTTCTTATGTTGGTTGACATTTGTCTCCTACTTTTGCTTTGGTGAATCTTCATCTGTCTTCTTTGATCTCCTGTGTTATTTTGTGATCCACAGCAAGCTCCCTAAGTTTTGCCTATGGCTTGCCATGGGCACTGGGAAGAATGATGTAAAAGAGGCAGGACTGCTGATCTGCAATCAGAGAACTTTATTTAAAACCAGGCTCTGCTATTTGATTGCTGTGATAGCTTGAGTGAGGTACTTCACCTTTTTGCACCTAATTTCTTCATCTTGTAAAACAGGAAAATTAAATTGCTTCCTGAATAAGTGTAGTGAATATCAAATAAAAGAAGACATGAAAAGAAGCACTGTGTATACTGTCAAAGCATGAATTATTGCAGTTTAATAAAGCACCTAGCATGTAGAAGAGAATTGGAAAATATCAGGTGAATGAACAGCTGTTGCTCTCAAAGATTTCCTAGATTTCCCTCCTCCCCACACATACTCCTGACATGACTGATGACCTCTGCACTCTTGGCGTCCCTCTGGTTTCTGATCACATCCCTCTCTCCTGCTTCAGCTTAAAAACTAGAGTTCAGATTTTGGGGATTGATTCACTGAAGGAATCCAAGGCATGCTTGTTACGTCCCCTCATTGCCTCCTTCTTTCTAAGTCCAGATACTTCCTCAGAACTTCTCAAGGGGTTATAAATGGCAGTTAGAAATGTAGTTATACACTGGAAAATAGATGGTAGAAAGAAGGGAATTTTCTTTCTCCTCAGCAGAATCATGCCCAGGAAATTCCACCCTGGCCAATGAATAATGAACAGTGATAGATAATGTTGAATCAGACACTGTGAATCCAACTGAAACAATATTCCAGGGCTGGTCCTAGAAGTCCCCCTATAGACACTCTGGCAGGGGCTCGCTATGGGTCTTCTCCTGTTCAGTGCCATCATCAAACACAGGATAAATTAAATGCATGTGTTAAAGGCATAACCAAGTGTTACACTGATCAAACAGATGATCTCAGGGTATTCTTGTAAGCCTGTCAGACGGATGTTAGTGAGAAACACTTCCCTGAAAGTGATCTGGAGAAAGAGATGAGTTGAGAGACCAGAGACATAGAAAATAATGGAGAGTTCCAAGATTTTCCTAGACTGTGGAACAGCATGTAGGAACAGCCTGCCACAAGGCAGGCGTTCTGCCGACTCCATTCACAACACAGCCATGGCTCAGTGCACAGTGCATGGATGTGCCAGCCATCATGCTTGACCCTGTGAGACACGCCACAGAGGTCGACCCTATTCTCAAGAGTCTCAAGAGATAGATATACACACATAATTATAGTACAGGGTAAAACAACAACAACAACAACAAAACTACATTACTGGGACCATAAAGGGAGGTTGTAGCGACAAAGGATACATTGTATCTGGCCAAGGGAAGAAGGGCGGTATCATGAAGGAAATGGGTTTGAAAATAGATCTTGAAGGACGGGCAGTGTTGGTACCTATGAAGAGGGGTATACAGGGCATTCCAGGCAGAGGACTGATTAAAAGGGAAGGAAAGGTGATTATAGCACCATCTGCTGGTGCACCTGTGGCCAGAGTCCTGGTTACATGGGGTGTGGAGCAACAAGGGTTGGATAGATGAGTTTTGCCACTAGATCCAGAATGTCAAGTAAGGGACATCGGGGAAATAGAATTAAGACGAGCGGTGTGAAAAAATCGATTTGGTCCTTGGCATGAGCCAACCTTTACAGGTGTCCTCATGGCCCTGAAAATTTTCCTAAGGCTTTTTACAGCCTTCTTGTTCGTGATATGCTACACATTTCTTTCTTTTCTTTTCTTTTTCTTTCTTCTTTTTTTTTTTCTGTTGGCTTTGAAGAATAAGATCTTGGTCTATTTTTGAAGCATCAGTGGATAGAAAGGGTACTTATGTGCAGAAAAACTCCTACTGGTTTTTAGTTAGCCTAATGAATCTCTGCATCTCCTCACCTTTCTATTTTTCAAAGAGGGCAGAGCAATTAAAAATAATAGCACTCTTAATTTTTCTAGCATATAGGTCCCAGAGGGAAGAGGGTTTTTTGGCAGGTCTCCTCACCTGTACTGACTTGTTTTATAATCAGAGAAATGATAGCTTTCCCATTGCCCTCCTCTTTCTGTGTGGTGTGTAATGTTCTGATTTGGCAATGGGCTTTCCACATCCAAAAATGCCAGAAATAAAATCATGATCAACTCCAATTAGCTATACTGGCCGAGCATAACATTACTAAAATCCAGCAGCGTGTCTTATGTCTCATTTTAGCTAGCTGTTACACTATTGTTTCTACATCAGGTTGCCACAGGGATGGCTCAGAAAATTGATTGGAATTTCTCATTTCTTTCCCCAATTAAGAATTTACAACCCTTACTTCACTAGGAATTTTTTTTTTTTTTTCTAATAAGCCCCATGAGAGAATTTACAGGAATTTCTCACAGCTTGTTCTATTGCTGGTATCTTTGGCAGATGAAATGCCCTTTTTTTTTTTTTTTTTTTTTTTTTCCTGAAAGAACTTTCAGTCAGCATTTCTAAATTCTGCCAAGAATTCTAGTGCTTGGAGATATTTTAAACAGAGATTCATAAAGTCAATTAAGTTTGAGGAGTGCTGTAAATGATTCCTAAGTAATTTTGTTTCACGGATGTGCATTAGCATTCTAAAGACCCTGAGAAATCCTATAGAAAAAAGATAACTTCTAACCTCATTTTCACCTAATGTGAATAACCTGGTGTTTCTCTAAAATGAGGGCATAATAACCAAAATGTGTATTTTAAAATCATTCTTTAGAAGCACAAGCTGGATAATATGGATCAATGTGTAGCCTTTGGAGGATCTAAGTTAATCCAAGGATAGATTCTTTAAAAAAATAGCAAGAATTTTGCATTTAGACAGATGTATTGAATTCATTATATGTCTACCAAACAAGATTTGCATGAGGATGTTTTCTGTAACTTGGAAATCCTTTGTACCCTGTCTGTATCAACAGAGCTGCTCTATCTTATTTTCCTGAATCCAAAGAAACACCAAAGGGGACTGAAAACATAAGACAATGATTTCCTGTGCAGAATGCCGATCTTGGTGACCCTGTGGGGTTACTGCAGAGTAAGATAAATTATGCAGATGTGCCACCTGAGGCTTCAGAGTTGAAGGACCCTGTTGTAATTCATTGCAGGATCATTCATGTAGCCAGCATTTTGATATGATTATTATTCCAGCAAGGTTTTAGCTGCCCCTAGACAATTATAGAACCACTTACCAGCATCCCTTATTGACTTCTTATTTAAAATTCCCAGGGCCATGGCGGACATTCAGGCCCTGTTGTTGGTGACAGCCACAGATCAATGACATGGAGCAATATGGGATTTTCTTTAGGGCATGATGGATGCTGGGACTGTTTGCTAAACAAATGCCAGATATTCAGACTCCAGTAGGAAATACTGTTTCTAGGCCCCATGTCTCTAACAGAAACATTTAAAGCAGCGACAACAAGAGTGAAGAGGATGCATATAGCAGAAAGATCATGAGATGTAGTGTCAGGATGTCTGCGTTTGAACATGGGTTTCACAATTTATTTATATCTGTGAAACTTTGGGGAAATCACTAGGTTTTCTGTTAACAGTGTCTTCTGAAAATAGTGCTTTTGGGCCCCATGTCTCTAACACAGGTGTTTAAAGTAATGGCTGCAAGAGTAGGGAGGGAGTAGATAGCAGAAAGATCACATGATTTGGTGTCAAGATGTCTGAGTTTGAATGCTGTTCTCACCATTTATTATCTGTGCCGCTTTGGGGGAAATTGCTGCTCTTTCTGTAAATGAGATTGCTATTAAATACCAAACTGTTGGCAGTCATCTGAGGTTTAAATGAATATATGTGTATGAAAAAAATTGTGAATGGAAAGTGTTTTAAATATATTTTTGTGTGTGTGCTAATGAGAAACACTTCCATTCTGCAACCAGCAGTGTCAGCATAATCAAACACGCTTGTATGGTCGAGTTGCTTGGCTAATGTCCTGTTGACTCCTGTAATCGCCGGGACTGCTACGGAGGGCAGAATGTGGTCACCATACATGGATATGAGGAGCACCTTCAAGGAAAGCATGCCCTCGAAGGAATGGGCAGGCCAAAACTCCTATTCCTAATTGCTATCCCTAGTTCATGTTTTTAGGAAATTCATAAAACAGCAAGGTCACATTTATCTAATTAGAATTTTCAACAAATTTTCCTTTCTGTGCTATGCTCTTTGGAAAAACTAAGGCTTGCTTTATTTTAATTTTTGCCCCAAATGCCTTTCTTACTAATAGATGGATACATTTTAGAATATTGCTTTCTTCAGAGTTCAGCTGTAATGCCATCTTGTTGTAGGAGTTCCAGGTATCCTCCTTAGCACTCCCCACCCCCAGTCCTTTCCTTACATTAAAATGCTAGTGATGAGCATGCTGCTTCAACTAATTTGTGTACTTACTAATAGCATGATCAAATGCAGCTAAGCTGGTTTGTACGGTTAAAGAAATAACAACAGCAATTATTCTTTTAGGTGTTTTATATGTATTAATTCACATAATTCTGTCAGCTATCATATGAAGTAAGTACCTTTATTCTTCCCATTTTACAGTTGAGGAAACTAAAGCACAGGCAGATTAAGTGACCTACCTAATATTTCACACGTACTAAGTGGCAGCGTCAGGAATTGGAACGTTGAACTAAAAAAACAGACTTTTAACTACAAGATTGTAATTAGCAACATGCATGCTGGAGATCTGGATAGGCTGTGAACTCCTGGATGCCCGAGGCATGTTAAAATCTGTTTCATCTTTTGGCATTTAGCACAGAGGGTCCACATAGTAGGTACGCAGTTACTGTTCATTAGCTGAGAAGTTTATAGTGCAGCCACAAAATTTCCCACTTGTACCCTGCTAATATACATATGTTTTTAGTGCATGTTTCACCCTATTGCTTAATTTTCTTGTCAAAGCATTTTAAAGCTCCTATTATGCATTGCTTGAGCACCTCTGAGGTCACTGTTTACTTCTACATAGCTGTATGATGACGATAAGGCATACTTGTTGAAATTAGGGTCACTTGAGTCTTTAGTACTTTATGGATCAGTACGTAATAGCACTATAAAATTCCAGTTCATTCTTATTCTGTGGAAAGGGCGATTGCATGCTCTTAGCTTATTTGCAGTGAAGTCACCAAATGTCAAATGCATAGGTAAAGAACTGTGGCTAGAGTTCCCACCCCGTCTTTCTATCCGGAGTGATTTCAGGGACTGAGGACACATCCCGGTCTATGGGACTGGTGGCTGCCCATTGCTGTCTGTCAGGATGATCCTGGTGCCCAAAAATCAGTGAAAGAGACCATAGAATTTTCTCAACAGGGACAGAGACTCACACAGACCTCCTCAGTTTTGGTTTATATGGGGATTTTCTTTAACACTTTGGATACAGAGAGCTGATATTTTCTTGAAAGCTCTCTAGCTTTGGCTTACATGTTCTGGGGAAAGCTTGGGATGTTACCTTTGCATTTCAGGGACAAGATTGGGGAGGGGGTGGGGCAGCTGCCTCCTGGCCATGCTGTCCAGCAGACAGAATGCCTGAAGGAGGAGGCTGTCCTGAAGTCCATGCTTTCTCACAGGTGGCACAGTATCTGCTTGGCACATGGTAAGTCCCCTTTGAAAGTTCCAATTTTTGATGTTATTTCTTAACGAAAGTAGTTGTGGAAATAGAGGCACCAGAATAATGAAGTGTATAGACAAAGTCACATAGCCAATTAATGCAAGAGTCGATTTTAGAACCTAGGCTCATCCTGCCCCCCACCCCATACCCTGGTTCTCTGTGTAATGGAGAATGATAGGCCCCTGGGTGCTGCAGGGTCTTCAGCTAAAGCTACCGAAGCTTCCAGGCCCCTGAACAGGAGGGCAGGTGAAGCGCTCTTCTGATAGATGATTGCTAGGAAGCCAATTTTTTTCCCCCTGACACCAGGGAGGAGGTGACACAGGGATGTGTTCTTGTAAAAGGACAACTGACTGTGTTGTGAGACCAAGCATGACTTAGACCTATTCCAGTCCAATTTCTGAAAATAGGTTCACATTTTAGGCAGAGGATCTTGATGAGAACTCACTTGTTCAGACCTGCTCCTGGAGGAGACGGTGCTCCATGGGTGACCTTTAGCCTAGCAAAAGGATAAATCGTGCACGGGAATATCTGTATAAAATGAAGCGCCAACACCACATATTTGCATCATTCTTTACCATTTTTGAATATTTTTCATAAATATTACCTCATTTGACCCTTAAAGCAGCTCATGAAGTAAATATTTGTTATTCTGTTTTATTGGTCAGGATACTAGGGTCCACAGGGGTTAAGTAAGCTATCCAAGGGCACACAGTTCCAGAGTCACCAGCAGCAAAGTAAACAGATATGGACTGTGTCCGAGGGGGTTGTTTTTTCTATTATCCAGCAGTTTCCCAATAATTATATGTGTTTATTGTACAGAAGCATTGGTTTATGTACTGTGGACATGAACTTCAAGTCCTAGTCCAAACAGGAATGTGAAAAGAGAAAAAACCCCAGATAAAACAGATTAGCACAGATATTTCTCAGGACTTCAAGAGAAATTCAGATACTTGCCCAGGGATTTTAGAAAAGGCATCCTTTATTTCTAGTCAGTGTCAAGATAAAAGAACTGGGAAAAGATGCAGAGGAAAAGTGGAGCTGTTGGAAAAGTTAGCATTTATTTCCTTTTCCTGGTAGCCACTTCAGTCTCAAGTAGAGTTGAATGATTTTTGTAAAGCTCCTGCATCTTATGGATTGAAAATTGATCTGGGAGTTAGAGTCTGGGTTCCCCCTTCTCTAATTAGAACTTTCATGTTATCTGTCTTTCCAATGAAACCCCAAGAGGTTTCATGCATGAAAGAGGGGATCATGGACAAATAACATGGTTAATGCAGTGTTAAAACAAGTCAGCCACAGTATTTACTTGGTAGATTACCAGAGCTTTTAAAAAGCCAGTGTGAACTGTGAATCTCCAAGAACGAGGTATGTGACATGTTACTTTTCAAAATCTATTTGGCCACTAGGTCCTTTGGCAGAGTGCTCGCTATGGGACGGGATAGTTTTCATCAAACACTTCAGTGTGATTGGATTGTACTTGATCATTTACTTTTTTTTTCTCTTCTTTTCCTTTTGTGTTTATAAGCCTGATTTTGCTCCCACACTGTGTGATCCATGTTATTCGAACTGTTGTGTTCATTTCTGTGTACTGCAGTTTCTATTAAAGTATGTAAAAGTGGGACTCAAAAAATACTTCTTGATTTGAGCAAAATTTGATTCTGAAGATACAGAAGCTGGAGTGTACCATTTTTTTATGGAGAAATCTATGAAAACTTGAGCGCAGGTTTATTGCCCATGGCCTCTCTCACAGCATGTAGGTGGTATCTTTTCTATTGAGAGTCTCTCAGGCAGGATCGTGATCTTCAGACCCTTCCTTTGAATTAGGGAGGTTATCAGTGTCAATGTCATTGTATGAGATGTAAGGGGAGAAAACCTCAGCTGGCTAAGAAGTTTTTCTATGCTAGGAAAAGTGAAGGCTTGCCTAACCTGGAGGTGATGGACTCTTAGTTTAGAAGCAATTGGACTGTTTTGTGTCTGTGACCCATTGTCATACCACTGAATTCCTTACCTGGCAGGATATCACATTTCTCCAGTGAGCTGATCCCCCCTCTCCACTCTCACAGCTGTCTGTGCAGGGGCCTTCTCTTGTCTCAAGGCTGTTAGTTCTAGGAGGACAGGGGCATTTTCCTTTCCTCCTCTTTCCTTAGACTGTCCAGAGTATGATAAAATATATGTTCCATGATTTGAAAGAAATGTTAGGCATAGTCATCATAAATATTCTCCACTACCCGGCCTTGAAGTTCCCTGAGACAACTCCCTACCACATTCTGGGGTGGATTTTTTTTTTTTTTTTTTAATTTTAAAGATTTTATTTATTATTTTTCAGAGAGAAGGGAAGGGAGAAAGGCAGAGAGGGAGAGGGACATCAATGTATGGTTGCATTACCTGTCTCCAGCTATGGACCTGGCTGGAGACCTGGCTTGCAACCTGGTTATGTGCCCTGACTGGAAATCAAACCAGCAACCTTTGGGTTTGCAGGTCGGCACCTTATCCACTGTGCCACTGGCCAGGGCCTTCTGGGGTGGATTTTAAGCTGCTTTTTAATTTAAAGGTTGTACATAATGTTATCCAGTGCCTTTTCTAACATTTCCCTGTTTTGTAAATCACACTTTAACTTCAAACAAAAGTCTTCCATAGCTTTTTTACAAGCCTAACATCTTTTATTTTTAAAGATTTTATTCATTATTTTAAAGAGAAGGGCAGGGAAGGAGGAAGAAAGGGAGAGAAGCATTAATGTAAGGTTGCCTTTCACCTGCTTCCAGCTATGGACTTGGCTGGAGACCTGGCTTGCAACCTGGTACAAGCATAACATATTAACAGTAAGATACATAAATATTAAGTGTAAGATCAATGAATCTTCACAAATGCATCATTTATGCAGCCATCATTAGACTAAGAAGTAGAACATTACCAGAACTTAGAATGCTTTACTCTTGAACCTGCCTGTCAACATCACCAAAGATAATTCAGGGATTAAATTAAGTTATAAATTAAGTAATCCGTAACATGCTTTTCTTTTGGTTTTAAGATTCCCCTCCTTTGTATTCTTTCCAATTTAAAAAAAGCAAAACAAAAAAATTGAGCTTGTTTATAATATAACCAACATCATAACACTTTGTACTAGTAGAGCACTTTATAATTACAAAGCTTCCTTCCATATTTAATATTGTTTGATCCTTGACAATAGCCATATGAGATAAGGCATATGGCCTTATCTTCCATTAAGCAATGAAGTATTTGAGAATAGGGCACAGAAACCTTTTGGACCATGATTTCCCCATGTTCAAGTTTCATTGTGTCAGTGAGTCCTAATTGGGGTGAGAATTTTGTGAGGTATATAAATGTCTAACTGCAATGTTGTACACCTAAAACAAATCTAATATTCTGTACCCACTTTAATTGAAAAAGAACTTTTAAAAATTTTATTGTAGAGCATATTTGAACAATCTTGGCTTCTGTCACAGAGGCCTGACTTAAACCATGACTGGCCTCTCTGAAATATTTGAGGAGCAGAGCATGAAACGTGGAGCTGGTATATTATGCAAAGTGTTGGACATGGAAAGTTTTGCCCAGTGGTGAGCAGTCAACTAGAACCAAATAACTTGGGTTCTTCTTTGTAAATCATGTTAATGGCAGCCTACATTTGTCTGCTGCTGTACAGCTTCTCAAGTGTTACATGTGTATTATGTCATGTAATAAAAGTTAATGATAACCAGCATTTACTGAGAGATGCTTATTGTTCATAGATAGTGCTCATTACCCGATAGGAATTATCAAGTACACTCCTCCCAATAACTGATTAAGTAGGTATTAGTCTCTATCACCCCCTACGCAGAAGTCCTGCCTCAGTATCTCTAAATGCAGAATATATAATCATCAAATTACCCACTAGGGAAAGGATACACTGCAATGCTCTTCTTGTCCTGAGAAAGGCCCATGAACACCTAGCCTGTCGATCTTAAATAAGTCATCAAGGCAGTGATCAGGTTATAACTTGATCTAAGTGGTTGCTATGAATATTCTTCTCTTCTCTCAGCCTGCCCAAGGTCCAACAGGTAAACTTAGAACTTCAAGTTCAGTTCTCTTTCACTTTCACCTCACTGAAAACCTAGTTCTAGTTTTCTTTGGGAAGGATGAGACAGTATTTCTTCCCACATTCCACGGAGTATGTTGCTTTCAGAATATTAAAGAATAAGAGGAAACCAATCTGCTCACATCCTATTCCAATTTTCAAAAGGCGGCGGGTGGTATATTGTTATATGTGCCCTTTCAGAGTTTCAGAGACTTTGAAGCTCTTTTGAAAGAAAGGGGGAGGCAAAAGCTAATGTTTTCTGGTGTGAACTTTGACTCTGCTATTATATCAAGGTTAGCAACATTGGTTTGATATACTAAAAGTTGGAACAGTTCATTGATCTCTCTATGTGCCTAGACTTTTCTAGAACATTCACTACTTAATGATAGGATGGTGTCTTTTTAAAAATAAATGTTGATAATAGAAACCATATTTAGGTTAAAACAGCTTGCATTTATATAAACTGTCTAAAAGGGTTCACAAAGCATTGGTGGAGGTTTTACAAAAGGTTTTACACTTTAAAAACTGTATTTTAAATTTTGAATTAACATACAACAAAATTGACTTCTTGGAAGTACAGCTCTATGAATAGTAAGTTATGTATAGACTCATCTAATCACTGTCCCAGTCAGGGTAGGGAACTGGTCTATTTGCCAAATAACTCCCTTGTGTCATTTCTTTAGTCACAGTCTCTGATCTTTAGTTCCTGACCTGTTGCCTGTCACTGTAGGGGTTTTTGGGGGGTAAGGAGTGCCATTTAAATGGAGTTAGACAGATGGTAACCTATAGATACAAGCTTTTTTCACTTAATATAATGCTTTTGAGATCCACCCAAGTTATTATTATCAATAGCTAATTGCTTTGCATTGCTGAAAAGCAGTCTGGTTTTTGGATGTACCAGAGTGGCTTTATCCATTTGCCTGTTGAAAGATGCTTGACTTGATTCCAGGTTTCGGCAATTAAGGGTAGAACTGCTGTAAGCACTTGTGTATAGGTTTTTGTGTGAACGTTTCCGTTTTTCTTGGATAAACACCTAGGAATGGGGTTGTTACACCCTATGGTAGGAATATGTTTAACTTTGTAAAAACTGCCAAATTGTTTTCCAAAGGGTCTGTGACATTTTGTAATCCCAGTGGTAGGGGAGTTCCAGTGTCTCTATATTCTCTTTAGCACTTTGCATCTTCCATGTTTCTTACTTTAGTTATTCTGAAAGATGTGTTGTGGTATCCATTGAAGTTTTCATGTGTTAATTTGCCTTCTGAATATGCCTCCCCATATCTGAAGGGTGTATGTTCCAAGACCCCCAGTGGATGCATGATGCATGAAGTTGTGGATAGTACCAAACCCTATATATAATGTTTTCCTTTTTTTCCTATAGATACATGTTTTCACTTAAAGGAAGCACTTTATGGCTTCACTACTTTAAAGCATCACTAGCCTTGTGCTTGGGGCTACTAAGTAAAATAAGAACTGTGTGAAAACAAGCAATGTGATACCCTGGCAGTAGATGTGATAAGCAAGAGGGCTACTAAGTGACTGACAGGCAGGGTATGCTGGGCAAAGGGATGATTCACAACACAGGCAAGGCAGAGCTGGACTGTGAGAGATTTCCTTCAACTACTCAGAATGGGGTGCAATTTGAAATGATGAACTGTTTATTTCTGGAATTTTCCAGTTAATATTTTTGGACTACAGTTGACTGAAACCGTAGCATATGAAATCACAGACAAGGGGGAGGGGCTACTGTATCCTATTTGGTAAAGTATCTCTAAGATTTCTGACATTGTGAAACTGAGTTGTTTGTAGTATGAGTCCTACAATTTTATTCTTCTTTTTTCAAAATGGTTTTCAATATTTAAGGCATTTTTCTTTCCAAATAAATTTTATAATTAGCTTATCTATATTTATAAACAAATCTTGCTAGGATTTTTTAAATTGGGATTTCACAAAATCTATCAGTTAACTTGGGGAAAAATTGACATCTTTTCTATGTGGACCCTGTCAGTTCATGAGTATGGTATGTCTACTGTATTGTTACTACTGTAATAAATTACCAGAATTAAGTACCTTAAAACAACACCCTCTTATTATTTCACAGTTTCTGTGACTCAGAAATTCAGGGACAGCGTAGTTTACCTAGTCTCTGCTCAGGGTCTTACAAGGCTAAAGTCAAAGTGTCAGCAGGGCTGTATTCCTTTCTGGAAGCTCTGGGGAAGAACGCACTTACAAAGTTGTTGGCAGAATTTTATTTTCTATGGTTGTTGGCCTAAGGTTTGACATAGACTGTCAGCTGGAAATTTCTCTCAGCTCTCTGATGCCACCTGCATTCCCTGACACTGATGCATTCCATGACACTGCCTTTGGAATTCTTTTCTTGCTTTTCCCTGACTTATCCTTCTGCTACATATCTCTGACTTTAACCAGAGGGAGTTAATCTGCATGTATGGGATCCTGTGGTAGGTTGGGCTCACTTGAATAATCCAGCGTAATCTTCCAATTTTAAAGTTTATAGCTTTAATCATATTTCTAAACTCCCCTTTGCTAAGTAAGGTAACATAACAGATTTCAGGGATCTGAGGTGTGGAGCCATTCTGCCAACTATTATTTCCATTTATTTAGGTCTTCTTTGACTTATCAACACTTTATTAATTTCAACATACAAATCTTGTACAGGTTTGGTTAGATCTTTAGCTGGGCATTTTGTTTTTTAGTTCCTATAACCAATCTTAGAAAAAAAACTTTCCCATTTTTCATTGCTAGTAAATAGTAATATGTTTAATTTTTGTGTGTTGCTACACAGTCTGTGACTTGACTTTTTAGTTTTATTTTTAGTAGATTCCTTAAGATTTATTTATGTTGAAAATTACATCATTTATGAATAGCTTTATTGCACCAATTAAGACTTGGGAATGATGTTGGATAGTACTAAGAATGAACATGCCTTGCTCCTGATCTCACTGGAAAAGCATTCAGTCTTTCAACATGTGATGTGATGTTAGCTGTAGGTTTTTTGCAGATGCCCTTTACCAGTTTCAGGAAGTTCCCTTCTGTTTTTAGTTTGCTGAGATCGTTTATTACTAATGGATATGGCATTTTGTAAAATGTTCTTTCTGCCTCAATTGATAGGAACTTGTGATTTTTTCTTCCTTAGACTTTCCAAATGCTAAAACCAACTCTATATTCTAGAATATACTGCTTGGTTTTGGGATATCTATAAATTCTTTTTCTTGCACTATCTGTGCCAGGTGTTAGAATCAGAGTAATGTCTCATGAACTCAATTGACAACTCTTTTGTCTTCTATTTTATGCAAGGAATTATATATAATTAATATTATTTATTTTTTAAATGGTTGATTGTATTCACCAGTGAAACCATCAGGAGCTTGGGAATGCATTTTTTGGAAGGTTTCTCACAACAAATTTAATTTATTTTAATAATAATGATAGGAACAATGAAATTATCATTTATTTCTGGTGAACTTTGGTAGTTTGTGTTTTTTAAGATGTTGGCTTATTTCATCTAAATTATGGAATTTATGTGCCTAAGGGTTTGGGTACTGCCTTATTACCATTTTAATGGTGTGTAACCAGTAGTGATATATCTATCCTCTTTCATTCCTGATATTGGTGATATGTGCCTTTTTTTCCCTCTAAAGTTGTTGGCAGAATTTTATTTCTGAAGATTGTTGAGCCCAGAGAATGCAGAAAATAGAATGATTGATATACAGAGGTTGATTTTAAAGTTCTGAGTACATTTTTACAGTCATTATTAACATGGTTGTTTATCACATAGACCTAAATCTATATATAAAACTTGCTAGGTGATATAGGAATCCAAGTTGGTATACCAGGAAAAAGTGACATTAAAGGACATAGACTTTTGATGAAAGTATCAATACCTCAGAGAGGAAGTATGGAAATTATCATTTAGTAAATAAAATGGATAATGCAGGAAAGGCTGAGTAAAATATTATTATAGGAAAATTCAGTCATCTGAAGCAAGGGCAGAGTCTGTTAAACCCCATCACAATAATCTAAAGCTAGGTTGTAATTCAAACTGGGAGAACATGTATTGTTAGGCAGGTTCCTTTGCTTTCTGACAGTTTCTCCATCTCTGCAAATACATAGCACCCCTTCCCCACAAGAAACTAAAGCCAACGTGTATTACTAGTCACAATAATAACATTCTGAAGCAGAATGCAAGATGATGCTAAATGAGCCTGCTTTCCTGGAGAGGTTTCAGACCAGCCAAACTAGCCTACACAATCACAATTTCTTTTCAGTCTGCTTTATTCTAATTCATCACATGCGGGACTGACCCTGGATTTGTCTTTGCACACAAGTTACCTTTAGATTAGCTTTACCTTGGTGACCTGACTCCTTGCTGCCTCTGGCATAATCCAGTTACTCATGAGAATATCAATTAAGGTCCTCAATCACACTAATTAGAATGTCTTCTAAGTATTGCTTTAGGAATAGTATTAGGGCTGACAGTACTGTGCCCTGAATTTGAAATTAAATATCTAGTTGCTCTCTCCTGACAAGGATTAATGCAGAATTATTAATTAATTTTATTAATGACTTGGATGAGGACATAGGTGGCATGCTGAGCAAGTTTATAGATGGCATGAAGCTAGGAGGATAACAATTACTATGATGGCAGACTCAGGAGCCAAAATGATTTTGAGACAGAATTTAATGGCAACCCATCCAATATGTGCCTGGAAGAATGATCTCTATAAGGCTGAACTTGATGATAGTATCACTCCTCTAATCAAAAACCTTCAGTAATTCCCCTATTTGCTGTTAAAATTAAATTTCAACTTCTCAACCTGCTATTCAAAGCCTTGTTATATTATAATCCTAACTCTTCCTGCTTTCCAACAAAATCTTTTATAGCTTTTTTCCTAATACCTTGTGCTTGAGCCAAACTGCATTATTTATAGACTAGTTCCTATTTATGCTCCATTTTTTCCTCTGTGTACATTATTCTCCATTTCCAAGTCAGTTCTTCTAGTTCAAAAAGCTACCACTTACATTTAGTCTTCTTTACCCCAGCTGAAGTCATCTCTGTCTTTTACTAATCTTCAACAATACTTAACTATTCCTATTTCATCACTGTTTATGCTGTATTGCTCTTATTTTTGTCCACATTTTAAGTCTTTGTGAAACTCTGCCTAGTGCTAGAACTTCTGTTTGATAAATCTTTGCATATCCTATAGTGCCTCTGCATGTATGTTGTTCATAATTGATGACATTGAAGTGGTTTGCTTGTGGTTTGTCTCTTCCACTGGGAGAAGTGGAGGAGGCCTGACAGCTAATTTATAAACAGACAGTTTTCAATGTGTGTTTTATTGAATAAATGAATAACTGATGGGGAGAAGAGTTACCTAAAGTAGTGATAAAAGAATGGAAAGGGAATGATGGTGCTATGAAAGAGACATTTAATCTTTGAGATAAAACAGTTGTGTAAGATATAATCAACTCACCTGTTATTTGTGTATAGTCAGGCTAAAGAAGGAAGTACAAAATGAACCAGAGATTTTTGAAGATGTGCGGTCAAAAAAGGTGACCATTGTTAGGAACTTGCATTGCTCTTTAAAGTGACCGCACACTCTGGATTGCTTGTACAGTACCAGTTTATAACTTTTGTTTCAGTGTAACCCTCTTAAAATTGTCCCATTTTATTTTATTTATTTTTTGAAAATTTTATTTATTATTTTCAGAGATGGGGGAAGGGAGAGAGGCAGAGAGGGAGAGAGAGAGAGACGTCAATGTATGTTGCCCTTCTCCTGAAAATTGTCCCATTTTAAATGTTGTTGCATGATCACCTATTGATCAAATATTTTTGACCTTGAAGACTGGTGGGTCCCTGTGGCTGTGAAACTTGTGGCCTAGGCTAATGTTTGAGATAATAATAGACTTGTAGTTGACCAGATGTGGGTATAAATTCTATCTCTGTCACTTACTAGAAATAGGATCTGGACAAGTTTCCAACACCTCTGTAAGCACCCTTATATAATGTTGTTGTGTTCAATACAGAAAGTGTAAATCTTGAGTATAAAATTTCTCAGTGATGTAAAAGTTTCAGTATTTTTAACTTTAGAGAGGTTTTATCAAGGGCCAGATATATCTAGAGTAGTAGGGAAATAAATATTTCACTGAGTTGTTAAATCTCCAGACCTTCTGCATTAGAGATCATACAGCCAAATGTAAGGGCATGGCTCTTGCTAGTTGACTGTTTCAACTGTTTAGCAATAGTAAGGCTGAATTCAAGCCTCATCATTTGTCTTTTCCAGTGAGAAGAGAGAAGATTGGCCACAACAGGGTGTGAGGCTTATGTATTTCCCTTTACTGTAAATTCACTGTGGTGGACTGCCAAACAAGCCTGAATTCAGGATTTCTAGATTTTCTTCTCTTCACGAAGAAGGAAAAGTGCTGGATTATAAAATATTTCCAAGGAAATGCAAAGAAGGGTAAGAAGCTCAAACTTATCTTCCAGAGTATGACTGATGAAAAACAAGCCAGAGTGGGTCTTAAGGAGGATGTGTTAGTTCGGTGATAAAGAAATTATTCTAGAGTCAGGCTGCTGGAATTTGATCATTACCTCTCTCTACCCAAAGGGTCTTGGTTATGTTATTTAAACTTGTCTCGGTTTCTTTGTCTGTAATACAGAGATTTTAAAATTTACAATGAAATTTGTTAACATTGTAAAATTGTTAGAATAGTTCCTGGTCCATAGTCAGCATGCTTAGGCACTAAATATTATTTTAAGCACTGAGAGTAATAAGTACTTTTCCTTACTTATGTATATAGGTGGACAAGATGGGACTTTTGTGGTGTGTGATGATTCTCTTCTTCTATGGGATCCTGCAATGCAATGCCTCTGGTAAGTGAATGGCTTTGACAACCTATTGAAATGTAGTTCACGCATAGGGTAGTGTTTCAAGTCTTTCCGAAAATGAGTAGGAAAACATTATGTGGACTATGTTCATTGTCTTCTGTGGCGGCCCAGAATCATAGACTTTTGATGAAGTGAGGAGCCACTGACATTGCTAGTGTTCACAGAACATGATGCACTTAGGCTAGTGATCTGGTGCCTAAGAATAGAAAACTTTTGCATAACCTTCACTATTCAAGACAATTTGAATCCTGCTCCTTTTTCTTGCCCCTTGTAATATGGGAAAGGAAATGACAGTGATGGTGACATGATTCTGTTTTCTAGACTTAAGCCAGGGGTGAAGGCCTTGTTGGCAACAGGGTTGGAGATATCTTATAGAAACAATGAAATAATGGCAGGTTTCTGCCATGCTGCTTTTGTATAGGAAGGAAAGACTGGTCATTAGGCTCATTCTTTCTTTGGGTGTTGCTGCTTAATAGGAGCTAGCCAAAACCTTGATTTGGAATAACCAGATACAATCATGGACCTGGGTGATATGAAATCAGAGTTTCAAGGGACTTCAAGGTTCATTTTTTCAGGTCTTTCCTCATCTCTAGAATTACTATTCATAACCATTTTCTGATACCTCTAACTAGTGGTGTTTTCATTGCAGCCCATTATATCTGAACTGATCAAATTCTCAGAAAGATTTTAGTACATATAACTAAAATTTGTCTCTATGTCATTGCCATACATTCCTTTGGTTCAACTTCTTAATTTAAATAGAAAATAGATAATCTAATGGTTTTCTAAGTTTTAAAAAAGATTTTATTTATTATTTTTAGAGAGAGGGGAAGGGAGAGATAAAGAGAAGAGATACATTAATGTGTGGTTGCCTTTGACCTGCCTCCAGCTAAGGATCTGGCTGGAGACCTGGCTGGCAACATGGTTATGTGCCCTGGCTGGGAATCAAACCAGCGACCTTTGGGTTTGCAGGCTGGCACCTTATCCACTGTGCCACCAGCCAGGGCCTGGTTTTCTCATTTTAATGCAGGAGACCTAGGTGTTTTAATTTTTAAGAGCTTTTTGTATATACTTTTCCTGAGGTCCATGGTCATACTTTTGAATATGATTGCTTTATTTCTTCTACATGAAAGGCCTTCACAGATGTTAAAACAGTGATCGTATAACCATGGCCATGTTCTCTGATACATGCCTTCAACTGTTCTTCACATGGCATGGGTTCAAGTCCTCCTACCACCTTGATGATCTTTTCTCGTTGTGTTTAAGTTTAGCTTGGCCACTAAAACATTTCAATGGAAAGCAACAATAGCACTAAAGAAGGGGCATGACTAGGACAGAGCACAGCTCAGAGCTGAGAGAACTTTCAAAATTATTGGCCTCTGGGGTCTTCACAGAGGAAAGTGTTTATAACCAGGACCAATATTCAGGTGGGAGGCACTGCTCTATAGCTCTACTGGCTGTTTGGACCAGCATCTGTCCTGCTTGACTGATTGCTCCATTTGGTCAGTGTCATGGTGTCCTGATTTTTATATATGCTTAATGTGACCCCTGATTATGGTTTGTTCTTGTTTTATTTCATTCTATGCCTGAATGTTGCCTGCTTACAGAGGCCTTCCTTAACGATCTTACTTGAAATAGCCCTGTCCATCACTGTCTATCCTCCCTATCCTGCTTTAGTTTCCTTCATATCACTCATTATTTTTCAACATTGTCTTAATTCATTCTATTCTTTCATTCTCAGATCCTCCTTCCTTTCCTTCTCTTTTTACCTTTTCTTTTTTCTTCCCTAGATCTCCATCTTCCTTCCTTCCTCCCTCCCTCCCTCGTTCTTCCTCCTCTCTCTCTATATATATTAGACTTTATATCATATATAATCTATTATTGTTATCTATTATAATCTATTATATATGAGATATAATATGTTCCTATTTTCCCTTCACATCTTTTCTGTTTTTGGCCAAACCAATTTTGTAATGCAACTTCTTGTTTGAACTTATACCATCAGTGTGGTTTTATGTGCTTCCTCACCTTGAAGGAAAAGGGAGAGGTGACTGTGTGACTCTTGACAGAATAGTGAAATCCCAGAAATTGAAGGTGCTAGTGCCTCCCCAGTGGTCCTGGCATTGTTGCTTATTTGAATGGCCTTAACTGAAATTCATCCAAGGAGCCCCTCACCCCCACCCCCACCCCAAATTCTGTTAGAAAGTGAGCTTTCTACTTGGAAACTGTGACTCATAATTCTGATGAGTTCTCATACCAGCTCCATTGAGTCACCATGGAGGCAGGAAACATGTTGTAATCCCCTCAGTCCATCTGGCACATATTTACTTGCTTCCTTATGAAAAGGTATATTGTGTCTGTGTCAGTGATGTACTTCCTAGATGGAGGGAGAGGAACAAAAAGGAAGTGCTGTTCACAAAAATAAAAGGGGAAACTTTTATTTTTCCCCTCTGGGTTACCACGGGGAAAAAAGCGTAATTCCACATGCTGGGGGATAAGCCAAACTCTCGGGCACCAACGTACCACCTCTTATGATGACGTGTATGCTGGCAGATTTGTCGGCACCTATCTCAGTGGAATAACAAAATTGATGAGAGGAACAAAGGAGAAATAGCATGAAACCCTAGAGTATCGCAAATGTGTATGATACTGGGAAGAGTTTTGTCTTGTTGTTCCGGGCCCTTCCTTCCATGTGGATCTTCCTCTTCAGGAAAGCCTGGGATTTAGGATTTATACAAAGGAACCATAACCACCTAAAAATTTTAATTCCATGCAGTGTGTTTAAAGTGCAGTGAATTGGACTTCAAGTCACACCATTCTGACGTCAGTATCGTGACTTTCTTATTCGCTCTCAGCACTGTGAGAACATCATTTTCATCTCAGGTGGGGATTGTAAGCAAATAATCAAAAGCAAGCATTTACTTGTTTCAAGGAACTGAAGTTTGGATAATTATAAGAGTGATAATATAATAATTGGAGTGGTAATAAAGCTCTCTGTGCTGAAAAAGCACTTTGTGTTTTATATATTCTGTGTCATTTGACTCTCACACCCAGAACATAGAGTAGTCAAGCTGTTGTAACTCCCTCACCCCCCACAACCCCTTTTGGTTGGATGAGAAAAAAAAAGGATCCAAGTGATTAAGTGAACTACCTAAAATCCCACGGCTCATATTTAGCACAATTTAGACTTAAACTTGTTCCTCAGTTCCCAAGATGTATATTTTTACTCAATATACTCCCCTTGGATTCCATTAGCATATAAACAATTTAGGAAGAAGATTAAGATCTGAGTGGTCACAGGTTTTGCTCACTGTTAAAGAATCACTCAGCAATAGGTTTCTGTGGTGGTTAGATAAGGAGATTTCATATTTTTTTTTTTAGTATTTTTTAGTGTTTTTAGGAGGGAAATCACTTGTAATATATGCTCAAAACTCAATATGCCTGTATTTACTTATTCCTGTATTTGTTTAATATTATCATATTAAACATTCCCAGTACTAACCTCTAAGAAGTTCCCCCTAGCAAGGATTTCAAAGCCAATTTGACTTGTTGCACATTTCCCTTTGGTAGTTCATTGGCAGCATGTTAGAAAATCAAACTGTTAAAGCTGCCTTTAGAGTAGAAATAAATATTTGGAACCTGTGATTCCAAGTTGGAAAGATAGTGTGAATGGCACAATGTATAATATGGTAAATTAAAAAAAAACATTGCCATATCAAAATTATCTGCTATTCGGACCACCTAAAAATGATAGCAGTGCATTTTCCTGTCCACATGCATACACACAGCCACCTTTGAATATAGTTTTTTCTTTTTGGTTCTTTTTTTTTTTTTTTTTAAGATTTTTATTTACTATTTTTAGAAAGAGGGGAAGGGAGGGAGGCAGAGAGGGAGAGAGATATCAATGTATGGTTGCCTTTCACCTGCCTCCAGCTATAGACCTGGCTGGAGAACTGGCTTGCACCCTGGTTATGTGCCCTGGCTGGGGATTGAACCAGTGATCTTTGGGTTTACAGGCCCATGCTTATCCATTCAGCAACCAGCCAGGGCTAGCTCTTTATCTAAAAGTGAATAGTTGACTATGTGCTAGAGCCAGGGCTAGATTTCACACACATTATTGTTAACTTCACAGGAAACACAGTGGAGGTGGGGAGCTAGAGAATCTTACATCTGACACTGGTTTTGTAGTCTAGGAGGTGACAAGCCAGGGAGGTGGCCTAAGCTAACCCTCCTCAGGGGAGCATGCCTGGTAGAGCTGGGTTTTGAAGGCAGCCTTGACTTGAAAAGTACAGCTCTCTCCTCTTCACAATGTTACCTCCCTATAGGACTTGGTTTTGCTAATGGAGATAAAATGACCAGATTTTGCCTCTATTCTTTGTATTTACAGGGGGTAGAAATAATCTTTTGCTTATTGAAAGTGAATTACACTATGCAAAATAAGTAAATAGCTAAAAACACTGTGTTTCACCAGTAATCAAGAGACATTGGTTCCAGACCCTGACCAGGTAGCGCGGTTGGTTAGAGCATCATCCTGATAGACCAAGGTTATAGGTTCTATATCTCTGCTCAGGGCACATACAAGAAGCAACCAATGAATACATAAATAAGTGGATCAACAAGTCAGTCTCTCTCTCTCTCTCTCTCTCTCTCTCTCTCTCTCTCTCTTTCTCTCTCTCTCTCCCTCTCTCCTTTTCTCTGTCTCTCAAATCAACTTAAAAAAAATTTTTAAAGACATTTGTTTAAGTTCTGACTGTTTTGTTTTTTAATGACAGTAAAGAAGTCATTTATTCACTTTGTGTCACTGCGTCCTTACCTATAAATCAAACCAACCAACAACCAACAGCAAAGCCCCAGCCAAGTCTACCTCCTTGCTTTTTTATTAAAAAAGATTATGGATATTCCTGTGCATCACGGGCGTAACACAGCATATGCTCTTCCTGTTGATGTGATTGACATTGATTTCTAATGACAAGTTTTTATCTTAAAAATTTCCCCTCATTCTAAAGATCATGCATTTGGCCATTTTATATAATAAAGTCTGGGGTAAATAAGGGAAGGGCCTTACTGTAAGAATCTTACAGTAAAGCCTGAGAGAAAGAGAGAAAATGAACACCAAACAGAACACCCTAAGAGCAGAGAAAGTTACTAGTTCTGCAGGGAGGCATCGGGGAAGGCTTTTCAATCAGAGAGCAACTATAGTTTTCTAGGAGAACATCCAAGTCTTATCTGGGGACAGAACAATGCAAGTGCAACTGAAGGAGGATGTGAAGGCAGTTTAGGAGCCACACTGGAAATTTAAGTTGGGAATAGATTGTGGAAGACAGAAATCCCTTCAGGGAAAGAGAATATTTGTGTTTAATATATGTAGTTTAGATATAGTTGGCAAGTTCATTTTTAGTTTTAATTGTGTCTTAATTTTTAAGGACATGCACTATCTTTGACGTGATCTAAGAATTCTTTCAGTGTTTATAGGATTCAATATGTTGGCAGTCCCAGTGACCGCATATTACTTGAATGTGCTTTTTGAAAAGCTCTATACTTGAATGTACTTGTGACATTCAGTCCTGTCTCTGTTACTCACAGCTGGTCATCCTGAACACCAGCTACGCAATTTAGTGCAAACAATTGGAAAACATTTGAAAAGTGAAGTTTATTTTATTCTTAGGCCTATAGGTGATCAGAATGATAACATTTCATCCTTTTGTTTTTTTTTTTTAAATGTTGTCTCTTGGGAGCGGTTACCTTCACTCTTTTTCTTTTTTTGAGCTGCATTTGTATTTTGAAACACACTGATGTTTATTTTTAAGTTAATTTGATTTTTCCCAAGGGTCTGTATTCTGGAGCCTGATTGAAAAGAGATCTGCATACCACAGTTTATTGGCCTGATGCTGACTTTGCAAATATAAATTATCCAGAACAGCTTTTTGTTATCACAGTGATAATTCAGTATTTAGAAATATGACCTGATTCCTGTTTTACATGGCTGTGTTAAGAGAATCCAGCATCTTTTTAGGGAATACATGATTCTGTATGATCATAGGTGAAAATGTTTGATTTATAGGAATTTATCCTGCCCTTTAAATCACCTTTGTCTCTGTATCACCCTCCCCTGAACATTTGCTTCTTCTTTACTGAAACCAGTTTTATAAACCAAATAACTATTGATTATCAGCAACTCACACCATGCCAGTTATCACCCATTTTGATCTCACTGTTTTAATGTTTTTGTATTTAGTTGATAATTTGATAACTTCTTTAGAAAATAAAATATATATCCACTTTCAATATAACAATGCAATGATTCCTATATTTTAAAATCCACCAGGTGTTGCTACTCATTTATTTTTGAGGAACAGAGAGAAAATGGATAGATTTTACAAATAATCTGGGAACCTCAGTTAAACAACTTCAAGAATTTGCCATCCAAACATGTAAAAGCTAATATATATATAATTGTCTTCTCTTGTCTTCCTGTTTCAGAAACACTAGAAAGAATGAAAATACAAGTTAGCTGGGAAAATGAGAAAAAAAGATATAAAATAGTTACACCCTCAATAACCTAGACTTGGCTGGGTTCTGTTGTTTTCATGAATTTCATTTCTCCTTCTGCCACCTGAAGTAAAACTTTTGTATAGCTAGCTGTACATTGTTGGGAAATAAATATCACTTTCTTACAGTGTTTGTAGGGCCTGAAATAATAGTTTAAGAATTTTGGCCAGTCAGATTATTGGTTTTTTTTATTTCCTTCTGAGGTACTTTTATATTTTTTTGAAGTGCCTCCTCAGGTAGGCAAGATGGTGCATTTTTATATGTACATGATGATACTGTTGTACATTTTTCTGTTGTCTTATATAATAGGACATTGTGTTTTCTTTGAGTTTTGGGCTTGCCATACCAATGAGAAGGACCAAGCAAAGAATATTTGCCAACTATCATTTCCTCATTGGAATTGGTGTGATCTATATCATAAGGGTAGATACTCAAAAGGAAAAAAAAAACAAACAGTGATCACATCCATAAATCCATCAGTCACTAGAGGTTTTTCTACATAAAGATAGCTTTTTATTAATATAATGTCATGGGTTTTATTTGACTACTAATGGACTTGAACTTGCAGTACAATTGTAGTTGAAACATAGAATTCTATATTACTGTTAAAGCAAACACAAATTGCTGTTTCCAGATGGATCACAAGCATTATTAACCATTATTTACTATAGATTTGTTTGCCCTTTGTACTTTGGGGAGAAACCTTTCATTGTTCACTGCGGACTTGTTTGCTCTTTAAACACAGTATACCAGATAGCTTAAATTGGTGCTCCTGAGTTAACTTTGTTCCTCTTTAGATACTGTGGGAGTTCAGACTATGTCAAAAGTTGCTTAATACACTAATTTTTGCTTTTTAGAAAGAAAGCATTAATTTTATCCTTGTATTTTCAAATTTGCTTTGAACTGTTTGATCTATCTGGTCTCCTAAAGAAAATTGCATTTCCCTGATGCAACGTTATTACATCCACAGCTCGATCCTAAATACCTCTTTATCATTTTTTACTGTCTACCCAAGATAAAGGAAAAGAAGACTAGGAACAAATAAGGGGAGAGAAAAGGACAGGAAGGGAAGAGAGGAAGAAGAGAAAGGGATAGAGTTAGAACTTGAGAAAGAGAGATAAGAAAAAAAATAGATACACAGACTTTTCACAGAGGAGCTTGTTGAATTTGATGCAAACCAGGTATACTGTTTGACATCATAAAATAGCATTTAAAATATTTTAAAGATTTTGTTTATTTATTTTTAGAGAGAGGGAAAACTGGCAGAAACAGAGGGAGAGAAACATCAACGTGTGGTTGCTTTTGTGCACCCCCAGCTGGGGGTCTGGCTCGAAACCCAGGAGTGTGCACTGGCTGGTTATCAAACCAGCAACCCTTTGGTTTGCAGGCCAGTGCTTAATGCACTGAGCCACACCAGCCAGGTCATAAAATAACACATTTTTTAGTACTGCATTTAAATGCTTCCCCATCTTCTTGAACTTTGCTCTGGATGGTATCCTTTACGGACAGTTCTTTTTCTCTAGCGTTTTCTCATATTCTGATTCTTTCTCTCCTTCCTAGTATATTAAAATCATGACAGCAGATAGAAGCCTTAAACATTAAAGAGGCTACCTTAGATCTACTGCATCTCTAGCCATGAGAGCCATCAGCATTTTCAATGATACTGCTTTGTCAACCTGGATACTTATATTCTGCAGAGTGTAAGGCAGAGAAAGATGGTGGCTGCATAGAGCTGTGTGCATGGTCTTGAAGATAATGAAGAAAGAAGATAGCAGGAAAGAATGTAGGACTCTGAATCTCCTCTTGCACCTTGCGTTCATAAGGTCTAGGGAAGAAACAATCAGTTATTTGCAACTTAGGCTGAGCTATAAACTATCTTTCCTAGTAGCAAAGTATTGCTGGAGGCTCAGTACACACCCAGCTTGTATTCAGACCTGGAAGGAGGGTGTATCTTTGCAGAATAATTGAAACCGTGGAAATGTGAATAGAGCAATCAGTAAATGGAAGTGTGGGAAGGATCCCTCCAACTGCATGTAATGTTCTTAGTGAGATACTAAGGGGGATTTCAGTAAGAACAGGAAGAGAAGGTAGTTGTTCCTGGTATCTTTCTTAGAGGCAGTTCTTAGTGGTCTCACCTTTATTGCTGTAAATATTCCGTTATTAAAAAGGTCCTTCCTCTCAACTACAAGGCACTGATAATTGATGACTGCAATAATAGCCATGAAGCATTATGCAGTATTGAATTTTTTTTAATTACTAAAGGAAGATCACGCTAAGCTAAGCATGGCTTTAAATCTCTTTCACTCTAATTATCTGTAAATTGGTAATAACCATATAGCAGAGTATGTGTGTGTGTGTGTGTGTGTGTGTGTGTGTGTAATATAAGAGAAGGAATGTGAGGGAAATAACTATATATATGTGTGTATATTATATATATGTGTGTATATATGTATATTATATACATATGTATGATATATATAGTATATTATATATACACACATATATAGTTATACATATATATAGTTATATATATAGTTATACACACATATATGTTTATATATAGATATTTATATCTATATAATAAATATACTTATATAGATATAAATATCTACATACATTTTTTAACAGCCCCATAAGGTAGAGATCAGTGTTTTAACCTGTCTTTACCAGCAAGGAACTACAGATTCAGAAAAGTGAAATAAAGTTAAATTAACCTAATATCTTAGTATACTATTAAGTGGTGAAACTTGTATATGTATCTGTTTGACTATAAAATGCAAGCTACCTGCACTGTATCATGTTGCCAGTGAATTCTGTATAATTAAAACTCATGACTTTCTAAATATGTGAGACAAAGCTGTCTGTCAATAATTGATGACATAGAACACATTTGAAAAGAAACATTCATCAATTTTAAGGAAACAGAGCATAGAATGTGATTGTTCATATTGCAAACACTCCTTCAAGTGGACTTGCTCCAAGCTTCTTGAAACATATGCAGTATGCTTCATTTGCTCCTGTTCAGGTTATATACATTTTCCCAATGTTATACAAAATTTCCTAAAGGAAATCAGTTCTAAAGAAGATGACAGACAGATGGATGGTTTGGTACAGATGCAATGTGTTTGAGCAGAGTGGGAAGCTGTTAACTTTCAGTAAGCTGCAAGGTTATACTGGCATTAGTCATTTGGCTTCCCATGTTGGTTAACTCAGAGATACTAACTGCAACTTCCTGTTTCTCATTCTTACCCATGATAGCAGTCCCTGTTCCTCCTTCTATGTATTAAGGGACCTAGTAAGTGATGTTTACATGTGGCTCCAATTTTGTTTTTTTTTTTTTTTTGGTACCTAACAATGTATAGCTCTCAAAAATATTTTCAGTCTCTGAAGAACAGTTTTTTCTCTGCTAGACTTTGGCAGTGATGGGGTATGCAGTTTGTCATTTGATGATGGTTTCACTCGAAGTTTCATTTTATCTGGATGAGCTGAAATGTTTTATCTTTTCTAGAAACTGTCACTTCTGTGTATGTGTGTGGCAACCAAAGAGTTAGAATAGCTGTCACCTGGATACAGCAATTGCACGTAAGATTAGTCTGGTGGCATTATTGCCGCTTTATACGTAGGTATATTACTTCACTCACTGCAGACTTTTCAGAATTGAAAACCTGCAAAATTTTTTGGGATTAATGCACAAGTCCTCTTCGGTCCCAGAGAAATCAGAGTTTTTACAGGCTGTTCACCCATTTTAAAGCATGCAGTACTTTCACCACAGAAGGAGGATAACTATTTTCCTTTGACTTGAAGATGCACCCTTATGATTGAGAAGAAACAGGTCAAAGAGCTCTAACCTCCACATTTATGGAAGCTCATCCTTTACAATAAGAACTGAAACCCTGCTCAGCAAGTGTTATCAGGGCACCTGTTATGTGCAAAGCTTTGTACCACAGGGAATGTGAAAAGAGGTAAGCCACTTTGCATGCTTTCATTTATAGGTTATGTGCTAGTCACTGGGATTGCCTGTATTTGTGGGTAGATAGAAATGATCTCTTCCTTTATGGAACTTACAGTCTTATGGAAGTTTGAAGACAGAATAAAAAAAGTAAATAAACACATTTTAAAGAGTTCTGTGAAGAGTATCTATAAGACATTATATTGATGGGAAGTAATTGGACGGTATATCCCATTAAAGGATGAGAAAGACCCACCAATAATATGCAGAGTAGACAGAAGGCAGTGGGATGGTATGTGTGAGGGCCCTGAGCTATAATGACAGTTCTACCAGTGTTGTTGGACCTGCAAGAAATAGGCTAAAGAGCCATAGCTAAGAAGGAAGACGTCAGCAGGGTCCAGTGACTATTAAGGGTGTTACATTTACCTTCATTGCAACAAAAGGTCATTGAAAGGGTTGATCTGGATCATTGATGTTATCTTTTCATTAAATATTTCTGCTAGCTTCCATGTGGGAAAGAGATTGAAGATTTCAGTTACTCTCAGTATGGTGGACAAGGTCTCTTCAATGACCTTTTTGCTGTAAAACAGCTAGAAATGATAAATTTAAAAATAAGTGTCAGTTAAAATGAATTACTGTGTTGGTAAGAAATCCCTAGAGAACAAAATTGAAGTAAAACTGGAATTCAGAAAAGAAGGGAAGCCAGCGCTGTATCTGGCAGCTGTCCAAGGTAGCATCCTGAGTTAGTGAGAAAATATCTTTTATTATTTAAATGCTTTTAAAATGCTAGGATATTTGGATAATTAAAAAAAAAAATTACATTTTACCTTATGACTTACTCCCAATTCTTGATTGAATTAAAAATTTAAATGTAAAAATAAATCAAGCCCTAAAAATATTAGAAGAAAAAATTATAAATATATATATATAAACATTATTATAATGGTGGGATTGTAAGGCCTTTCCAGATATATCATCAAAGGGAGGTATCATTAAAGGAAGTTTGAATTAGTGTCTCAGGTTTCCTTGGATATATTTCCAGGAGTGGAATCGTTGGTAAGAAGGCAGTTCCATCTTTACTTTTTTGAGAAACTCCATATTGTTTTCCACAGTGTCTGTGTCAGTCTCCATTCCCATCAACAGTGCACTAGGGCTCCATTTTCTTAGCACTGTCCACAACTCTTGTTGTTTGTTAGTTTGTTGATGGTAGCCATTCTGACAGGTGTAAGATAATATCTCATTGTGGTTTTAATTTGCATTTCTTTGATCATTAGTGATTTTAAGCATCTTTACATATGTCTACTGGCTATGAGTATGTCCTCTTTGGAGAACATCTATTTAGGTCCTTGCCTATTTCTTAGTTGGATTGTTTTTTTTTTTTTTTTTTTTACGGTGTTGAGTTGTATGAGGTATTTTTTAATATACATTTTGGATTTTAACCCCATGTCAGATGTATCGTTGGTGACTAGATCCTCCCATTCATTAGGCTGTCATTTCATTTTGTTGATGATTTTCTTTGCTGTGCAATTTTTTTTTTTTTAGTTTGATGTAGTCCCATTTATTTATTTTTTTCTTCTGTTTCCCTTGCTCAAGGAGATATAAAAGAAAAAATATTAATGAGAAATGTCTGAGATTTTACTGCCTATAATTTTTCTAGGATTTTTATGCTTTTGAATTTTATATTTAAGTCTTTAATCCACTTTGATTGTATTCTTGTGCATGATGTATGAAAGTAGTACAGTTTAATGTGTTTTTTTTGCATGTATCTCTAATTTTTCCAGTAGCATTTATTGAATAGATGTCTTTATCCCACAGTATGTTCTCATCTCCTATTCTGTTCCATTGATCTATATGTCTGTATGTTTTAAAGATTTTATTTTATTTTATTATTTTACTTTTAGAGAGAGGGGAAGGGAGGGAGAATGAGAGGGAACAAAACATTGAGGTGATAGACAAATATCATTCATCTGCCTATTGCTTGTGCCCTAATGGAGAATGGAACCAGTTACCTTTCACTCTGCAGGACAATGTCCAAGCAACTGAGCCACACTGGTCAGGGAAATATATGTTTTTATGCCAGTAGCAAGCTATTTTGGTTACTATGGCCTTGTAGTATAGTTTGACATCATGTAGCATGATTCCTCCAACTTTGTTTTACTTTCTCAAGATTACTGTGCTATTCAGGTTCTTTTGTGGTTCCATATAAATTTTTGGGATATTTATTCTAGTGCTGTGAAATACACCATTAGTATCTTGTTAGGAATTGCCTTGAATCTGCAGATTGGTTTAGGTGGTATGCATTTCAATGGTGTTAATTCTTCCTTTGTATGAACATGGTATGTGCTTCCACTTAATTAGTATCTTCTTCAATTTCTTCCTTCAGTGTCTTAAAATTTTCCAAGTTCAAGTCCTATACATCCTTGGTTAAACTGATACCTAAGTCTTTATTTGGATGCACTTGTAAATGGGATTGTTTTCTTAGTTTACCTTTCTGATAGTTCATTTTTTGTGTGTATAAAAATGCAATCAAATCAATTTCTGGACTTTTTTTTATCCTACTACTTTACCAAGTTAATGTATTAGTTCTATTAGTTTCTTGGTGGAACTTTTAGTGTTCTCTATATGCAGTACCATATCATGTAATTAGTGACAGTATTTCTTCTTCCTTTTTAATGCAGATGCCTTTTATTCCAAAAAATGTTTTGTTTTATTTCTAGGGCTAGGACTTCCAGTATTCCATTGAATGAAAGTAGTGAAAGCAGGCATCCCTGTCTTGTTCCTGATCTTAAGGGAAACACTTTTATTCTTTGCCCATTGAGTATGATGTTGGCTATGAGTTTGCAATATATGGTTTGTATTATATTGATATAAATCCCTTTATTTCCACTAGGCTGAGAGTTTTTATCTTAAATATATGCTGGATTTTATCAAATGCCTTTTCTGGATTGATTGATTGATTGATATGATCATACGGTTTTTATCCTTCATTTTTAATGAGGTGTATCATGTTTATTGATTTGGGATATTGTACCAACCTTGCATCTACAGAGTAAATCCTGCTTGATTATGGTGTGTGATCTTTTTAATGTATTGATGGACCTGGCTTACTAATGTTTTCTTGAGAATTTTAGCATCTAAGTTCATCAGAGATATTGGCCTATGATTTTTTTCTTTGTTGTGTCTTTTCCTGGTTTTACAATTAGGATAACGCTGGCCTCATAAAATCAGCTTGAGAGTCATATGTCATGTTGATATTTTTGTGAATAGTTTGGGAATGATAGGTGTTAGTTTTTTGAATGTTTGGTAAAATTCCTGTGAATCAATCCAGTCTAGGACTACTGTTTTCTTGGGAGTTTGTTGATTACTGCTTCAATTTTAATTGTTGTAATCTCTCTATTCATATTCTCTGGTGCTTCCTGATTCTGTTTTGGAAGATTGTATGTTTCTAGGAATTTATCCATTTAGTCCAGATTGTCCAATTTGTTGGCATATGGTTGTTCATAATCTTTCCTTACAATTTTTTATTTTATATCTCTGATTTCAGTTGTTACTTCCCTTTTTTCATTACTGATTTTATTTATTTGGGTCCTCTTTTTCATATCCTTGATGAGTCTAGTTAAAGATCTATCAATTCCCATTTATCTTTTCAAAGAACCAGCTCTTAATTTATTATTTTATATTGTTTTTTAGACTTTATTTTGTTTAATCTTGCCCTGATCTTTATTACTACCTGTCTTCTACTTTGGCATTTTCGTTGTTGTTAAGACTACTTTTACTGTATCCCATATGTTTTGGATTGTTGTGTTCTTGTTTTCATTTGTTTCAAGGTATCTTATGATGTCTTTCTTTCTTCTTCTTTTTTAAATGATTTTATTTATTTATTCCCAGAGAGAGGGAAAAGGTGAGAGGCAGAGAGGGAGAGAAACATCATTGTATGGTTGCCTTTCACCTGCCTCCAGCTATGGACCTGGCTGGAGACCTGGCTTGCCACCTGATTATGTGCCCTGGCTGGGAATCAAACCAATGACCTTTGGGTTTGCAGGCTGGCGCCTTATCCACTATGCCACCAGCCAGGGCCTTGATTTCTTTCTTGATCTCATTATTAACCCATTTATTGTTTAGTAACAAATTATGTAGCCTCCATGTTTTTGCGTGTTTTTGCATGTTTTTCATTTATTCTTCTGATTGACTTCTTGTTTCATACCATTATGATCATTGAAAATGTTTAGTATGATTTTAATCTTCTTAAGTTTATTTAGTATTGTTTTGTGTCCTAACATGTGGACTATCCTAGAAAATGTTCTGTGTGCACTTGAAAATAATGTATATATTTTTTACTTTGGGGTAAAATATTAATTAATTCTCTCTGGTCTAATGTGTCATTTAAGGCCATTGTTTCTTTGATGATATTCTGTCTGGAAGATCTATTCATTGATGTCAGTGGGATGTTAAAATTTCTTTTATCTTCATCAAGATTTGCTTTATATATTTAGGTGCTCCTGTGTTGTGTGCATAAATGTTTACAAGTGTTATATCCTCTGTATCATTATGTTGTATCTTTCTTTGTATTTTATTTTAGTCTTTGTTTTAAAGTCTGTTTTATTAGATGTAAATATTGCTACCTCAGCCTTTTATTTCCTTTCCATTTGTATGACATATCTTTTTTTTAAATTTAATTTTATTGTTGTTGTATCACCTCCATCCCCTTTTTACTCCCTTCTGTCCCTTTCCCCACCCATGCACTATCCCCCAAAGTCAGTCCTACTTGCTGTCTATGTCCATGGTTCTTCCATACTAGTTCCTTGACTAAACTGCTCCCCTTCTTTGCCTTCTTCCCCCTCCTCCCTGTCCACTGAAGGTCTATTCATTGTATTCATGTATCTGGTTCTGTTTTGCTTGGCTATTTGTTTTGTTCATTATTGTCCTGTAATGGGTAAGATCATATGGTATTTGTCTTTCACTGACTGGCTTATTTCACTAAGCATAATACTTTCTAGTTCCATCCGTGTTGTTATAAAGGGTGGGAGTTCCTTCTTTCTTTCTATTGTGTAGTATTTCATTGTGTAAATATACCAAAGTTTTTTGATCCAGTGATCCACTGATGGGCACTTAGGCTGTTTTCAGCACTTAACTATTGTAAATAGCGCTATGCTATGAACATAGGGGTACGTAAGTTCTTATGAGTTGGTGTTTCAGGGTTCTTCAGGTATAGTAACAAGATCACTTTAAAGCATTCTTGAGTTAAAGTTGGTTCTTATCCATTCAGCTGCCCTATATCTTTTGATTGGTGCATTTAATCCATTTACCTTTGTACCTGTGTTTCTGTCTGTCTCTCTGTTTCTCCATCTTCTTAAAGCGGACACTTTAGCATCTCTAGCAATGTTGGTTTGGTGGAGATGTATTCTTTTAGACTTCATTTGTCTGGGAAACTCCTTATTTCACCTTTCATTTTGAATGACAGCTTTGATAGGTAGAGTATTCTTGGTTGCAGGCCTTTGTTTTTCATTGCTTGGAATATTTTTTGCCATTCCCTTCTGGGTTGTTGTGCTTCTGTTGAGAAATCAGCTGATAGCCTTATGTGAGTCCCCTTGTATGTTATTCACTGTTTCTCTCTTGATGGTTTTAGGATTCTCTCCTTATCTTTGAAATTTGCCATTTTAATTATGATGTGCCTTGGAGTGGACCTTTTTGGGTTCATCTTCATTGGGACCCTCTGTGCTTCCTAAGTTTGCATGACATTTTCTCTCCTCATTTTAGGGAAGTTTTCTGTCATTATTTTTTCAGAGGTTTTGTATCCCTTGCTCCTCTTCTCCTTCTGGCATCCCTATGATATTGCTGTTACTACATTTCATGTTGTCTGCAGCTCTCTTAAAACCTCTTCATTCTTTTTCAGTCTTTTTTCATTTTGTTGCACTGCCTGGAAATTTTTTTCTACAATGACCTTCAGCTTGCTGATCCAATCCTCTCCTTTCTCTAGCCTGCTTTTGATTCCTTCTACTGTGTTCTTCAATTCATAAATGATATTATTCATTTCCTTTTGGCTCTTATTGATGGTTTTTAGTTCCTTTTTAATGCTGGTATAGTTCTCAGTAAGTTCCTTGTAGCTTTCTTGGAGTTCTTTGTAGTTCCCTTGAAGTTCTTCATAGTTCCCTTGGAGTTGTTTGTAGTTTTCTTTGAACTCGCTGAGCTCATTGAGCTTCTCTATCATCATTATTTTGAATTCCATGTCTGATAGTATGCTTGCCTCCATTTTGTTTTGCACTCTTCCTGGGGATTCCTCCTTTCCACTTGCTGAGGGTTTATTTCTTTGTCTCCCCATTTTAGGTGAGTCTTTTTTGTTTCTGCTTCTTGGATTGGTCTGCTTTGACTTACTGTCTTAGTGGTGTGACCTTCTGTGGTGTAGAGGTGCACATTTTTTACTTCCTATATCTGTGATTGGTGACATCAGATCCCAGTCTGGGCCTAGTCAGCCAGTTGGAGACTACCAGAGAGCCAATGTCTTTGTCTGTCTCCTTTAGTTGTTAATCCAATCAGTCTGTGATCAGCGGGGACAGGTTTAGGCATCTCGGTCACATTGTGATGAATCGGCTTTTCTGTTCTGTCCTTGGTAATAAGACTTCTCTCCAAATGGTGTTCTAATGGTTATTCTGGATGATTTCTCCCCAATTAAGCTGTAATTCCAGTTTGGTGTTGGGAGGAGATTAGTGTAGCTTCACTTACTCCACCATCTTGGTTCTTTCGATGACATATTTTTATATCCCTTTACTTTTAGTCTCTGCACATCTTTAGTTATGAGGTTGGTCTCTTGATCTCTTATGCATTCATCAACTCTATGCCTTTATTAAAATTAATTTATTGTTGTTGTATTACAATTGTTTCATTTTTTCCTTCATTGCTTTCTCCTGACCCACCCACGTTATCCTCTCTCCCATAGTCAATCCCCACCTCATAGGACTATGGATCATTCATACTAACTCCTTAACAAACCCTCCCCCATCTTCTTCTTCTGCCCTATGTCTTTTAGTTGGATAATTTAAACTATTTACATTTAAAGTGGTTATTAATAGGTATGTATTTATTGCCATTTTATTCTTTATAACTATGTCCTTCTGTTTTTCTTCTCTTCCTTCTCCTCCTCCTTCTTCCTCTTTCTAAGGCAAGCCCTTTAACATTTCTTGTAATACTGGTTTAATGGTAACAGCATTTCCTTGTCTGGAAATCTCTATATTTTTCTTTCAATTTTAAATGATAGCCTTGATGGGTAAAATGGGTTTGGTTGTAGGTCCTTGCTTTTTGTCACTTTGAATATTTCTTGCCAATCTATTTGGCCTAAAATGTTTCTGTTGAAAATTCAGCTGACAGCCTTACAGAAGAACCCTTGTAGGACCAACTGTCTTCCTCTTGCAGCTTTTAAGATTTTCTCTTTGTCTTTTACATTTACCATTTTAATTATGATTCATCTTTGTGAAAGAACTTATGCAGCCTGTTTTCATTTCAACATTATTTACAATAGCCAATATTTGAAAGCAGCCAAAGCACCCATCAGTAGATGAGTGGATGAAAAGGCAGTAGTAGTACAGTTACACAGTGGAATACTAACTACTCATGTTAAAAAAGAAGGAAATCTTACCTTTTGTGATTGTATGGATGGGCCTGGAGAGTATTAAGTGAAATAAGCCAGTCAGAGAAAGACAGATTCCTATAATTTTATGTATATTTAGAATCTAGTGAACAAAATAAATAAACAAAATTAAAATAGACTTATTGAAAACAGAATGACAGCAGTCAAAGTGAAAGGGGTTGGGGAATGTGTGGAAAAGGTGAAGGGATTAAGCAACAAAAACAACAAAAAAGAACATGTAATAGACACAGGCAAAAGTATGGAAATTACAAAAGGGAAAAGGAGGTGAGGGGAGATAGAACTAAGTAAAGAGGGGATAAATGGTGATGGAAAGAGACTTTGCAGTGAATATACAATTCAATATACAGATGATGTATTATTAAATTGTACAATGGAAACCTATGTAATTTTATTAACCAATGAATTCAATAAAAAATTTAAAACATTATATGAAGTTTGATATATTTGACTACATAAAGATTGAAAAATAGCTTACCATCAAAATATATGTTGAAGGATGAATGAAATATTAGGGAAATCTAGGTATATACAAAAGTGTTAACGTCAGAATACAAGGAGCTCTTGCCCAAAAAAGAACTACTTTTAACATAAAATATACCCTGGAAAAATGAACTGCTCAAAAGAAAAAAAATTATTCTCAAAAGAAACTCAGTTCATGGGTAAGAAGATACATGCAAATTGAACCAACAGTGAGGTGTCGTTTTTACCCTTTGGATTAGCAATGGTTAAAGAGTACAATCCTACTGAACATTGGTAAGGACTCAGGGATTAATGATCAGTTGCAGTGTTCTCATACCCTGTGAGTGAGAGTGTACCTGGAATAGGTTTTATGAAGGATACCTTGACTAAAGACACCAAAATGCCTTCCTTTGTTCCGATTGGTTGTTTTTTGCTTTCTTATGTTCCAAATCATTGATCTGATTCTCAGCTTCATCCACTCTTTTGTTGTTTCCCTATAAATTGTTCTTATATTTCAATTAGTATATCCTTCATTTCTGACTAGATCTTTCTATGCTGTTGAGGTTCTCGCTAAGTTTCTTGAGCATCCTTATAACCATTGTTTTAAATTCTCTATCTGATAGATTGCTTACCTCGATTTTGTTTAGTTATTTTTCTAGAGTTTTGAGCTGTTCTTTCATTTGGGCCATGTTTTGTGGTCTCATTTTGGCAGCCCCCCTGTGTTTGTTTCTATGTATTAGGTAGAGCTTCTTTGACTCTGTGTCTTGGCCAAATGTAATGAGACCTAATGCAGTATAGGTGTCTATAGGTTTCAGTGGCACAGCCTCTCATATCACCAAACTGGGTAGTCAAGATGCATCCTTCATGTGAGCTGAGTAACCCTCTTATAGTTGAGTCTTGGTTGCTGTTGGCAGGTCAAGGGAAGGATTTACCCAGGGCACTCAGTTGCAAGGGTTGGCTATGACCACTGTCCACCTACTTTCATCCTTCTTGGAGGGTGAACTATGCAAGAGCCAGGTGGTGGTGCTCTGATGTGGTCCATAGCTGTCCACTGAGTTCACAGGCTCTGAGCTTTCCCTAGTGGTGTGGACAAGGTCAGCCCTGACCTGTGTTTTGCTTGGGCCCACCCTGCCAGAGCTATAAAGCAATCTGAGATGGCTGCTACTTGTGCTGGGCTTGGAGATTCCCAGGGAATCCAAGATAAGAATCTAGGCTGGTTGCTGCTAGTGCAGGGACTGGAGCCACCTAGCAATAGAATACGGGGGCTGGGTAAGGACAGCTGTTGCTGGTTTGAAAGGATTTAGGAAGTTGTGAACCTTAAGCCAAGACCAGACATTATATGGAAAGGCTACTATTAACAGCTATTAGTTAGGTGGGATGGAGCCTCAGTGGATCTCCATGGTGGGGCAAATAGTGCTAGTTCAGTTAATGGAGTTTCAGCTATGGCATCCAGCTGCTGGCTCTGTTGCTCTGCCTGACTTTCTGCCTGGGAGAGAGTTGTCTCCCAGCTTTTGCCTTGATGCCAGCCACTGCAGTTCCTCCCTGTATGCCATTGGAACCTTTCAAGCTGCTACCATAGTGCTGGAGCTCAGAGGGAGTGAGTCAGAGTAAGACTGTGTGTGGGTTGTTTAAGAGGAACTACTTGGTGTTTCCATTGATTCAATCCCTACTGGTTTTTGCTGCCAGAAGTTATGGGGACTTATCTTCCTGGCACTGGTACTCTGGACTGGGTGGGGGGGGGGAGGGGGGCTGGTGTGGGGCTGGGACTCCTTGCTCCCAAGAAGGCCTCCCTGAATTTTTGTCTACAACACATGCATGTGGAACCAACCCATTCTGTGTCTCTGCTTCTCCTACCAGTGTGAGTGGATGGGACTTCTTTAATTCTGTAGTTGTCAGACTTCTATTTAATTTGATTTCTGCTAGGTCTGAATGATGGTTGTTCTATAATTTAGTTGTAATTTTGATGTGGTTGTGCAAGGAGGTGAGTCATGTTTACCTATGCACCATCTATTTTATTTTTATTTTTAAAGAAATCAATACTACTTCATCTGTTCACATTCCTTCATTTCTTTGTACCATATACATGTGTGTGAGAGAGTGAATAGTACCGAATGCAATTCACATTGTCATTATGTCAACTAATTATTATGTAACCTGGCAGCATGAGGTCTGGCTTCTTGTCACCATGTATATACATTACATGAAGATTTGTGGGAAAAGAAATAGGTTTTTATTAACAGAGTTCCCAGTTTTAGGAGGGCCAGAAAGATTCCTGCTTTAAACCAACTGAATCGACCTCCCCGACAAAGCATTGAAAACCAGCCAACCTCAGAAAAAATTAAAGTCCAAATCTATGCCCAGAAGTTCTCCGTTATTGCTTTTCTATAGCCCAAGGTTGTTACTCAAAAGGGTCTTAGTCTCTACAGCTCAAAGCTCACTCTCTTTCTGGTGCCAGAGTTGTTGCCATCCCCTCACAGCAGCTCATGCTCATTCTCTTTCTCTCTTTCTCCCCCCCCCAACCCCCCCCCCCCTTCTCTCCATGTGCTGCCAGATCACTCCAGGTGGCAGGGCAGGGGAAAACTCCCTCAGTCAGAACTCAGATCAAGCCTCCACCTGCTCACCTGCTGCTCTCAAGGCAAGAGAGTGGAAGCAGTCTAGGACCCATGTGCTTGGCTGCACTGGGTGGCAGTGTCCCAAGGGCTGGTGCCCAACATGGGGCCCTGCCTCGAGGAGCTGGCTTCCAGCTGGGCAGGGCCTAAGCCCCGAGTGGTCCCTGCGTCTGCCACTCATACCTGTGTGGAGCAAAAGCCAAAGAAGTCAAAAGGCCAGGAGGACAAAGCCCAAAAGAGGCAGCTGCAGCCCCCCTTCTGTTTTAAAAGTCCTCTCCCAGAGTCCCACGCATGCCTGAAGCCAGTGGGAGTGTCTGGCTTTCCAACCAATGAGGGCCAGCGTTGGCCAAGTTTGCCTTTGCCCCTCTCCACTCTCTTCCCACTGCCATGTTCCATAAGTGGGCCAGGTCTCCAGTCACGTATTCTCTGTACATATTTCCTTCTGCAGTCATGAGCTGGCTGGCTACTCAGGTGGCCCCTCTTTTCCCAGGGAGAACAAATGGCTTTTAATCTTCAATTTGGCCTTGGGGTTTTCACCGTGCCCCCTGTCGTCTCTAATGGTGCTCTGTTACAAGTACAGCAGTCAGTGACATCATATAGTGTATTGTAGTTAAAAATGCTTGCATTAATTGATTATCAGAATAATGATAAAGTGTATGATTATTCCCATTCCACAAATCAGGAAGCAGAGACTTGGTGAAGTTGGGTGACTTAGCCACAATCTTGGAGAGAGTCAACAGAAGAACCTGAACTAAATCCCTTGTCTTCTAATTCCAAACCCATTATTCTTTTTCCTGGCAGACCCAGGGATCACAATCTTTTCACTACTAAGGACATCATTTATTTTATGTGCTTTTTTAAAGCTTGTTTCCATATGTTGGAAACAAGAGAAACCAGTCATAGTAGTGTTGCAGTCATGACTACAAACTAAGTTAAGAACATACTCATCACCTGAGAAAGCAACTCTGCATTCATTAGATGCTAATACATATCCCCTCTCCCTGCTTCCCTCAGCCCTAGACATTTCTTTTCTTTCTTTCTTTCTTTCTTTCTTTTTTTTTTTTTTTCTTCTCATTATTTTTAGAGAGAGGGGAAGGGAGGAAGGAAAAAAGAGAGAAAAACATTAATGTATGGTTGCCTTTCACCTGCCTCCAGCTGGAGACCTGGCTGGAGACATGGCTTGCAGTCTGGGTCTATGCCCTGACTGGGGATCAAACCAGTGACCCTTGGGTTCTCAGGCTGGTGTTCAATCCACTGAGCCACACCAGCCAGGGTCCTAGGCATTCTTGACATTTCATAGAAATGGAACAACATTCTATGTAGCTTCTTTACAACCAGCTTAGCATAATGTTTTCACTTAAATGTGTTTATGGTATATCCATGATATAGCATATATCTGTATTTCATTACCTTTTATTGATGAATAATATTCCATTATTTATCCATTCATCACTGATGGACATTTAGATTATTTTTACCTTTTATCTTTCATGAATAATGGTGCTGTAAACAACTGTGTACAGGCTTTTGTGTGAACATGTTTTCACTTCTCTTGCGTATTTCTGTAAGTGGAACTTCTAGGTCATAAGGTAACTCTGTCTTTAACATAAAAAAAAAAAAAAAAAAAAAAAGGCTGCCAAACTATTTTCCAAAGTGACTATGCCACTGTAAATGTATTTTTGAAGTATTGAAAGCAGATGAGTCTTAGGTTGGGTACAATACCACAGCCACTTTCCAGAATGTGTCCCTAAGGCAAGAACATTTTATCAAAAAAGAAGAGATTATGGTAAAATCAGAGGTCTTCCTAGGACTCAGTCCCTTAACCTCTGATTCAGGAGAGGGACATTTGAGCATTTCCTTTTAAATGAATGTAACAAATTTAAATCTTAGTGATATGGGAGCTCAGAAAAGGTCCTGAGTCAGAAAATGCTCTCAATAACTCACTACGCGCGCGCGCACACACACACACACACACACACACACACACACACACACACAAATTTTAGGGACAAAAATAAAATAAACCTGGACTCAAATAAAATCTTGGCTTTGTGGGACTCTGTCCCCATTCTATAAAATGAAGATAATAGTGGCCCTACATACCTCAAAGAGTTGTTATGGAAATCTAATGAGATAATAAATTTCAAAGTTTTTCTGAAAACAGCAAAAACAAGTAAGGTAGCAAACACTTTGGGGAATGAGCCTGAAAACTGACACCACATCCTTGGCATATGGACAAGCACCAACAGGTTCTTTGTATTATGAGATTCAGATTGAGATTCTGCTTTCAAAAATGGGTGTTAGTCTACAAAAGTCCACATTTCCAAATGCATTCAAACCCTTGCCCGGAAGGGACTTCATTTGCTCCAAATGTTTATTTACTTTTCAACTTTCTGAGAATTCAAAGGCAGGTATCACATACTCTTCAAAACCTGTTGCTTGGAAACCAATCTGTGGTTCTTGATTCTCTGTCACTGATGTTGGCTTTGATGACACTAAATTAGTTGAATTAGTTTTCAATATAATTGCAAAATAAAATGTATTCATGGAGTAGTGATTTATTGAGGTATTTTAATGAGCCAGGCTTTAGGATGCAATAAACAAAATAGGAACTATTTTTATATTAGTGCTACTACTTACTGTCTTCTGTGCTGTTTGTCTAAATGTTTTCGGGTCCCTCTGATTCAGTATAACACATGGATAGAATTATTACTTTGCTTTAAAAATGAAGAATAGAGGAGAAATAATGCAAGGAATGTAAAACATCTTCTTACTGTGGGTTTAGCTCTGTTGCTGATTTTCTGGGTGGTTGTGGTCACATTACTGAACTTTTTAATTCTATTCCTTCATCAGAAAAACTCTTTGTTTTCTTCTGATTCTAACCCTCTAGGATTCCTTATAGTTGTAAGCTTGAGGTTTAAGAGCCTCTGATCCAAGTGCTTTTCTTTTTCTTTGCCGTTGTCATCAGTCTATCTTAGAGCTTCTTTCATGTTGCACTATCCACTTCTTTTCATATCCACTGTCACCCTTTCAAGCCACACCAGCTCACTTTTGGACTTTCTGTAGCTTCATAACTGGCTGTTCTTCCCCCACTCATACTCACTCCAATCCATTCTTCACAAGGCAACTAACATTACCTATTTGAAATGCTAAATTAAATTATGTATCTCTTTTGGTGACATTATGGAAATGTTTCCCATTATTCTTAGAATAAAATTTCAATCCTTGCAGTGGCCTATAATCTTTATATATGTTTGGGCTCCTACTGTTGCTTCAACCTCTTTATATTTTTCTTTTCTTTTATTCTGTCAATTAACCATCTTGAGATCCTTTCAGATATTCACTCCAAGTCCTTCACACACTCTCTTGTCACTTTTCCTCTCACACCTTTACTCTGCAACATTCACATTCAGCTTGAAAGTCAATTCTTCAGCAAGCCTCTCCATACCTCAAAGCATTCAGGCTCAATAAAATCCCTGCTATATACATTTTCATGTTACCCTGTACTTCTTTTTCATGATATCCTTTCCAATAGCAACTTAATTATTAATTGTGTAATTACTTCTTTAATTACCTAGTTAACTAGTTATTTAATATCTGTCACCTCCTCTGGAAGGAAAAATCCATGGGAACAGACACACCTCTGTATCTTTAGTGCCTAGCAGAAGGCTTTGCCCTTATAAATAAATAGCTATAATAAACATCTGAAAATTTATTCTTTACATAAGCTATGAGATTATTTTGCATGGAGAGCATGGGGGTATAACAGGGAGTTCTGAGGAAACAAAGACTTTTACCACTGCAGTTATCGATCTGTTTTTACAGTGAGTTTCCTCATTCCACCCCATAGAAACAAGTATTTTCTGAACTCCATAGGCTGGGAACTGTGCTGGTCAACCAGGATCTAAGCCCTCTCAATGAGCTCAGAATCTGGCAGGGGATCAGCCATAATCTAAAATAGTTATGCAAGGAAAGTGGTCCAGAGAAATTGCTACCATGGTTTGGAAGTGAGAGAAACTGTTTTAAACTGAGAGCAGCTACCTATATTCAGAGGGCTAGTGTCCAAGGTATGTCTTGAGGGGTTAGTGTGATTTGACCCTAAGGAGATGGATGGGAAAAGGCATTGCAGAGTGGGTCCCTAACCAAAAGCTTGCTCCTTGCCAGTGGTTATAACTAGAGAAAATTCCCATTTGAGAGGCAAGAATTACATGGGTAGATTTTTAATCTATACAACCCTTGACCTTTTAAATTCTATTATTTGTTTATTCTTATTTGCATTTGTAAAATTCAGTTTTTGACATACCAAGTCTATGCATTTTGGCAGCTGCAAAGCCATGTAACAACCTCTAAGAGGATAAGAAGTTACATTACCCACCCCCACGCCCACCCCCAGCACCCTGATTTCGCTCATGCTGCTACTGTTCAGTCAGCCTTCTCCCACCCTAAGCCCCTAACAATTACTAATCTGTAATTGTCCTGGTCCTGTAATTCCTTATTTTCCAGAATGCCACATAAATGGAATCATATGGAACGGTGCTTCTTTCACTTAGCATAACACATTTGAGGTACAAACATACTGTCAACTGTATCAGAAGTTTACTCCTTATTGCCAAGTGGTTTTCCACCGGATAGATAAAGCACCGTTTATTTATTCATATACTGGTTGAAGTTCATTTTGGTTGCTTCAAGGTTTTGTCCCTTCTAATTAAGGCTGCTGTAAACATTTGTGTATAGTCTTTTGTCTAAACATGAGTTTCCATTTGTCTTGGGCAAATGCCGAGAACTAATGTTGCTAGGTCATACTGTAATTGTGTGTTTAACTTGATAGGGAAGTATCAAACTGTTGTCCAAAGTGGTTGTGCTTTGTGCATTCCCTTCATCAAGGAATGAGTTCCAGCTGCTGCATGTTCTTGCCAACTGCTTGGTATGTATTCCTTCTTTTATAAAATGTCTCTTGCAATTCTTTGTCCCTTTTTCAATAATTTGGTTTCATATTGGATTTTGAGAGTTTTTGTAGCCTGTGTATAAGTTCTTTATCAGATATGTGATTTTAAAATACATTTTTTTAAAGATTTTATTTATTATTTTTAGATAGAGGGGGAAGGGAGAGAGGCACAGAGGAAGAGAGACTTCAATGTATGGTTGCCTTTTATCTGCCTCTGGCTACAGACCTGGCTGGAGATCTGGCTTGCTACCTGGTTATGTGCCTTGATGGGGAATCAAACTAGTGACCTTTGGGTTTGCAGGCTGGCACTTTATCCACTGTGCCACCAGCCAGGGATAAAATAAATTTTAAAATCTGTGGCCTATCTTTGCTAACCTTAAAAAGTTCTAGTTATTTTAAAATCCTGTTCCCAGGTCCATCATCAGACTTACCACTATTCTCTCCTCCACTCAAAAGTTTACAATAGCTACGTCCTGGAAATAGGTTACGTGGCCATCAGTAAATGAGTGGATCAGAAAACTGTGGTACATTTACACAATGGAATATGACACAGCAGAAAGAAAGAAGAAACTCCTACCTTTTGCAATAGCATGGATAAAACTGGAGAGTATTATACTTAATGAAATAAACCAGGCAGTGAAAGACAAATACCATATGATCTCACCTAATACAGGAAACTAATGAACAAATCAAACAAACAAACAAGCAAAATAGAACCAGAGGCCTGGAAATAAGGAACAGACTGACAGTGACCAGAGGGGAAGAGGAGGGGAAGGAGGGGGGAAAGAAGAGGAAGGATCTAGTCGAGGCACTAGTACAAATGACCCATGGACATGGACAGCAGGATGGGGATTGATTGTGGCAGAGGGGATAAGGAGGGTGAGGTAGGAGAGAGCAATGGGGCGGGGGGAACAGGACAGCTGTAATAGAACAACAATAAATTAATTTTTAAAAGTTTACAGAGCTTTTTGACTTTTTCAGACACAGTCTGGCCATGAATATGAAAAGGACAACTGTCTTGTTAACAAAGAGCCTTTTGGTAGTTGGAAAAGGAGTCCAGGTCTTGAAACATCAACACTCCATGGATGATGTTCTGAATACCAAAGCAATGTATAGACAGTGTGCTATACTATTGGGCATTGCCATTTATTCAGGCTTCCAGTTATTAAAATGCCTTGAGGAAAGGCTTCGAAGGAGAGGATGAATAAAGTTCTAGATAATTAGGTTCCAGAAATGATAATGAAGTATCTGCCTCTCTACAGCCTTGTGTATTATCAATTATGGTGATGGGGTCTGGGGGGTGAAGAAGGAACAGGCACTAAACGTCTCATCTCAGTAAACCACAGTCCTGAATTCCAACAACTGCAGAGCAGAAGGACCACTTCAGAAGCCATTAGCTTCGCTGCCTCTTTCCCTCCCATTGTCTCAGGTTGCTATCATTATGTTTGTTCATTTGTGATTTGTGTGAGTAAAAGCAGACATGACAAATGGGTAAAGAAGTGCCATTCTTTTGTTTGTTTGTTTGTTTTAATTTTTAAGATTTTATTTATTATATTTAGAGAGAGAGGTAGGGAGAGAAGCAGAGAGGGAGAGAGACATCAATGTGTAGTTGCCTTTCATCTGCCTCCAGCTACAGACCTGGCTGGAGACCTGGCTTGCAAGCTGGTTATGTGCCCTGACTGGGAATTGAACCAGTGACCTTTGGGCTGGTGCTTTATCCACTGTGCCACCAGCCAGGGCTAGAAATGCCATTCTTAACAGTGTACAGTTGCAGGTATATGTGACCCATCAAGACAGTCTCTGGGCATAATCATATTTTCCAGTCCAATCCTTATTTGTCATTGTTATCACTGCTATGCATCATTTCATTATTCAGATATCATCAGTGACTCTCTGTTGCGACCAAGATAAAGTATACATTTCTAACCCTGTACAACCTTAGTCTCCCATTTTCATATTCTACTAACTCATCCCGCTCCTTGTAATCTGGCCCTAGCTGACCAATGGACCAGTCACAACTCCCTCACCCTCCCTGCCTTTACGTAACAATGCTTCATCAGCCTGGACTCCTTCCCCTATATCTGTCAGTACTCTATTCATTTTTCCGGCTTAAATCAGATGTCATCTCTTTTGTGAAGGCTTCAAAAACACTCCCACCCCAACATACATTTACACATCCCTTGAATTAAGAATTCTTTCTGCACTCTATGGCATGCTTTTTCTTCCTAGCATTTATTATATTTTGTTTTCCATTGCAATTAAGTGTTTGCCTGTCTGTCCATGCTCTCTAGGTAGTGAGATCTTTGAGAGCAAAGACCATGTCTTCCTTGTATCTTTGTCCCCCTTCTTTGGAGGCTGTTACAAGCTGTTGCACATAGTAGTTCTCACTGGAGGCTTATTATTGAATGAAGGACATGACATAACCCACAGTTCACCTTGCTTTGTGACCCAGACAGATGAGGTGTCTGAGCAGCGGATAGTTGTAACTGGAGGTGACAGGGTGATCTGATGTGTTCTAAACATACTCAGTCTTGTTTCCCTACTGGCAGTGATTATGCTCGTCTGTCTAGGAGAAGAAAAGGGAGATTTGATTTTGATTAAGTAACCCAGCTCTGCCTACCTTAAATGCCTTGCATTGTTCGTTCAGCTTCAGGTGACTTTCTACTAGCATGAAATGTTCTCCTTCCCAGATATTTGATGGAGGAACTGAGTCATGCCTGACTATACTTAATGCGACAGAGGGAACTAATGCCAGGGGAAGACGCCTTCCAGAACAAGCTGACATTTCTGATTCCTCTGCTTTCTAAAAGTGGGTGTTGTGAGGGAAATTTGAGCACGAAAGAAGCTTCAGAATCTCCATGGCAAATAGGACTAGATAGTGACACTCTCTAATTCAGACAGATGTGATCTGCCCCACTGGCTTTTGGCTGTGACACATTCCTTCTCATTCTGGGTACTGCTAATTAAGGGTTTTATGCTCCTCATTAAGGAGACTCCACCACCCTGACCCTTTTTCCTGATTTTACATTTTGACCATTCAGGGTAGAAAATGCTAATGAAGCGAGTCTTGAGTACAAACCCATCATATTATAGGGATGGCAAGGATTAGAGATCATCAAGTTTTATCTACTTATATATGAGAATACTGACTGTAAAGAAAAGAAGTTACTTAGTCACAGTCAGTTTTAAATTTTAGACTTTGGAATAAGGCATATCTGCATTAGAACCCTTCTTTCTCACTTACTTGCTGTTGTTAAAACAAAATGAAGTGCATTAAAAAATGAAGTGTATTGTATATTTAAGCAATAATTGATTTGACTTGGGAAGCATCACACTGGAAGTGGTGAGGAACACCACTGATGGTAATTAAAGGCAACATTTTTATAAAGAGGGGGAAGCGAACAAGGAAATTATTTCATTGGCTATAGCTTAAATGGTGTATTAGTAAAGAAAGCCTAGTTAGCTGTTTGTGACTGGTTTCCTTAGGTTTTCCTTTCTTAATCTTAAGGCATTACAGACTTAGGTTTTGGTATACACTTAGGTAGGATGCTTCAGTGTTAGAGCCACCTTAGTATAATCGCTTTCTTCCTTGTTCAAGTAATTTAACACTAATTGTGTGGCTATTTTTTAACTTATCTATAGCTCGTGCCCCTCATTTCTTAACGGGAAAACAATAAAACCATCTGAAAGAGTTGTTCTGAAAATTAAAAGAGATACTAAATGTAAAACACTTCCTACTTGGCATAAGGAAAGCATATAACATTAGGTAGTTGTGGTCTAAGTTATAATGATATAATAATGGTGCTCATGTAGGCAAAGCTAGGACAAGATATCAGGTCTTCTGACCCGGTATTGTTGTTCTCCATAGAAAATACTGCAAGAGGTACTTCAGGAACTATATTCGGTGGCAAGAAAGTTTAAAGATATTTATCTGAACATGAATTCCTGTATTCAAAGAAAGGCTCAGCTGGTAGAGTTTTATAAGACAGAAGGAAAGAAGGGACATGGTTTGAAATGTTTGGTACCTTACAGAATCAATGTGAGCAGAGTATTTGCGGGGAGGAATTGTCCAACCTCCAAACCAGAAGTCAAAGGACCAAGTACAATGCCAGAGAGCCTGAAAGAATTGATGGAGGTAGGACCAGTTCTGGAATCAGAAAGAGCTCCGCAGCCTCGTAGCACTGTGAACTTCTCACTCTCTGAGACTCTCTAAGCCTCCTACCTATTGTGGCTTCTGTTCACCACAGTATGGTGAATAGTTATGGATTTGTACTCTGATAGTATGCAGTAGGGGGAAGGAGGCAATGATTCCTAAGTGGTGACCTTGGAACATTTTTCCTGCCTAAAAGAGTATGGACATAAAAAGCTGTATCTCTAATCAGCCATCTTCATTATCAGTTTCCCCACAAGGCAGGAAAGTGTTGAAAAGTAGCTGAAGATGAGTGTGCTGGGGACACACACAGCCCAGAGATCTGATACCTGGACAGTGACAGGTGTACCATAAAGCTCCTAAAAGCCCTCTTGGTATGGCAACAGGTCTGCCATACCTATTTCTTTTATTTCCATTTCTCTACTCTGTGGCCATTATTCATTTGTGTTTTCTTTCAACATAAACTTTCTTTTATAGTTGACATTTTAAGTAAAAGTTGCACGTGATATGGAGTGCATAACTAAGAATCCGGAAGTTTCCATCTTGCCTCTGCTACTAACTTAGTCTTCCACTCAAGCATTCCTTTAACTTCTGGTCTCAGAGCCTTATCTGTATAATGTGTCATGGAACTAGGTGATTTGCAAGGCTCCCTTTCAACATTTCCTGTCAGACATTCCCCCAAGTCCATTTCTCATGCTCTTGGCTTTTGATGCTTACTTCAACCCAATTTTCTCTTGGAATCTTTTGTTTCCTGCTTGTCACTACTAGCCTCCAAGAAAAATCTACATGCTTGACACGTTATTAAAATTGAATGAGACTGTCCTGGCATTTCACAGGTGATGCCTCTCTTAAATGCTGTGGCAGGATTGTAGCCTGCATCTCCTCTGGCAGGTGGTGAACAAACTAGACAGCCTTTCACTCCAGGCTGTTACCTGAGAATTGCTGGGGAGGTTGCTGACAAGGCTCACAAAGTGCTCTTTCCTTTGACTTTATAGTTGTGCATAGAAGGCTGAAAATTTTGACATGGTGAGTCATGTAGCTCCTAACTGAAAGCTGAAGGCCTCTGATGTATTGTACTTTCATTGAACTTGCCTCCCTGACCCTTCATCTGGGAGGTGAGATGTGACGATGGAGAGTATAGGGAACCATTGAGTACCTGGAGGGCTTTAAATTTTCTTCATTCTGTTGAATGGAAAGTGATTGCTTGAGCTATCTTTGCTGATTAAGTCAGTTCATGCTTAGCTTGCTTTCTACATTTTAGGACTTACATCTTAATTTAGGATTTTCTGAACTTGGTCCTGGTAAAATGGAAAAGAAAACCATTCAAAAACAAATATACATAATAACTTTCTTTTTATGCTATCTCTAGGTCTTAACTTATTCATCTGTAAAAATCAACATAATAATTGTAGCTAAAAATTAAGTTCTTATGATGGTTTGGAGCATGTTGTATTTTTTGTGTATGATTTTTTTTTTTTTTTTTTTTTTTTACCACTTGCAATAATTCTAAGGGATAGACACTTTTGTTTTGCTTTTATTATACATGAAGACCTTGGAATATAGGATCCTTCTTTCCAAATGCCACACGTGTGGACAGCATTATCACCTACCTTACTTTCAGCTTCAAGGACAAGACCCATATCAGCTTCTTTACCTGTAAAATCAAAGAGAAAAAAGAATAATTGTGTGACTTAATCTCACTGAATGCATGCAAAATTACCCTCTGTGGCCCATCATTAATGTTATCTGTCCAATCTTCCTCTGTGTTTGTGTGTGTGTATGTGTGTGTGTGTTTGTGTGGTTTTGCCTAGTTAATCTCTTTTTATAAAGGAATATATTATTGTACTATTTACATTTCCAATACCAACTGGAATGCTTGTGCAAGTGTGTGTTTGGAATGTAGATTTTACTGAGACAATGTAGTAGGAAGAACATGACGTTTGGATGGAAAAGAAGTGATTCTAAGCTTGCCACTTGGACTTCTGTGTCATTCATTAAGTTAGCTCTATAGTCTTAGTTACCGCATTTGTGAAGAGAGATGGTTGTTTTAAATGGTTTTAAAACTCGCTTGCAGCCTAACACCCTCAAACACTTTTTTAGAGTTGAGTCCGGGTAAGTGAAATGTTATCAGTATTTCTTAGGCCATATTCATTTTGAAATTGGCTGCACTTAGTTTAGAATTAAGAAAGAGTGCAACATATTGTTAATAATAGTGAAGTCTACTGAACAGCTTTCTGCTAAACACTTTAGAAGCCTTGTTATTTAAATTGGCCTTTTCTAAGACACAGGAATATTTAATTTACTGGCATTTAAATGGCTTAAAAGTATCAGAACAAGATTTGAACTGGATTTTCAGAGTGGGATTTCAGAATATAAGAGATATGGTTTGGGCTCTCCCCATTTCTGTCATATATAGGGTGGAGCAACAGTAGGTTTACAGTTGTGATTGTGGGAACCAGAGTTTATTCCTGTATTACTTATTTGTGTTATTTGTTTCTTTCTCATTATTATTACAATTACTATTATTATTATTATTTTGTATCCTTACTTATGATTGATCTTTTAGATGATGATGACTGGTCATTTAACCTACTTTTTTCCACCCCTGTATTAACAGGCACATCTCTCAGGCATTTCTTTTGTCTTTTCTTAGCTTCATTCCTCTCATCTCTGGAATGGGGTTATTACCCGCTATCCTACCGGAACTGGCGGTTACGACCAGACCTAAGACACATATGTTATGGGATTCTACGACAATGTGAAAAATATCTTTACCACCAAGATTGAAGATCTGTTTCTTGAGTGGAAATTCAAAGACAGAGGCCAGGTTTTTGTCTGCGTGATGTTTATAGCCCCTAGCGGTCATAGGATCCTGCATAAATATTACGTAGTAATGAAAATAAAGAGAGCAAAGGCTGCTTGGTTATTATTTGTAAAGAGTAATTGGATCTTTGCCTATTGATCATGAATTAGGAAAGATTGCTTGGGGAAAAGAAAACAACAACAACAACAAAAACCCATAAGAAGCAACTAATGACTGCTTAGAGTTTCCCCAGTGTACTGTGCAACCTTGACATAAGCCAGTTAGTTTATTTATTCTCACAACAGCTCTGCAAAGAAAATCATTCCCTTCAGCTGCAGGAGGAATCTCATTACAATGGTGTTTCTTTAAAGGAAAGAATGGAACCATGGTACGAGGACAGAGGCAGCACACCCAGAATCTGTTCTTTAGCCTGTTAACCCTGATGCCACTATGGTGAGAGAAGCAGAGCTTTGTTTGGTGGCTGCTAGATGATGTCATTCTGTGCCTCCCTTGTTATGCACAGCAGTGGGAAGGGTGTCTGTTGGATTCTTCTTGAACATGAAAATATCATGATTAGAGGAGTTTTTGTTTTATTGCCAATACCCAATTAAGGGATGATTTGTTGGGGACCAAGGCAGAGCCTGCAGACCTTCAGAAGCCCCTCCACACCTGGGAACCATAACGTTCCTTAGAGACCCCAGTATTTTTCCAAAGTCCTCTGCCACAGGATAAAGTTTCTAGAAAGTCCTGTTTTTGTAACAATAATTAGACTCTGAAAGACCCCAACTCTTGAGTCATTCTCTAGATAATTTGATTTTATAACTTTAAGTAACACCCACGATGGTATATGTTCTGAATTTAAACTTCAGAGGTGTTGTTATTTTCATGTTAGGATTCATTTCCCTTTTTAAGCTCTTTATTTTATTTTCACGTTTGCCGGTAATGACTTCTCCATATTATTGTTATTTATTTGTTTTTTAACTAGCCAGGTATTTCATTTCTAATTGATACAAATAAAATAACAGCCTTTACAATCATGCAAAGATATACGAGCAGTGTTGAATAGAGGAGTAGTAATACAATTGGGAATAAAATTTGTTTTACAAACAAACCCTCACAACCCCTGCAAAACTGAACCTGTAGTTTATGGATTATCCCCTCTGCCAACCTGTTTTCTGAGTTTGGCATTCTTTTCTTATCTGGTGGATTCTATGAACCACTCAGGGATGCTTCTTGTTTTCTTCAAATTACTCAATCAAGAAAATTCCTTTTTTTTTTTTGGTGGAAGTAAGGTATGTCTAATTATCTGGTCCAGGAAAGCCATCTGTCAAGTTATTAACTCAGTATTGTTGAAGTTACAAGCAGCATGAAGATGTCTGAGGATGCTCATAGCCACTCCAGCTTTCCTCCCTCACCCTTGACTCTCTCCTTTTGATGCCTTAGTTAACAACTATCAAGTTTCACAAATATTTTCTAAACCTTTGTTTGAGTATCTCTCCTCTGAATAAAATATATCAAGTTTTAATAATATTTCTTCCAGTTAAGTCATAGTCTAGGAAATGTAGTTTGTACATGTTTTTGAAAACTAGTTATTTATTGATAGTACACTGCTAGAAAAATACCCAGATCTTTAAAATATTTTTTCCACTGAGAAACAGAAAGGAATATTTTTTATTTTTTAAGTATATATTTTTTATTTTTAGAGAGAGAGGAAGGAAGAGAGAAAGAGAGGAAGGGAAACATCAATGTGTAGTGGCCTTTTGTGCACCCCTTACTAGGGATTTGGCCCACAACCCAGGCATATGCCTTGATTGGGAATTGAACTGGCAACCTTTTGGTTTGCAGGTTGGCACTCAATCCACTGACTCATACCAGCCAGGGCAGGAATATATTTTTAAATGTAAATATTAATCAGAAATAGATAGACTCACAGGGTATGTAAAACCTCAGAAATAGTTTAATAACTCATTTATAACAGATGACACGGGGCATTGTTATCAGGATGATGATCAGTTATAAATAAGAAGAATCAAAGGGTTTAAACTAGTATTTTTTCAATGTGAATGTATATAGGAATGACCTAGTGATTTTGTTTAACTTCAGAGTCAGGCCTCTAAGTGAGGCCTAAAAGTTTATAGTTCTGACAAGCTCCCAAGAGATACTGTTGATGATAATGGGTCATGGACCATGCTTTGAATAGCAAGGATATATTTTTTGATGGTCATTTCTCATATAAAATCTAGGGGTAGAAAATTCAGGGCTGGTGAAGAAGCTGCATACTTTATATTCATCTTCACATTCCACTGTCTTTAGGGTATGGTCTTCCTTCCTATGATCCATGATGTAGTTCCAACAGTCATAGCCATGTGTGCTATAGCACAAAGGAAGACATGAGATATAACAGGAGTATAGAAAACACAGGACATGCCAGTGGTTTTCAAGGAAGGTTTCTAGAATTCACCACATGATGATTTCAAGCATAATGGATTGGCTAGAACTTAGCTGACCACGTACAAGTGAGAGGAAAGCTGGGAAATGTAGTGTTAATTCTGAATGACTGTGTGTCCAACTGAAAAGTCCTGTAGTGTAGACAAATGGGGATGTGGGGACATGGTGAATGGGACATGTTGGGCAGTCTCTGCCATAGACCTGGGGGGAGGAAATAATTTTCCAAAATTCCCATAGAAAATGACAGTTCATGGTTTACTTGTAACTAATATGTTCATAGAATTTAACAGTTTCTGTGGTACTTCATATCCTAGGCTCATTCAGTTTTCATTACTGCTCTGTGTTACAAGATGCATTTTTTTTTTTTTTTTGAATGTGGAAACTGAGGTTTCAATAGTTGAGTGATTTACCCTGACTATCTTTATTAAAACTGTACTCATATACTCCAGATTCTCCCTTTTCCCTCTTCCCTCTTAACAGGTTCTATCTTTTGCTTTGTCTCATTGACTTACCACCTTCCCAAATACTCTATACTTTAGTTAGCATGTTGATTATTTGTTGTCAGTCTTCTTGTATTAGAAGGTGAGCTTCATGAGACCTGTGTTTTGCTCACAAATGCATCCTGAGGACCTACTCGAAGTACATAACACAAGATAGGATATTCAGTATATAGGTTTTAAATGAATTAATAAAGCCAGGACATATCAAAGACTCTTTGAATCATGTCTGTTATCCCCAACCCTTATGTTCTCTGTTCCTATACCTGGGCTCCTGCTAATGCTTCAGTGTCTCGAACTCCTGTACCTTGCCGAAGACACCTGCACGCACTTGATTTTACACCATTCATTTAGAATTGCTGGCCAGTTGAAACAGATTGCTCACATCTTGGATTCTGTCTGGATCGCAGCCCCAAGCTAACATTTCCTGAGGGGCCATGTGTACCACTAGAAAAACAAAACTACAGAATGGATGTAAAACCAGCCCTTCCATTAGACTTAGTCTCTGCCTTCAGACTTAGGTAGGACAACTGAAATATGCTAAGCAGACAGCTTTTAAAGCACCCTCATTTACATGGGGTTATAGTGTGAAACATTAAAAGCAACTGGTTTTTATTTCAAACCAGTCAAGGACCACCACCTCTGCCCTGAATGTAATATAATGTAATATAATATATTAATATAATTAATGTAATATAAAAGAATAATATAGTATAATAACTATAGTTCCACCTGGAATCCTCTTCTAACTGTTGGATAATTCCACCAGATATTTTCATTTAGTTAATATGTGTCCATGTCTTTTTTTCTCCTAAATTGTTACTTTCTTGATGGTCAAGGACCTATTCAGATTTAGTAGGTAGCTACAGCTAATATGAACTGAGTCCCTTTCATATGCCTGGTCCTTTGATTGGTACACAGCACTATAAAATAGGTACATTAAACATGTAGAAACTGAGTTTGAGAGGGGAAGTATCTTGTCCAAGATGTCATGACAAGTATATGGCACAGAACAATTAATTTCATATAGAAATTAATTCTACATTAGCTCTTCCAATATTAAAAACCTTTCCCTCTTCCTTTCTATACTCAAAGCTTCCTGAGTTTTTATATCTACATGTATCTCTGCCTCAGCACTCAGAGCAATGCCTTGCTCACAGCAGATTCTCACAAATATTTAATAAATACAAATATATGAATAGCTTTTCTGTGGGAAGTTTCTTTATTTGAGTATGTGAGCATTGGTGTGGGACAAGCATCGTAGATCTGTGTTCAAGCAGCTTTTATTTGTGCCACCACTCAGGCAAAAGTAAGTCAATTAATCTCTCTGTCTCTGTTTCCTGGCATGTAATGTGGGAATGGGCATGAAAACCCAAGAGGGTGTTGTGAGCTTAATTAGTTAAAATGTATACCCTGTTATATAAATGCTAATTGCTGTCAGGAGTGTGGGTGGATTTTCCAGTGACTCGCCTTTGCAAGGCTTTGCACATTTCCGTTAGTTCTCTGTGCCATCAAGCCTCAGCCTTAAGAAATCCTTTGGCTGAGGGAAATGACGCTGTGGTTCCTCGTGTGGAGGGACCAACACTGGGAAGTTAACTGGATAAAAAAGGACATTTAAACCAAAAGGTAACCCCCTATGCCAACAATTCATTACCTCTTTGCTGTTATTAGAGACAATTCTATTTACATAACTAGTCTTTTCTTCTGATGGTGCCTGCAGAGAATCATGTCATTAATTTAGTGTAACATGACACTCCAGTTTGATGCCATAGATTTAATATTTGTTTGTACATTGAATAATTTAAAAATCTCTGACAAAATACCCTCAGGTGGCTGCTAGAGAACCTTAAAAACTCAAAGAAATTATTTTAAATGGGCAAATACCCAGAGGAAGAAGTTCAATAAAAATACCATTTTTGCTAATGTTTATGAATGCAAATATGTGTGCTTTCAATCCCTACTATAAAAAGTTAGAATCACTTTATAGACATACTTATTTGAAACATTCTAAAAGGGAAATACAAACCAGGTATAGTAGTTTCTTCTTCTCTTTAAAGCATATTACATTTAATTTAGTTGAAAAGATATTAAGCCTATGGTATCAGCCACAAATCTTGGTTATTGATCTGTATTTAAATTTAAATATTCAAAGGCCTTTAACAAATGCCAGTTTTAGAACTGCTTTTGATTTATTAAATTACTTTATGAAAGGAAAATTCTGCATTCCTTTATTAGTTAAGATAGACCATGCTAGTTGCCATTACAAATATTCCCCAAATCACAGCAGCTTAATACTAGTATAGAGGTTGAGTTTTCACTCAATTACAACCATTTGAAAGGATGATGACATTCCTGAGTATCTCTGCTCTGAGCATTGGCAGGGGTCCAGGTTCTTTTCCACTTTAATGCTACCCTTTTCAAAAATGTTTGGCCTTCAAGGTCTCCATTTAAAGAAAAGAGAAAGCACCAATAATTATGCTCAGAGTTAGAGTTTATATAGCATTCGTGGTTACATTAATTTACCAAAGCTAAATTATATGGTCCCAAACCAATTGCTAAGGATGTGTAGTTTTTCTATGGACCAGATTAGAGAAAACAGGATTAATGAACACAGTCTATACTATAGTCTTCCCTAGTGATCACCAAAATCCCATTTCAGACTTGTTTCTAAATTAGTCTGTCTGAGCTCATGCTTTATGGTTTAAGATGCTACACTAGCTCTCCTTTTCCATCATCTGTTCTATAACCAGCATTCTCCTGCTTTACAAAAAAATCCCCCTGGCACTTATCATCTATCATAATATTAATCATTGTCCATTGCTATAGAGACATCCAAATCCAAACAAAATGACAATTTGTAATATTCATGTCAAAACGTCTCCTTTAATCAAGATACCACTAACTGCCAGAAAGTCTTCCTCTTTCTCCCCAACTTACCAGTGCTCTTGGTAAGACTGAGTCTCAACATCAGAACTGGGGTCTACTGGCCCAAGTTGGGGTATTCTGAATTCCCATACATGGTAGAGTGGGGTTGCAAAAAGGATAATAAATTTCATTTACTAG